>OZ014459.1:219859-654565 GCA_963966035.1 Acleris laterana | reverse complement strand
AAAATAAGCTTCGTCGTGTGACAAAAGGAGCGGGCTCCTAACACTCTACGTATGTATGTAAGTAAGTTTTTTTTTTATGTATGTAACGAGAAATAAAATGTTTCGTTCTAAATCCTAAACTATTGGAAAGATTTCATTAAATTAATTGAAATATGATTAGGCAAGAGTTGACTAAGGGAATAAAGGCTGTTAGGCGATGGGCTTGCCACCTGTCACTAATACACGGGTAAAGTCTTACCCTAATTGTGCGAAATGTGGTTTTTTTGGGGGTCTAACCTAACGAAAATTTTTTTTTTTCGCTTTGGCTGTGACGGGTGGTATGTGGGACTCACATCCCCTCCTTCTCCGAATGCGAAGGAGTAGGGGAGTGCTACTAAAAAACACCTTGGCGTACCCTCATGCCGGTTTGGTTGGACGCCGTGGATCCCGCGAATGGCATGCCCAATTGCCCACGAGCCCACCACCCATTACCGGCTGCCCCAGCCTCTGCCGGGGCTACCCGCGCCAAAGGGGAGAGGGGCCGAGCACGCGTGGCCCCCCTCCCAGACCGCTTAGTGGCTTTCCTACGGCAGGCAGGGGACTCCCATCCCCCACCTGCAGCCACTAAGGGTTAAGGCGAGCGGCAATCCGCAAGACCTCTCGCTGCAGAGCATTGCCGCAACAATGCTGTAGAGCGAGAGGTCCTCCCGCTTTATGGTGAGTGCCATGGCGCCGCGCTCCGAGCTCCAACGACTGCACACCTCGAAGGCCGAGTCGTCGGGTTCGCCGCACTCATGGCACTGCGGGGTAGGCTCCTTTACCTATGTATGATTAGGCAAGAACGTGTGAGTGTCGTCCGTTAGCTACATGAAAATTGTATGGGTGCGTAATAATCTTAGCTGGTCTGGTTCCAGTTTATAACTGTTTTAGGATTCAGAAAGTACTTCGCGTTACCGAGTGGGCAGCGCGGGCGCAGTGGCACTGGCGCCGCTGGAGCTGCCGTCTCATGGGAGCGTCCGGGACATACTCTTCTTCACTGTCAACTAAAAATTGTGCACATCCTTAAAGGTCAATAAAAAATGTACATGATATACTTTTGGTTTGTTCATTTAGCTACCAAAATTTAACCTGATAAATGTATTTTTAGCTAGAGTCAGATGTAAATTATTTTACCCGGTGAATACTCAGGGTAAATACACAAGTTTAACCGGTTTTCGGTATTTACTTAGTTTCCATAATTTGCAAGATCCTTACAAGCACCGAATGACATTCGTTTGGTTACTTACTTTTGGTTTGTTCATTTAGCTACCAAAATTTTACCTGATAAATGTATTTTTACCTACAGTCAGATGTAAATTATTTTACCCGGTGAATACTCAAGGTAAATTAAATACACAAGTTTAACCGGTTTTCGGTATTTACTTAGTTTCCATAATTTGCAAGATCCTTACAAGCACCAAATGACATGCGTTTGGTTACTTTTTTTCGCTTTGTGTGTACATCCTTAAAATATGTCCTAATGCAAGGTGATGATGATATCGCGCATTGCCCACTAGGGTACCGAATCGTAGTTATATCGCAACGTGCAATGTTGCAATGTGAACCACCGAAATTGAGGACACGACACGACATGCAAATTCAAAATACAAAATATTTATTCAGTAAATAGGCCACATGAGGGCTCTTTTAGACGTCGGTAATATAGGGTGAGTCTGCCGTATCGATTGTGGTATAGGCTGTCAAAAAGTCTTGAAATTAAGAAGTGTCAACACTGTAGTGTCATCCCTTTCAAATCAATCTAAGAAAAAAGGGGCGACACTAAAGTGTTGCCACTTTTTAATTTCAAGATTTTTTTGACAGACTATACTGCGTCTCTTTCGATAAAAGCTCCCCACACCCCCCACGGTTCTTTTTAAAGGCCTGTTATCGTGGGACAGTCAAGCATGAACTTGTTCGTATGTTTTTTTTTAAATATATTTTTTTGTTTTACGTTGAGCGTGTAAGTAAGGGCATAAGTAAAATAAAATTAATCAAGTTCTAATATTTAATTTCAAAACATTAGGCGCAATTCCATAAGTTTTTCAAAAATGTCGCGTTGCTAACTAAATTTTATGGGAATTTCGAGATCTTTAAGCCACGGGCCGCGACGGAGGTCTGTTGAAGTCCCGTTAGGGCTTCTTGGTTGTTGACGTGGTCGTTTGGGGGGGGCTGGTCGTCGGCTGAGCAGTCGCCTGAGAACAAAAATATCAAGGTCAGTACAGTACCTACTCCCTTCTTAAATCCTGACATCCTAAGAGCGTGCAGGCACGCATCGAATTATGAACCTTGCGCTAGTTAGCGAAAGTTTGAAAACACTGCTAAGTGTCCATAGTTGCATAGGCTACTCATTCCCATGTAACCTATTCCATTGTATGTACAAATTTCAGTCTAAAATAAAAGCAAGATTATAACAAAATAGTTTATTGAAATCACTACTTTTTTTAATTCACAATGTTTATAACCAATGTTTTTTGTGATAGCCTTAGTTGACTAGCCCAATAAGACTCGCAAGCAACTCGTAGGGCCACGTATCTAAGGCTGAAGCTTGCATGTTCCGTCGCCGTCTCGCCTCGAGCCGGGAACGGCGCAAACCTGACGAAGCGTTGCAATGCAGCTATGTGTATGTTTTCTTTCACTTAGGGCCACTTGCACGAAAAGTTTAACCCTGGGTTAAGACACTAACGCCCACTTGCGTGGACCAGAGTTAGCGTCTTAACCCGAGGTTAGGCGGCAAACCACGTACAAAAGTAGACGCTTAACTCTGGGTTAAGGGCTAACTCTGGTCCGCGCAAGTGGGCCTTAGTGCCTTAACCCAGGGTTAAATTCTGCGTGCAAATGGCCCTTAGGGTAACTAAATACCTAAAAGTGGGTATTTACCTACCGGTATTTACCCAATTTACCCAGTAGATTGGCTATATTACCCCAGTTATTTACCGGGAATCTGGGCATTAGCTAAGTTAATACCAGGCGGGTATAAAGTAAAGGTTTACAAAAAGAACTAAACGAAGATTAGCATACTTTAAAAGATCCCAAAAGGAGTATCACATTGGGTAAATACATTCCATACCTAGATTTCGCGGTTATACAGGGTGGAAAGTTGAGATGGGGCATTAAGGGCAGCTACCAGAACCCTTGCTGCCACGCGAAAATTATCTTACGAGACCTCACCCAACTTTTTGAGTGATAATCGAAATTCACAGATTTTTGATAAAAGGTATAGTCAGCGAGAAAATCGTCAGAAAGTAGTAAGTGTTCTCAATTATTACCCTACTAAATGTATGGAAATCGTTTTCTTTGATTTGTGAGTGTTCTAGTACTCTAACCTCAGTTGGTCTCAAAGAATGTTTTAATCCTTATGAGAAAAGGGATCGATTGGCATTAAAAAAAAATTACTCATTTCCGACGATTTTCTCGCTGACTGTACCTTTTATCAAAAATCTGTGAATGCCGATTGTCATCACTCAAAAAGTTGGGTGAGGTCTCTTAAAATCATTTTCGCGTGGCAGCAAGGGTTCTGGTAGCTGCCCTTAATACCCCATCTCAACTTTCCACCCTGTATAGTCGTGGGCATATCATCATCATCATGCATGAAGCACTGCAGTGCTGGAGGAAGGCCTTCCCCAAAAATATCCCCTATGATCGATCCTGTGCTATTCTCATTCATCTGTTTCCTGCCACCATTATCAAATTGTTGCTCCACTTTTGGGGCAAGGGGTCCATATATTGGATACCCTAATCGGCATTTGCCCTAATGCATCGTTGGTATGATTTTTTATTTATACTAAAGCCATTTACGACTAAATTTAATTATAGCGGCAGTTATATTATAATACAACCCTAATCTATCATAACCGCAGGTATTTTTTCGAAGTTACAAAGTGGTCTGACTCAGCTGAGAATTAACAACTGATAATTCGGAGAAACAATACGTTAGGACAAATGTTATTACGTTATTAGGGATTTTAAGGGACTTCGTACGAGCAAACCCCGGTCACTAACTATATCATAAACTATATCGGTAACTTAAATTCTTCTGTGTATCTCTTTATTTCTCCTTAGAGATACTCCACGTAGCTCTTTGTATATTTACACTTACAGGTGAGGTTAAAGTGGTCAGTGTACTCATCAATAACTATTACAGATAGTATAAAAAGCCCAGATATAATGGTGACGCCTTCTTTTAGAGCTGATATCTTCTCAACGGCACAACTTATCGGTTCGCCCGCTATAGAGCTACGGGGCCACATACAGACACACTCACATAGCGGTCAAACTTATAATCACCCCCCCCCCACCTTTTTTCGATAGGGGTTAAAAATAGAGCCCCTGAAACTTACCGGCGCTGACGTAGTCTTATCGCTTGCTGCAACAGCCTCGGCGGGAGCGGCCTTGGCGTCCTCCGGCGCAGGCGCGGATTGGCACAGCTGGACATGGACAGAAAGAATATTTCAACATTCAATTTATTGCATAGGAAAAAGCAGCTGAAGTTCCTTACCATTGGTTAGACGTTGTCTTCAAGTGTTATGCGGTGAATAAATAAATAAATAATGGATAAAATTACCCGGAAAAGTTGGGTAAATACCCGGTAAATACCCACTTTTGTGTATTCGCGTCTATTTCCCAACTCTATTATTTTATGTTTCAATCTTTGGCGGCAAGCTACACCAATCGAATTGACATTGCGTTAAAGTATGTAAAGTTAAGTAGTAGAACGGGACATCGTGGATTGAAGACAATAGTCGGTAAATAGAGATGGGATACCCGGGTCAATACATTAAAGTGGGTATTTACTGGATCTTTACCCAATGTATTCGATAAAGTAGATTTCAGTTTTTTTTTGTAAATTGACGCTTGGTCACGTTTCAGTAATTAATGACCTAGTGCCTACTTAAGCAAATAATGGTTACGAAGCTTATACGTTCTTTTTTTGCTAATAGACGTTTGGTAATATCAGGTAGGTATATTAATATCTAAATGAATAATAATTTTAAAATATATTTATCGAAATAAATGTGTATAAAAAATTGCGATAAATGAAGCATGTAGTCATAAACGTTTCTAAATTAATAAAACGAATAAAATAATACCACGACAAATTGATACCATGGCGTTTCAATAATTAAATTAAAGTGCAGTAAACTTATTTCATTATGAACTAGCGATGGAGTATTCTGTAACACCCGTACCTAAACCTAAACCAGAATTTATTATACATAAAAACTTTTCGTGAAAAACTATCGAAGTTATCGTGAAAACTGCAAGAAAATCTGCTCTATAGTTTTTGAGATCATCTCGAAAATACATATACAGACACAGCGGTGGACTTTATAATAGTGATAACAATTAAAATAATTGATACACAAACGAATTTTCAAGTCCATATTGAAAATAAAATCTAGTTTTGAAACAGAATACAAATCCGCCCTCATTCGTCTCACTCTGAAGCACAGGGCTTCTCTCAAGATGTTATCTCATCTCAGCATCACTTAAAACTAGTGCTTGAGGCGCATTTGGGACTCCACGGAACAATAAATTGCTCTGCAGATGTGTGCCGGTTTCCTCAGTTCATTAGTCAATACGCATGCTTCCATTGCGTCGCTGCTATACCTTCCAGCGTAATAACGTTTAAGCAACTCCCCAATGGATTTGTACCAAAACGCGGGCTATCAACGAATGAAACTGATTTAAAGCAATACTTACGACATCAAATTCAAATTCAAAATCATTTATTGCGTGTCACATTTTGTTTACATTAGATCACATCTAGCATGTCTTTAAATTAAATGCCTATGCTTTCATGACTTTGGTTTAGTTAAATATCATTTTAGGTATTTAGAAATTATAATAGGTTTATACTTTATATTTTTAATCCCTTAATTAATACTACTAATTAATAAAGAAAACTAATTACCTGTACAGCCACAAAGGCGAAAAGGGCGAGGGCAACGAGGAACTTCATTTTCAAACGATTGATCAAGTATCTCAATTACAATAGGCGGAATTGTGGCTAACGTCGCCAATTTATAACACACCGGCCGCGTTCAGGCAAAATAACTATTATGACTTGTTCAATAGCGGGCCGTGTTTATAAAACACCGCGAAACAATTAAAATCATTATCGCTAGCCATATTTGTCGGCAGAGCGTGAACAATGAGCCTCTGACGCTGCGATTTGTGGGGTGAGGATGATTGAGATGGCTCTAGCGTCGAATAAAAATTGTTTTTTACTAGGGGTCCATAGGGGTGAGAAAGATAGCCAATCTGTCAGTCGATCATAATCTAATTTAATCAGGAATTCCTGGAAGACCAAGCTCCGTTCGGTGTGAAAACGAATTTGGATGACAACTTGACAGATCGAGATTTCGCCTCCGTAAACGCCTATACTGCAAATATCATCGAAATCGTTTGAGGCATTTTCGAGAAAATTGATTATAAATATACAAATATATGCAAATATTGCTCGTTTAATAGTATAGCATTAGAGAGAGTAGCTACACGGTTAACTTGACTAAAACGCCTAACCGAATTAACGTAGAAATATCTTAATCTAAACGAGATTATAAAACAATGCGACAGTCTGGCACATTGTTTTTTGTTGCACGACAAGTAAATTATATGTATTGTGTGTCCCCTTAAAAAAAGCGGTCGGACGAACGAACGAATGTTGCAGCGGCGAGTTTAAGTAGTCGCGTCAGAGCGCACAAAACTCATTTTAGCGCGTGCATTCTCAATAAGCAGCCTTATACGTTCGATCTCCGTTTAAATCGTAAGAGGCAAATAAGGAAATAAAGGCCTGTAGTATATTTAGGCGATAGGCTTGCAACCTTTCACTAATGTATGTACACTGGTACCTAAACATGTTTGTGCAAAATGTGGTAACATAATTAACAACAAGTTTTTAGAGTTGTTGGTAATCCTGTAGCTCTGCCTACCTCACGCTGGGAAAGGTGTGAGTGTATGTACTCATATGTATGTTTGTATGTTCAAGAGAATCACCTAAAAGGTCATTGCGTGGTTAGCTTTGCGCTCGTTGACATTGCACTCATGATATACTTATTCGTATGCATGTATAGTTGACCAAGAAACTCCACTTTTCGATTTTATTAACAGTGAAATAAGGTCCAAAAATGGTAAAGGAGTTTTTTGGAAGATTATGCTATAGTCCGACAGTTTGTGCTTGGTCATCCCACGGTGAGACAGACGTGGTAACTGATATGCAGTCGAGAAATAAAAGTTGAGAACTCTATTTCAATCAAATACCCTACTCAAAAGTGAGTATCCAAATTACCAACCATGTAAGGTAAATACAGGGTGTGTTCCCAAGTATTTACCCGAAAACTGGGTAAGTATTTATATATCCGGGTGCATTCCACGAGTTTCTTCCCTGCTAACACCAAAAGTAGCATTTTCCTAAACAATTGCTAAAGCATGAAAACCTACTATTGGCTAGAGGAAGAGCGTTCCGTACCACGATATTATTTATATAAAGCAAAAGCAAAAAAAGTCAAAGGGTTTTTGTATAGGGATCCCCTTTAAGGTTTCATTTTATTTTATTTTCATTATACACTCTGTAAATATTTCAAGTGTCTACATATCACGGGTCAAGACATGATACAGCCCGCTGACTTATAGAGGGACAAATGGGGGGTAATGGGGTCTCGTTGGCACCCTTTGGGTACTAAACCCCTAAAAATCGTTTGTATGACTCAAGACCGTGTGTAAATAAACACGTACAGCATCGTTACTTTTCAAAGTTGCGTAAAACTGTCTTGACATGTAAGTAAGTTGAACAGTTGCTTTAAATTATTCAAATTATTAAGTATCAATTCGTTTCTTGACGTGTAAAAGTGCCCGTGCGGAGTACTTGCTGAATAAATGTACATACATCATACATACACATACATAAGCTCACGCTTTTATTCCCAGAGTGGGGTAGGCAGAGCTACAGAATTACTAACAACTCTAAAAACTTGTTAATAACTCTGTAACCACATTTTGCACAATTAGGCCAAGATGTTTACCAGTGTATTAGTGACAGGTTGCAAACCCATCGCCTAACAGTAGGTACTATACGCCTTTTGTCTTTTTTATTTTTTCTATTTAAACATGTTATGTTGAGTGCGCAATTTTACGCTTAATCTCTATTAATACGGTGCTAATATACGTTACATGAAATGTAAATGTTCAATTGAATTAGTAATCAAATTGAAAAAAATCGTGGAAAGTTTTCACGCGTAGTACAACATCCTGTACTATTGTTTTCCGCGCACGCGCATACCATGAGTTTATGAAAAATTAAAAAGATTGTTTAAAATTTCAGTAGGTACTATAGTTTTATTGTAGTTTTTTTCCGGTTCAACTTGAGTGGTTTTAACAAGAATTTATTGAAAAAAAATATGTATATTATGTTTGTATGTGTATGTGTTTAGTGTAAAAAAAACAATTTTTAAGCTAGTATCCCCATTTGCTACCCAATTTGAATTTCATTTCCGCATTCGCGACCTTTGCGCGGGTTGACAAAAGTTGAAGGAGGAGATATATCTACGAGTATATTACCGAGGGCAAATTAAATTGAGCAAAGACGTTCCAAATTTAGTTTTTTGGTGCGCAGTAATATATGGCGAGAGTGCAGCCCCGCCTGGCTCAGCCTCCGTCAGTCTCCGGCGGACGAACCGGCGGCGATGTGACTTAGTGCGAAGTGTATCTACTGTCTAGTAGCAAAGTAACACCGACTTCAACGTAATTCCAACTTTACTTAAGGTCACGAAATACTAGGATTCAGGTATTAAATAGGCGGTTCCAAGGAGACTTATCGTTGTTTTACATTATTGAGGAGTTTCCTCGATTCCTCATGAATCCCCTCATCAGATCATGCCAATTTATAATGGTCCTATGATTTTTCCAAGAAAAAAGGAATCATCATAATCGGTTCCCCACGTAACCTCGTTATCGTACGTATTTGGAAGCTGTTTAAAAAATAACACTTTCCTAAATTTTCCCAATCACATGGCCATCCTACCGACATCGCCAATTATCCTTTTCATTGATGGCTAAGTAATTTCGAACCAACTCGTTCAAATCAAGAATAATAGACTTCCAATTTACTGATTAGTTTCACTGTTACACGTGCCTAATGCGAGCGCTATAAAAAACCTTAATCAAAATTACACGCTATTTCAAAACCTATTGTCATTACATAAGTTGATTGCTTACAATAATTTTGTACTGATGTAATCGCTGTAGGCTTTCGTTTGCTTATGTGTGTGAGCTTGTATAAACGAATTGATGACGTCACACACACCACACTAAGTATAGATGAATTAGCGAGAGCGTAGAATTGCATATGTAGTGGTATTGTGTGTTTATAGGCATTCTATATTTGAAATTTCCCTTTTCCCGTACTATCAGCATCAAAATAGGTTTGTAATAAAATAATTATATTTAAGAAGAAAATTCAAAAATAATGTCAGCACATACATACATACATACATAAACTCACGCCTTTATTCCCAGAGTGGGGTAGGCAGACCTTCAGAATTACCAACATCTCTAAAAAAATGTTAATAATTCTGTAACCACATTTTGCACTTTTAGGCTAAGATGTTTACCAGTGTATAATGTCAGTATGAAATTCTAAATATTATTAGGCTGTTTTTATTGTATTGAATTTAGCAACTGAAATAATTAATACTATTACTGCAGAGGACTGGGAAAATATGTCAAAAGTGAAGACAATAAATATACTTAGATGTCAAAAAGGGGAAATGGATCGAATTACAGATCATAATATTATTATCAATACTTGTGACAGCTCAGATGAAGAATTAAATAATAGCAAATGAAAGCAAAAAAATACTGAGCATTGTTTTACTTGTTGAGAAATATGATAAAAGAGAATATGTAATTTCATAAAATTAAGAGAAATACTTATGTTATTCTACTTTTCATGCGAACCGTACAACCACTACACATGTAATTCCACGCTCTCGCTAATTCATCTATACACTACACCCCTACCCTCGCAGACCTCGTAGTATTCTTAAAGAGTGCAAAGGACAGAGCATTCGACTCGCTAGCGAGTACGGTAATTGTAACCCATGGTGAGGGTACAGAGGGCCATTGCTCGAGACTCACTAGACGACCCCCCAAGCGGTCTATATTGACCCCCAGGGGTCGGCGACGTCCTGCTAAGGGACCATGTGAGCGGAAAAAATAAAAGGAGAGATAAAAAGTGGGTGTCCACAATTGTGGACCCCATTCAAACAGGTCGTGACTTTAGTTTTAACTCTCCATTAATGGAATAATCCATATTCATACACAGATGGTAGGCACCACTTCATAATACTTTCTTATTACCTAATATACAGGGTGAAATCTAAGTCGTGAATCAAATGATCACCTCTGTGTTCTACCCACCAGTACGAACAACTTTCACTATGGGACCAACTCTGGAATCACGGAAATTAGTAGTAGTAGGTTATTAATGTAGTCGACCTTACATGAGTGCGAAGAGTGGGAAGTATATCTTTCGTACTCTTCCCACTCATACAAACTATAGGCAGAGGCAGAATACAGGTCTCTGGCTGTCCACTGGTGACGTTACCCTACATCGATTTTGTTCTCGGCTGTACAAGCACCATCGTAAAGTTGGATAGGCCCACAGTTTTAAACGCTCGTTTTAAAATAGTTTTTGAGGGTACTTTGTGAAGAACGCGTAGTGTCAACCATCACCCGGCAGCTCTTGCAAGTAAATCTAGAATATCATAAATTTATGTCCCGTATCGTATAGTGCTGTAGTTAAACGGGTAAATTATATTTTCAACTTGTTCGACCTGTGTTTTTTTGGTTACAATTGGATGTTCTCGGACTAATTTCTCCAAGAGGTAAGTATCCAGAAAGGTCTTAATATTAATCATTTCGTAATAAAATATTTTAAGAGATCTTTCTCGCACAAAGGTGCTTTCTCGGCCAGGGTCGCCTGCAATTTTTCAAAGTAGGGATGTAGGTACGTATGTAACCAACAATCTGATGTTCCACTTCAGCTCCTGAAAAATTGGACCATTTTTGTCAAAATGGGGCGAGTCATTGATATACCAAAATATAGTGCATCATAGGGACTATAGTCGCTGGACGGGTTTTAGTTCTCATCTTTTAGATTAAAAAAAAACGATCTTGTAAAAGAGGAGGGGTTGCTATCCAAGCCTCTAATGAAAAGGTATCTTAGGGAATATCGTATATCGTTGGTAAAAGCCAGATTTCAAATGTTTTTTAACCCTCAACGCAAAAAGAGGATCGCTATCATATGTGTGTGTGTGTGTGTGTGTGTGTGTCTGTCTGTGGCATCTTAGCTGTTAAACGGATGGACCGATTTGGATGCGGTTTTTTTTTGAAAGTAGGTTTTCTTGTGATACTTAAGGCTTACTGTTTTTTTCAGGAAATAAATAATATAACCGATGGCGATTAGAAGGAAAGCCGCTTTGCAAAAAACGAATCGTTTAACAAAGCTCAAGCTAAGAAAAGGTCTAAAAGTAACGAAAAAAAACACATTTTTGGCGGCAGTAAAAAAAATTACGGCGGCGACTTTGATGCTTACAATGCTGCAGTTTCGAGAGATTGGGAAAAATAAATTCGGAAGGCGTTTTGAAGACAATGAAAAAGCATTGACCTTAGCTTTGTACAAACAAGGTCCAAGAGTCTATAGGTGGATGAGGGTTTTTTTCGTTTTGCCGTCACTACTCACTATCACCAAAATGGTACCCAGGGCCTCCTTCAGAGCAGGCTTAATTAAATGAGAATGTGAATAAAGCTGCGCCCACACCGCTGCTTAACGTTGCGTATATTACGGTGCGTCAAAAACGGCGCCATGTTGTTACTATGGCCCCGTCTTTTGTTTACGCAACGACACCGTAATATATACGCACCGTTAAGCTCCGGTGTGGGTGCAGCTTTATGAAGTCACGGAATTTAAATCCTAGTCCACTTTGGTTGGACTGTGTCAAATTGACACTAAATAAAATCATAAGATGTCTCTTACGTTTTGATTGATTACGTCACTTTGACGTAGTCCAAAGTGGACTAGGAATTAAATCCTTTGACTGTACCAATCATGCATCACAGTTTTAGAATAATAAATTTAAAAGGATTGTAAAGTCTCTGGTTCCGTCACCCTACGGACAAAGCGTTTCGTATCATTATTGTAAGGGGCATAGTTTAATTTTGATGCTATAAGGTTACATTATAATATAACATAGCTGTAATACTCGTAGGATTACATACTTACGTTTTGAAATTTTCATGTGTACCTATTATAATAATGTAAATGATACAACAATGTTAACTCCGAGCAAAAATGTTCATCAGCCCTTTCATTTTAATTTAATTTAATTATTACTATTTGTTGTTATAGCGCCAATAGAAATACGAATACTTACTGTGAAATTTACGTATTTGGTTCATGAGATACAAACTATCTGAGACAGACGGACAGAGCAGCTGCAAGGACCGGAACCGGTATCCGTTAAAATACACTTTTGATGGGGTATTCGATAGGCTTGTTTTTAAAAACCCCATCAGTGCGGCAAGCGTATCGTCGGCTAGCCGTAATAAAAGGCTAATCAATTGAAACGATTGATTCGGCTTTTCGCTTGCAGACTTACCGGTATCAAAAACCCTTAAAACGCTTGCCGCTTTTAAAGAGGTTTTGAAAGATGTCAAGCTATTTCAATCTATGCGCCTAATTCCTACGACTTATTATTGCATAACTTAACAATAGAAAGGCTAGCAGTCGGTAGGCGCAAGCGGCGAGACGAGCTGCACATGATCGCCACGACAAACAATAGTAAACCTTAAGCCGTTGCCATTCACGCAAAATCTTCAATATTTTATTTGTATTTTATACTTTGTTTTGATTTTTGAACAGTAAGTAATAAATTTGTGAGCGAGCGAGTTAGATTCCGGTGACTTCGGTCGATTTCGGGCTGTTCGGCAAATCGGCACACGGCCGGCACGGGGTGTTTGTTTACCTATTAACGTAATGTTATTCATTGTTTCGTCATTTGTAATGCAAGCCTCTCGCTCAAGTTCAAGTACTTAACATAAAAGTGGTCAGTGATAAACTGATAAAGTTTAAAGTGTGATAGGGTAAGCGTACCAGTGAATGAACAGTGCTAGTGAATGAACAAAATGAGCCGTTTTTCGTAAATCAAGGGTTCTTTTAATTTCTACCCTACAAAGTATTTTTTTTTGATTGGCATCTTTACTAGTAACATCATGGTAACATTAAATTCAACTCAGTTGCTTTAGTTGAACCATGGCGGACATCTAAAGTTGACGTGTCGCAGACGTGTTTTCGTTGTATGGGGCAGTAGTTAGCAGACGGGTAAGTTATCTTGTGTTTGAAGTGATATTGTTCTTATTCCACACAACTGAGATCCGTAGTGTGTGTTTATTTTAAGTCTTAAGGATATATTTTTTCTATTTACAAGCCATATCAAGTGTTTTTGTTTCAAATTGCCATTTTTGGCCAAATGTTTTATAACTGGATCACAGAAACCACTAAAACTAATGAATGAACGACGGTGTTCATTTACTAGAACCGCGTGAATTACTTATTTTACAGTATTGTGAGTTTTCGTTGTTCTATTAGAGTTTCTTTTTCAGAAACATAGCTGTTAGTGGCTTGTCCTTCATGTGGCCAGTATTCGAACAAACTCTTAAATGCTTAAAATGTTCGTTCATTTACTGGTTTATTATTTCCAGTAAATAAACTACCACCAATGTGACTGGTTCATTTATTGGCTTAGCATAAAATTTAAGAGCCAGTTATTGAACTATCGTTATTTGAAAATAACCTATTATACCTACAGCGTTTTCAGGCGGGAAAGTTGCACGTCAATCAACACTAAGTAGTAAAATAACATTTTTATAAATCAATTTAAAAGAAGGATAAAACATAATCAACAATTAAACATTGTTCATTCACTGGTTTCATTTGTTCATTTGCTGGTGTTTCTATGTTCAATCACTGGTGTTTTGGAGTGTTTGCGGCTTAAAATAGCTATAACTTAAAATTAAGCAATGTTATTGTAAAACAAACGTTATAGAAGCAAACTAGTATACTTGATTGATTGATAACGACATTTATATTTGTTGGTAACAACTTCCATTTTATTAAAAAAAATATTTAAAGACGAAATTCTCCTTAAGGGTTCATTCACTGTTACGTTTACCCTACCATCCAATATGGCTCCAATAAAAAAGGACGCCGTGCATCGATATTTTAAATATGATAAATCATCTAACACGAGCACCTGTGAACTATGCCAGAATAAATTAAAGGTACGTACCTACCTATATCATATTTACTCATCCTATTAACACAGAACAGATAGATACTTATCTGTGATGTGCTATTAATTTAAAATACTAATTCTTGGACATAAATCAGAAGGTAAGTAGAGTACCTATACCTATGTAAGTAAATGTTAATCGAAAACCTTTATTTAAATTAAATAATCAAGTTGTCAAAAAACTAAGTTATTAATGTTATTCTTATACATATGGTAAAAGGTAGTTCGAAGTATGGTAGTTAGAATCTCAAATAGGTATATCCTACTAATATTATAAATGCGAAAGTTTGTGTGTGTGTGTGTGTGTGTGTGTGTATGTTGCTCCTTCACGCTGCAACGGGTGGACGGATTTGGATGAAATTTGGAGTGATGATAGCTTATACCTTATACCCTGGATTAACACAGGCTACTTTTTATCCCGGAAAATGGGCCAGTTCCCGAGGGAGCAGCGATAAACGACTTCTACGCGGACGGAGTCGCCGGCGAAAGCTAGTACTTTTTATAATTTTAAGGTAAATAGGTTTGAAGTTATTTAAGAAAATAGGTGAAGATTAACCATTCCCCCTTATCTCCGAAACTACTGGGTACGGGGCCTAAAATTTTGAAAAAAATATAGAAAAATATTACTCCTTTATATTACAGGAAAACCTATAAGAAGTCTACTATTATAGTTTGCCTCATTTGGGTTCGTTCCAATGTCCAGTAACATAAATAAACTAATACCCACAAAGAACTCGTGTCAGTTTATTTTATACTGGACTTTATTTTTCGCTTCGTTTACGGAACCCCCGGGCCACTTTGACGCGAGTAACGCGAGTTTATTATTTACTAGCTTCTGCCCGCGACTTCGTCCGCTTAGATTTCGATTATCGTTATGCCCTCGAGAACTTTAAAATTTTCCGTGATGAAAAGTAACCTATGAGTTAATCCAGGGTATAAGCTATCTCCATTCCAAATTTCATCGAAATTACACACACGCACACACACACACACACACACACACACACACACACACACACACACACACACACACACACACACACACACACACACACACACACACACACACAACTCTCGCTTTTATAATATTAGTAGGATATATATATTTATTTTATATTATTATTTATATTATTTTATTTTATAATGTAATAAGACCATAATTATTATATAAAACCTAAACTTTAACAATTCAACAATACGTTATACAGTGTCGCCCGAATGCGCTGGTGAGAAAGAGACCACAATCAGGATTAACCCAACCCTATTGATACGCTGTTTATTCAAGCTGCCAACACCTTGTCGGACAACAAGCGCAATGGAAGCGGTAACCTTATTCGAAAAGGTAGTCCTAACGATACGGCAACACAATCGATAGGGCTATCCGTTGTACGGTTAGCCAATGTGTAGGCTTTTGAATCGAAAGCGCTAAGCGAATGAAGGGGTTTTCCGGTCCTTGAGCAGCTGAGGCTTATTAATAGGGTGCAACCCTATGGGTAAGGATCCTTGAAAAGTTTGAATTTCATGTTTTGGAAGTGTCCGCACGAGTTAATTTCTTAGGTATAAGTATGTTAGGTCTTAAATCCTGTATTTATTAATGTTGATAAATTTGATAATATTAATTTTGAACTGTCGCCTGTTTCACCAACCTACTGACAATGGTAGGTGACAGGTACCAACATAAACAATGTAACATTTTATTAAAAAAATAAGTAGGTAGGTAGTAATATTTGTTTTTTTTTAAATTGTTTTCTTTTATGCTTTGATGTTTAAACTATTCGATGTAAACAACCATTTTGACTTATTTTGTTTTGTTATTTTTATATGAGCTTAATAAAATTTTTGGAATACCTATTGAAATAAAATAAAAAAATATCCTTTGATTTTTAACAATCAAATAGTAGGTACCTAATTAACATTAAAGAAACTTAAATACAATTAAACCATAACATCGACGACATATTTTTTTAACGGAATAAACAAAACTCCATCTATCGTGATATTTTCTAACTAGCAAGTTTATTCAACACGACGCTAGGTGGCGCTAGTAAGTGACCCCTATTTAAGGGATGATTTCCGGGATAAAAATTATGCCATATCCTTTTTTGGGGTTCAAGCTATCTTTATGCCAAATTTCATCGAAATCGGTTCAGCGGTTTAGTAGTAAAAACCCAACAGACAACCAGACCGAAAGACTGTCGAATACTTATAAAAAATAAAAGATTTATTGGTAATAATATCTATTTATTTTTGTATTGATTATTTCAATTTTGGTCAATATTTTGCAAAACGTTCGATAATTTCTAAACGAAATTGAAAAACCTTGAAACGTTGGCACATTTGGCAGCACTTTGGCAGTTCTGATCTTTCATTTCTTCCGTCTGGCAAAAAATATTCATGAATTGACTGAAAAATCTAATTTACGAGAAATATTATCTAAATGGTGTCTCTATAGTGCTTACTTATAACTATTTACAGTGTATTTCAAAGGCTTGGTGGACAGTTAAGTTACGAAAATGGCATCTCGAGGCGGTGTTATGATAACTGGGACAAACGGCGCTGATTTTGAGCATAGGGAGAAAATTGCCGCACAATATCAAATAAGGTGAGTTTGTAGCGATACTTAAAACCTTAATCACTAGTAAAAGTATTTGTAATGTGCCTAAAATGGCTGTAAATGTTTAGGACCCGTAGCTTTCCGACTGGGGCCGAGTCGATCAGTCAAATTATTTTTAGACGAAGCCAGCTTAGAGATACAGAAACATTTCGCACCGTTTATTTGAAACATTAATCTTTATTTTATGTTTTTGCGCTGTCCTTATTCTTAAATTATGCAACTTAGAGAAAATCCGAAATATATAGATTTATATTTGAAAGAAATATTTTTCCAGTTTGTTATTGTGTAGGTACTAACTTATATCTTCAGTTAAAAGGTAAGTTTTTATTAAATAAAATAATGAAATACGTATCAAAGTTTTGATTTCCATGCCCTAACTTTACCACTGCATGTTGACATGCTTTATTTTATTTGTATAGGCCCTTATGGAACTATTAGCAGTACATTAGATGTGCTGATTGAAACATGCACAATAAATTCTAACCTAGGCAAAGTTGCAAGGTCAATGGTAGTCTAGTTGTTTCAGTGAACCCAATGATTTTAAAATTAGCAAGTTGGGCACTTTGGAAAACAGAAACTGTAGTTAATGGTGATGTATATGGAACTGCAATTTACTCAAGTGTACTACTACAATAAGTAATATTTTTCTAGAAAAAGATGGATCATATTGCCAATTTCTTCCAAACTGGTACCAATTTTTTTCCAAACTCTTTTTTGCCAAGCTCAGTCTTTTGCTATCATTAGACATCCGTTGTTTTGATAAAGAATAGGATGCCATTACATTAAATAATTAAATTCAATTGCTATGCATGATATTGAGAATTTAATTTAGTAGGTCTGCATGATATTTACCTAGTTCTGGAAACCATACCCTTTTAAAAAAGATATATACATCCTGTTTACTAACTAAAGCTTAATATTAAATTTTGTACACTCAAGTGTTATGTTTACTCAAGCTAAGTTAAATGGAAAATGAACAACATACACAATTTATAGTTATACTAGAGAATGCCAGCAACTCTGTGCATGTAGAATTAGTTCCCCTATATTTTTTCCTGTTGGGGGGTTGGTTTTTGGATAATCCTTTCTTAGTGCACCCGTTGGGTACCCAAGAAATATTTGCTCTAAATTTGAAGTCCCTAGGTTCAGCAGTTTCGGTAGTGATGTTGGTCAGTTTCTTCTTTTATATATTAAGATAAGCAATGTATATATGTATGTGAGATTAAAGACTCTTTTAAGATGTTATTGGTGTTATATGACTATACCACGCTTATCTAACATTCCAGTGCACTGAACAAGTCCCGGCTGAAATACTGCGTGTTCTTCCACAATGTTCTGTTCTTCGTAATGGTAGCCAAGCTCTCCGCAGACATACTCGACAAACTGGACATATTCATACTCGAAATTGAAGAGATGCAAATACCACAGGTAATATTATAGTATAGCACAGTATTTTTATGAGCTATAGATGGTTGAATCTATGATGATCCCTGTGACAGCTTGTTTTGACTTTTCATAAATATTACGTACTCATTAATCACCTATTTTTATATGCCTTGTTGCAAGATTAGTATTCAAACAAATTACGAAATACATAATCATTACAAAATTGTAGGTAATTAATTAAAAAATGCAAAGACCACTTAGGTGGCAATCATTACAGTTTGAGAATTATTTTTAAGGGCATTGGGTAACTGTGTTTGAAGGTGATTGTAAAAAAAAACAGCGGCCATGAATAATTTTCGTATAATGGTTTAGTTAGAGATCTCTAAATACATGTTTAACGGGTTTATGATATCCGAGTCGAGATATTAAAGATTAAAGTGTCAAGTTTTCGGTACTAAAAGCATGCAGTTAAAAATATTTAATATTATAAAACAAAATATGTTTAAGTATTTTTAATTGATCTATCACAATATACAAATTTTACAAATTCACTCACTTAAAAAAAAAAGACTTGCAAATAGAAAGCTCTTTTACCCAAATCCCTTTCTGCAAAATAATGTAACAAAACAGACTTGAAATCTTTACTGGTCTCGCCATAATCATAATTGCCAACCTGAAGGTTCTTAAATTAAGAGAAAAAGAGTTGTAATGTAGGGTGGAATAAATACAATAAGCACTTGTTTCAAACAATGTAATGTAATGTAATGAAAAAGTAAGCTTGGGAAATAGTTATGAGCAGTAACGTTAATGTATGAAAAATCTCTCTTATATTTATGTATTTTTAATCACATTTCTATTTATGTATTGATTTACAACTACACCTTAGATTAAAGTTTAAAACAGAATCATTATTTATCAAAATGCAATACCAATCGCTATATTTCTTTTATAATGTTATCGTTGCAAAATCTCTGGTTGACATTAAAGTTCTCAAAACATGCGCTGCATGTCCATTACCTATAGCAAAACTATAATAATATTCAATATTTACATTCCAACTTATAAACAATAAATTCTCTATTCCAGCCGCTCTGGTGGGAATACATCTGGTGCCTTTCCCTCCTGGTCTCTTTCGTTGGTCTCTCCGCCATCAAACGGAACAACATCCGGCAGCTACGGCACTATCTATACGGTATCGGAGTGCTGGGCTTTGGACCCTTGTTGTACTGCATCATATATTACTGCGGGGACGTCTGGAGGTATCTCACGTTTGATGAGGATGATGATGACAGCTCGGAGATTGAAGTGGAGCTGTGGCAGGTGAGTGTTTCATTCTATCAATATCTGGGTCAATGAACTTTTTGTTGTAGCTTAATGCCATGGTTACGTCACCTGGGTCACTTTTTAAAACTATTATTTAAATGGATAGAAGTCTACCTCTGCATGTTGACATGCTTTATTTTATTTGTATATTGAAACATGTGCTGATTGAAACATGTACAATAGATTCTAATCTAGGCAAAGTTACCTTTGTTCACAGTTTGTGCCTGCAAGGTAGTCTAGTGGTTTAAGTCAACCCAATGATTTTGAAATTAGCAAGTTTGGCACTTGGGAAAACAGAAACCGTTTTTTATCGGCAAATACAAACCCATTATATTTCATGAGTTTCCTCCTGAGTGTATTACAAGTATAATATTATAACATATTTCCAAGGAACTCTATCACTGTTGACTGTTGTCTCCTGGCTCACGGGATCGAAAAACAACAGCAAACAGTTGATCCACCTATCTATCCATTTGCATATTAACATTATTAATGCAAAATTAACTCTGTTTTCATTCCATGCTGAGTTATTATCTCCACTAATTGGATAATCGCTGTATGTTGCTTTTTTTGAAATAAAGTCTTTAGATAATTACTAGCTGTTCCCGTGTCCACTTCGTTGGCCAAAACATTTTTTTTGAGTTAATAATTTTCCCGCTAATTCTCGTTCTCGTGGGAATTTCGGGAATTCCTTTCTTAGTGCACCTCTAAGCTACGTCCCTTCCAAATTTCAAGTGCCTACGTTTAGCCGTTTAGGCTGTGCGTTGATATGTGAGTCAGTCAGTCAGTCAGTTTCTCCTTTTATATATTTAGATTGTCAAATGAAAAGCTTTTCATTTCATGGCAAATAATAGCCGCATTTTTAATCGTGTCGGATGTTATACCACAGGCTGGACTACTAGTTATAATTATTTGAACATGTCACTTTGATTTGTTTTCCATACAAACGTGAAACGCCCTAGTAGACATATAATATTGATTATGGATATGTATGATTGCAGTGTCAATGTCTCCTTAGCTAACAACAGTCATGTCTCGTTCCAGGGTCTCCCGTACGGGCTGCTGTGGTACGCGTTCGTGCTGCTCGCCTCCCAGGTGCACTTCTTCGAGGTGTACTTCTCGCTCCACCTGCTGCAGGCCTGGCGCGCGCGCGGCGCGCTCCGGAAACACGAGTAGGGCTCCGGCCAGTGCGTGCCCGGGACTGGTTTACTGGCAAGCGATTGGATGTTGTGAGGTGTGTTCTGCTTTCAAAATTATAACGTGTAACTTTAGGTAGCCTTAGGCACTTGTGCCGCATGTTCTCGCTCAAGAAAGACCGAATGATTTAGATCACGTGTCAATAAAAGAGACATTATATTATTACCCACAATTCAGTGCCAGCGAGAACTCTTCCTTCAACAAAATGTATTGGGTGACCGCTCCAGTGATGGACACTTTCAGCTGACAGGCCCCAGTAATGGAGACTTAACCCTTAATTCAAAGATCATACGGTCATGAATTGACTGTTGCAAAACAATCAATAAACCTTGTCTTCTGTAAAATAAGAATTAACTGTCCATCGTTGGGTTCTTGTCCATTACTGGTTCCACCACCCTAGGTCCCATGTAAATAAAGGAGACGCATATATCGATAGTTGATCACAATAATAACAAGCTCCTACTCGCTTCTCCCTCATCATCGGCGATGGGACAAGTGCCTTGGTCATTCAGGGTTTGCAACGCATTTGCAATAACATATTGACATCTTATCCCTTAACTTACCGCCAACAGCAGTGTTCGCATTGTGTTCCAGCCTGGGAATAAGTTGGCAACGCATTTGCAGTCTCAGTCTTAAGATTGTAGTCTTGAGAATGCAAATGTCTATGGGTTACAGATCCCACTTACCATCAGGTGGTCTGTTAGCGTTTCTATTAGATTCCTTTTTAAACCAATCGCGTCACTGGTAGATCACGTGACTCTTCGTATCACGTCATCTACCAGTGACGCGATTGGTTTAAAAACTAAACGAATTGGAACGCTAAACGTAATGCATCTTGGCCAGGGCCTAAAGAGACAACATTTATCGAGTTTGAGTCTAAGAAGAAAACCCAAGAAAGAATGGGCTGGTAATTGCGACAAAAAAAAATGTTTTTTTTTAATATCATAGTTTTAACGAGTCCCAAGAGACGTCGAATTAGCAACGAGGTCCTGTCGGTCAAAAATGTGGTCTACCACCGTACGGTTCAAGTTCACTTGCACGTCATGACACAAGTTCGATTTTCCATTGCAATAATATTATGACAGTGACAAGTGCCAACCTTAGCGATAAGGTTTACACTTAGATGTTTTTTGTCAAAACTTGAAGACCTCTTTCTTGGCCGACCGTACAACAAATAGTTGAGTCCACAAGAAGAAATCTCAAAAATTCCCAAGACCGGCACATGTCTTGTTACTAATTTATTTTTCATATATACTTACACGAATTTCGGAAACCACGCATATGAGAAGCACCCTTTGGATATACAATCAATATTTTGTTTCTATTAAAGAGGAGCGAAAAAACCAATTAGTTTGGACTTGAAACGCATAACAATAGGGTATTTGACAAGAGTGAAATTAAATTGTTTTTTTTAGTAACAACAGATAAACATTATAAAAATACTGGGAAAATATTAATATTTTATTTATGTTTGCTAATACTTTAGGATTTTTAAATTCATAACATACAACAATAAGGACGCTATTTGATTGAGACGTCACAAGATAAATTCCATAGTAACCGAGCGTTTTTGATGTTTCATGAAAAGAAGCTGATTTGACTTTATTCACATACCGTATTGGATTGCATTGCATTGGATTGGTTGGACTGTTTGTACAAAAAACGCAATAAAAAATCAATATATCCTTGTCAGTAAACTTATATGTAAATCGTATGTATTTTCTCTTTCTAACACCGTACGCTGCATAGTACTGCTAAGCTCTTCCCTATTTTCGTGTGTGTATGAGAGAGAGAACGTGTACTGTCAATTTTTATATTAGCGTTAGCAACTTGACTCAAAAGACGAATTGATGTTTAAACGTAAGTGCGCGAGACGATCAGTAATATTGATCAGTTTTTTAATCTTGCTCTGACGTCATAGGTTAGAGTGAGTGATCATTATTACTGACCTCGCATAGTTTAGATTTAATAGAAACATAATATGCCTTTTAATGTACGTGATTTCGTAATAAGCAAAGCATCATATTGAAATGTGAGTTGAGTTTTCAAAATTGATTGTATTGCATTCAGGCAAGAAAAAAAGCAAGTTTAGCTTAAATGTCAAGCAAGTGTACTGTATAATAAAATATTGTAATTTAATGTTACACTCGCGAGCATTATAAATGGATCAACATACCTACTTGAGTGCTCATGCAAATTTGATCGACCCTATTTACAACCAAATAAGGGCTATCACTGAGTGAGTGGGTACAGTCAGCAGCAATAGTAGCTACGCAACCGAAGAGGTCAAAAAGATCTGCACTCGACTCTATTGTCAAGAGAATACGTCGTGTCTAGATCATTTTGAGCATCTTATTCTGCGTAGCTACCTTTGATGCTGACTGTACAAGACAGATCTATTTATATTTGCGTTTTGGTGTATTTAAAACAATGTAATAACATATTTAAAATATGAATCCACAACCCTAGTCATTTTGTATAGCGGTATGACCTTCAAAATTATTGTTTCTAATTGAAAAAATTACACTCTTTATACTTCTTGCCAATAGATTTGTTATAGTTAGTAAACAATTTTATAACCTCAAAATGCATAATTTATGGCTAAAACAACTGAATAAGGCAACTATAGACCAAGGACCGGAACCGGTATCCGTTAAAATACACTTTTGATGGGGTATTCGATAGGCTTGTTTTTAAAAACCCCATCAGTGCGGCAAGCGTATCGTCGGCTAGCCGTAATAAAAGGCTAATCAATTGAAACGATTGATTCGGCTTTTCGCTTGCAGACTTACCGGTATCAAAAACCCTTAAAACGCTTGCCGCTTTTAAAGAGGTTTTGAAAGATGTCAAGCTATTTCAATCTATGCGCCTAATTCCTACGACTTATTATTGCATAACTTAACAATAGAAAGGCTAGCAGTCGGTAGGCGCAAGCGGCGAGACGAGCTGCACATGATCGCCACGACAAACAATAGTAAACCTTAAGCCGTTGCCATTCACGCAAAATCTTCAATATTTTATTTGTATTTTATACTTTGTTTTGATTTTTGAACAGTAAGTAATAAATTTGTGAGCGAGCGAGTTAGATTCCGGTGACTTCGGTCGATTTCGGGCTGTTCGGCAAATCGGCACACGGCCGGCACGGGGTGTTTGTTTACCTATTAACGTAATGTTATTCATTGTTTCGTCATTTGTAATGCAAGCCTCTCGCTCAAGTTCAAGTACTTAACATAAAAGTGGTCAGTGATAAACTGATAAAGTTTAAAGTGTGATAGGGTAAGCGTACCAGTGAATGAACAGTGCTAGTGAATGAACAAAATGAGCCGTTTTTCGTAAATCAAGGGTTCTTTTAATTTCTACCCTACAAAGTATTTTTTTTTGATTGGCATCTTTACTAGTAACATCATGGTAACATTAAATTCAACTCAGTTGCTTTAGTTGAACCATGGCGGACATCTAAAGTTGACGTGTCGCAGACGTGTTTTCGTTGTATGGGGCAGTAGTTAGCAGACGGGTAAGTTATCTTGTGTTTGAAGTGATATTGTTCTTATTCCACACAACTGAGATCCGTAGTGTGTGTTTATTTTAAGTCTTAAGGATATATTTTTTCTATTTACAAGCCATATCAAGTGTTTTTGTTTCAAATTGCCATTTTTGGCCAAATGTTTTATAACTGGATCACAGAAACCACTAAAACTAATGAATGAACGACGGTGTTCATTTACTAGAACCGCGTGAATTACTTATTTTACAGTATTGTGAGTTTTCGTTGTTCTATTAGAGTTTCTTTTTCAGAAACATAGCTGTTAGTGGCTTGTCCTTCATGTGGCCAGTATTCGAACAAACTCTTAAATGCTTAAAATGTTCGTTCATTTACTGGTTTATTATTTCCAGTAAATAAACTACCACCAATGTGACTGGTTCATTTATTGGCTTAGCATAAAATTTAAGAGCCAGTTATTGAACTATCGTTATTTGAAAATAACCTATTATACCTACAGCGTTTTCAGGCGGGAAAGTTGCACGTCAATCAACACTAAGTAGTAAAATAACATTTTTATAAATCAATTTAAAAGAAGGATAAAACATAATCAACAATTAAACATTGTTCATTCACTGGTTTCATTTGTTCATTTGCTGGTGTTTCTATGTTCAATCACTGGTGTTTTGGAGTGTTTGCGGCTTAAAATAGCTATAACTTAAAATTAAGCAATGTTATTGTAAAACAAACGTTATAGAAGCAAACTAGTATACTTGATTGATTGATAACGACATTTATATTTGTTGGTAACAACTTCCATTTTATTAAAAAAAATATTTAAAGACGAAATTCTCCTTAAGGGTTCATTCACTGTTACGTTTACCCTACCATCCAATATGGCTCCAATAAAAAAGGACGCCGTGCATCGATATTTTAAATATGATAAATCATCTAACACGAGCACCTGTGAACTATGCCAGAATAAATTAAAGGTACGTACCTACCTATATCATATTTACTCATCCTATTAACACAGAACAGATAGATACTTATCTGTGATGTGCTATTAATTTAAAATACTAATTCTTGGACATAAATCAGAAGGTAAGTAGAGTACCTATACCTATGTAAGTAAATGTTAATCGAAAACCTTTATTTAAATTAAATAATCAAGTTGTCAAAAAACTAAGTTATTAATGTTATTCTTATACATATGGTAAAAGGTAGTTCGAAGTATGGTAGTTAGAATCTCAAATAGGTATATCCTACTAATATTATAAATGCGAAAGTTTGTGTGTGTGTGTGTGTGTGTGTGTGTATGTTGCTCCTTCACGCTGCAACGGGTGGACGGATTTGGATGAAATTTGGAGTGATGATAGCTTATACCTTATACCCTGGATTAACACAGGCTACTTTTTATCCCGGAAAATGGGCCAGTTCCCGAGGGAGCAGCGATAAACGACTTCTACGCGGACGGAGTCGCCGGCGAAAGCTAGTACTTTTTATAATTTTAAGGTAAATAGGTTTGAAGTTATTTAAGAAAATAGGTGAAGATTAACCATTCCCCCTTATCTCCGAAACTACTGGGTACGGGGCCTAAAATTTTGAAAAAAATATAGAAAAATATTACTCCTTTATATTACAGGAAAACCTATAAGAAGTCTACTATTATAGTTTGCCTCATTTGGGTTCGTTCCAATGTCCAGTAACATAAATAAACTAATACCCACAAAGAACTCGTGTCAGTTTATTTTATACTGGACTTTATTTTTCGCTTCGTTTACGGAACCCCCGGGCCACTTTGACGCGAGTAACGCGAGTTTATTATTTACTAGCTTCTGCCCGCGACTTCGTCCGCTTAGATTTCGATTATCGTTATGCCCTCGAGAACTTTAAAATTTTCCGTGATGAAAAGTAACCTATGAGTTAATCCAGGGTATAAGCTATCTCCATTCCAAATTTCATCGAAATTACACACACGCACACACACACACACACACACACACACACACACACACACACACACACACACACACACACACACACACACACACACACACACACACACACACAAACTCTCGCTTTTATAATATTAGTAGGATATATATATTTATTTTATATTATTATTTATATTATTTTATTTTATAATGTAATAAGACCATAATTATTATATAAAACCTAAACTTTAACAATTCAACAATACGTTATACAGTGTCGCCCGAATGCGCTGGTGAGAAAGAGACCACAATCAGGATTAACCCAACCCTATTGATACGCTGTTTATTCAAGCTGCCAACACCTTGTCGGACAACAAGCGCAATGGAAGCGGTAACCTTATTCGAAAAGGTAGTCCTAACGATACGGCAACACAATCGATAGGGCTATCCGTTGTACGGTTAGCCAATGTGTAGGCTTTTGAATCGAAAGCGCTAAGCGAATGAAGGGGTTTTCCGGTCCTTGCTATAGACCACATTCTGCACACCATTTACCTGATTTTACATCATGGATGGTTTTTTTTAAGACAAAATTGTTATTTGAATGAAAAGGGAGCATTTTGAGGTTATAATAGTGTTTTATAAATATGAAAAGTCTATTGGTGAAATCACTCAACTTTTTCCTATAGTAAAACTGTCACTTTTTACTCAAGTGTTTCGAGTTTTTAGGCTTAAATTAGTGAATACGCAACACAAGTAACTCGGTGTCTATTTTAGATAAATATTTTAAAGTTTTAGACGTGGTATTTATAAAGCGCAAATGACATTTTCTTTTATTATTTTAAACATTCTCACTTTTTGACTTATTCACTGGGTATGTACAGAGCTTTTTGTTAAGTTACTTAATCTTAAGTCAGTTGAAAATTATATCAATATGTTAAAATAAACCTTAAGGTGTACTTACACGGGCAAATTTTAATGACAATTTATAACCGGCAACAGCTGCCTTACTTTGTGTAATAGAATGAGACGTCCATACTGTTGACAGGCAAAAGGGAATATTCATGACATTTTTCTACAAACGGTTGAGAAAAACATTTTTTTGAATAGCTATAAAAATAACCAAGATAAGCCTATATCTTTCTAGCAAAATAGAATTTAACATAGCGTCGATGAAACTGCAAAACCGCGTAAGTGTCATCACTACATAGTATAAAACAAAGTCGCTTCCCGCTGTCTGTCCCTATGTATGCTTAGATCTTTAAAACTACGCAACGGATCTTGATGCGGGTTTTTTTGATAGATAGAGCGGTTCAAGAGGAAGGTTTTTATGTATAATAAATTCTTTTTTTATGTACGTGTGTTACAAAAAACACACATAAACCGAAGCGAAGCGAGGGCGGGTCGCTAGTTTAAAATAAGGAGCAAAATGCACCTTTTCAATAAGGCAGTAAGGTTTATTTTGCTCTGTCATAAATTTGTTAGTTACGCCGTTTTGCAGTTTCACCGACGATAGAGTTTTTATGGCCGACGTGTTACATGACGTCACAGTGCATATGACGGTGTCTAATTTTAATTTCACTTTTGGTGATCCCTTTAAGGTATTTTCATATTTTGTTAAAAAATGCGATAAAAAGGATTTTTGGAAATGCATCCCCTAAGTTCCCGCCCTAGTTGCTCGTGTAAGCGCACCTTTATGTTTACAAGTAAATTTAACTTACTGCAACTTGACCTTTTCCGTCCCGCTTTAACAAGTGCGGTGCGAATAGGACGGTTATAGTCGTGGTCGTGTTGCTATTTGAAATAATGATGGCAGTTTTTATTTTGTTTTTTAACACTGTCAATTATACTGACAGTCAGATTTGTCTAATGAGCTGTGGCGTGCTTTAGAACAAATATTAAGTTAAATTCTATCATTATTATTGACAGTGTGTAATTATTTATAAAAAAAGAAATTTACTTGTGACTACTTTAATAGAGAGAAACGAGATCGTATCATATTATATAAAGTTCAATATACAAAATGGGTCATTCATAATACATATTGGTCATAAGTCATAATAAATATATTTTTTTATTTATATTAGGTTAGGTTTGTTTTTTAACAATACTGAAAAGTTTACGAAATATTAGGAATGACCAATTACAGGAGGTATGTATTATGTATGATACGTAATCGAAAGTAAAAAAGTTATATTTGATCATTGTATACGTTTTATTGGTAACGATTTTCTTGTATCAAAATTGTCACATGGCAAGATCGATATGTCATGTATCGAAGGGTCGATATTAATAGACAATGACTCGAATAGGCAAAGATGACTTGTCTAAACTAGCAGAGATAGAGACAGGAACGTACATTTTTCTTGCTCTTACTGTTTCTATCTAACACGAAGGATATTAAAAGTTACGTATAGCCTAAACTTTGATTAAGTTTATTCAAATTACCTTTACCTAGTTCCACACCATAAATAAGTGACACACTGTGTATAATAAAATTATTATTTTTTGGTTCAGATAAAGTATGAGTTGTAATTCTTCATCTTTGTCAACATTGTAATAACCGGTCAAGTGCAATACAGATTCGCGCACTGAGGGTTCTGTTCTGTACCATCACGACAGCAAGCACCCTTTAGGAATGGATCCCTTTAAATTATGAAATGACAGTTACAGATGATTCAGGCTGCGGTCCCAGTAGGCAAACATTTGGCGACTTCCTGTCTCCTCTCCCATACTGTATAGTTTGGCAATCGCTAATTGGCAAATTGCATAATGTGTGCAGACGAATCTCTCTCAGAATCCCTAACAACGTTTGTCCGAATTTTCATTTGCCCTAAACTGGTTTTCAGATAAGTCAGTCAACTTTATAAGGTTTCCAATTATATCCGCGGTTCGGTTAGGTTGGGTTATAACCAGCGGCGGCCTTAGGGTGTGGTGATCAGGGCATCGCCCGGGGCCTCTTGCAGGGGCCTCGCGGCAAGCAAATTTAAAAAAAAATCTCATCACATAGGTACTTTTCCTTAGGACAAAGCCTCCGCTGATTATACCTACACTATAATGTTTTAAAAATTAAGCGAAATTGGCTTTAGGATAAACGAATATTCGGACAAACTATGCATTAGGACAAATTACGATTAGGGATTACAAAGGGGATCCGTGCAGACTGTTGAGATAGTAAGTCGCGAACTGTTTGTGAGACTGCAGTCGTAGTCAAAGAAAGTAAAACTTACTGTCGGCATAAACGGTGCGCGTTGATTGCCACTAGTTGCCTAGCAACCCTTACCGATTCAGTGTTTTACTGCAAGCATACCGTCAAGTGAGGAAGCGGCCAAACTGTCATTTCTTTGTCTCTCTTATGTATCTAAAGAAGGCCTAAATTTAATTTTAAGTGATGATGTAAATAAATAGTTTATTTATTATTACGTTTGACTCCAATTTTAATGGTGTTGTTTGTTTTGAGGTGTTCCCTTAAACTTGTTTTTTGTATGAAATAAAAATATTTTTAAAAAATTATCGCTATCGTGTATTATTTATTAGTTATCTGTGGATTGGATGAGGGATTATGGAGGATTATTGATTTATTGTTTTCGCTGTTATTTTATTTTATCACGGATATTAAATATATATTAATCACACGAGATACACGAGCATTCACTTTTTATCCGACTGCGTGACGCCAAGGAGAGTAATGTGTTTATCAGCCTATATTGTGTGTATGTTTGTTCTTTTGTGGCGCTCTAGAAACTAAACGCGATTTGTCTTAATCTTGTGAGTGTCACTAAAAATATGACAGTAATCATAATTCAACATGGCTGCTACCTGACGCCATATTGTGAAAAAAGCGACGAACAAGTGGGGTATCATTGAATAGGTATTTAAAAAACATCACGAGATCTCTGATAAATGATAATATATATTGTCTGTGTTAGTTCGTCGTCGTTATTGATATCCTTGGGTCATCAGCTCCCGTCGGTGATGTGGACGTCGTCGTCGCTGTCTTCCGACCCTGGGCTGCCGAGGTCTGAGGAGTCCGGCGTCAGACGGCGCCATTTGGCGCGACGATTTTGAAACCAAGTTTTTACCTGAAATTATACGGATATTGGTTTAGTAGCGGTTGCACGCGACTCTGTCTGCGCATAAAAATAAAACAGCCCATGTTACTCAGCATTCTAATATGGGAGTGGGGATGTATTTTTATTTATTGTCTACCCCATAGTGTGGGGTGTCGTTTGATAGGTATTTCTAAAATATTGCGGGTTTGCGAAAACAGCTTTTCTATTAAGGGATCCGTTTATGAAATATTAAGCTTTGAAGCGCAATTTTTTGTTAGAGTCAAGTGTCCCCCACCCTACAACCAAAACTACAAATACTAAAAATCTGAAAAATATCTTTAATGAAAGCGCATATAACGAATTTAAAAGGAAAACTATCACGACTAAGTAGACTTAATTAGTTCCTGAGATACAGGCGACTTAAGTGTTTATACCTAATAAAAATCATCAAAGACAGCATCAAATAACTTTAATCTTTTCAACGCTATGTCAAAAACAAAGTCGTCGCTCACACGCCACTGACAGCTAAACACCAAAGCTAATGCCAACTTTACCTCATAGCCACTCAGGTTTAATATGAGCTGTCAACCATGACGGAAATATCCGTCATGGTGGTGCGGCCACAGTGTTCCCTTGGACCTCATTTTGAGACAGGGTTATATTATTAGATAATTGAATAGAGGAATATGTCACAAATGCAACAGTGAAACTCTCGCGTGGCTCACTATCATAGTTTTGGAGAAATTGCAATTTAAAGAAAAAGTCCCGGAATTTTAAGAAAATCTATATATATATATATATTACGGAAAGTACGCATATGAATATTAATTTTGCACTGTGATATAAGAGGTCTAGTATACGGCTAAATAATACACTTATCGCGACTTGGCTAGGGCTTGTCAGTTTTAAGATAATCGCGGAAATAGTAAAATTTTCTTTATGTTTTAAAAAAGAATATCTTTAGTAGTCTAATTTTTTTTTGGTTTTGTAACATAGCCACAGTTATGGACTACTTACACACAAAAAACGGAATTCAAAAATCGCGGACTTTCGGAGATATCATTTGTTTAAGACTTCCCGGTTTCCGGGATTTTGGTAAAAATTTACTACTACTTTTAATTTTAATTTTCTATTGTAAATGTATCATTTTCATTTGTCAGAATAGATGCAAATTCACTTTCATCGGTTTCTGTACACCTTACGCTCCCGTTGTCATTTTCGTCGTCATCATCGTAATTATTTTCATATGGTTTCAACATTTCAATGACAGGAGGGGGTAGAGGTATGCGTTTTATGTTTTTTTGTCGTCTATTCAGCCTTGTATATGATACGACCGGATCCGATGATTCTAACGCTCTATGGAATAAGTCTTGTATAGTATGTTTTCGACTATCTTTCCGGCTGTGGTGTTCGCGGTCATATCGCCAAAACTTATTACGGGACTCTCCAGCTTGTTCCGAAAGAGCTCCTATGGGCAACGCGGCACTTTCTATAATTTTTTGCCCATGCACGAGAATTTTGTGCAAAGTTGTGGTCATCGGATGCCAGCTATAAGCGGCTACATATTTTTTGGCCACATTTTTGCAAAAATCACCGAATTTTTTGGAATCGAGCGGCAGCCCACAGTTTATAGCAACAAGAATGATGTGCATGTCGTCGACAAGCCATTTACTAACTCCTAGTATTTCAGAAAATATTCTGCGACTTTCATCAGTAGCGAAGACCCTCCGGGCGGTATTTCCGTCATTAGTCGTTCCCGAATTGGGTCGCACGACATCAACTAGTAAACCCAAGCCATCTTTTATTTCTGTCTGTATTCTTCTTTTCCGGCCTTCTACTATCTTTCCAGCAACAGACGATTTGAACACTCGCCACTGTCTTACGTGGGGATCATTTTTATACCCCAAATGGAGTAAAAATTCTAAAAACCTTATATAGGCATGAAGAGGACTCATACCATTTTTTATTGTTTCTTCGTCTCCTATTGGTATGGAAAACGCCAAATCTAAATTATTATAGTTAGTTGCAGTTAACTTACAAATAGGACATCTTAGTTGCGAAAATGTGTTGTGAATAATATTGTACACCTTGCCATCAATGATGCTTAAGGTAAGGTTACATATAGATTTCACTATAAAACCTTTCGATGTAACTGCCGCGACTGGTGTTAAATGTAGCATTTGTTGCTCTACGTATTATTTTTCCGCGAGAATGAGGTCTTTCGATTCTTTTCGATATTGGATATGTAGAGGCCTGCAGGACCGAAATGATTGGGGCGCTTGGTTTACCCATATAATTTTTTTGCTACATATTTCCATGATTTGTAAGGGCACAAAGGTTGTGGCAAATATTGAATTTTCGTCAAACAAAAGATCTTGGGGAGATGTTTGTTTATAAAGAGATTGACCTGTACTGCCATCAAATCCCCAAGACCCTTCGAATGTGCATGAAAGTTCATCTAAATGCTCTTGTTCGCAATATGTATTAATTACATCATCACAGTTGTGAATAATTCTTTTGAAAGTATGTGCGAGAAGTCCCTGTAAGGAAACAGAAGCCTCCACTTCGCTTGATTCCACTCCATCCTCTGGATAACAGTCCTGTTTTGCTTTTGCTACTTGTTTGTAAGGTGGGAAAGCACAAAAGCCCCTGTTAGCTAGATCTTGTTGTAAACATTTATATGTCGCGACACTGTATTTTCGGTCAATTATTATTCCAAGGGCTTCTTCTGCAGTATACGGGTTGGTTTGATGATTTATTTTTGCCAACACCTCAGTCGAACTAGTTGGAGCCTCCAAACATTTATTTATAACAACCTCTAAGTCACGGGCACTTTTATTACTTAATTTTTCATTGTCTCGGGAACTCACAACTTTAGTAAAGGTCTTAATTAATTTTGCTGGTGGTTCATCTTGTAATAAAGTTTCTAGCTTTTTGCGTTCTCTAACTTGCGTTCGTCTACTAAGCTTTGAGAATTCCGTATCACTACTCGTACTTGCAAGAGGTAGCACGTCCACAATTTCAGGTGGTATGTCTATAACTTCAGGTGCCACATCCACAGGGGTAGGCTCCATGTTCACAACTTGAGCAGGCATGTCAGGATTGAAAATTAAATCACAAGGAATGTCATTAATAAGCTGTTTACTTAGCCAGTCTTTATTCTTTTTAAGAAAATAATTCATGTTCTTTTTACAATCATTGCGTTTTTTCTCAACTTTGGTAATAAAAAGGCCTATAGCAGTCGCCAGGTTTTTTTCTTGGACTGGAGAAAGTGGAGAGTGTAAAATACCTGCAAGACTTGATTTTATTACGCAGCTTCTTTCGGATTTGCTTAGGTCAAACGGTTTTCCTAAGCGGCCTTTTATTTTTTTACTTTCCTTCAACAAAAGCGTATAAGCATCTAACCGCGTTAATGTATAAGGCTTTTCCATTATCGTGGTATCGATAATACTTCTTTATTCATTATTATTTTCCATACGAGACGTATAACAAACTTAGCTGTCATGCCTTTTTCTAAATAATATCACTGAAACTCATTAAACGAAAGGAGGTTTACCTACAACATAATGTCTAGTTCACGAAACGGTCGTGTGGCACCGCTAGTGTCGCAACGCTAGTTTAGCCCAACGCGCAACATTCCTTATTATTGGAAGAACCAGTAGATCATGTTGTCTACATTACAAGGGTATCGTGTGATAATGAACGAATTTTAGAGTCAATTGTCTTGGAATTAGGGTATTATTGAGGATCACAGGCATTCTAGGATGCAACTAGCGCTAGGAGGACCACAAGTGAAAATTACTTTGATCAAAGAAAATGAAGTTAGAAATACATAATATGACATGACATAAAAAATACGTAACTACTTCATAATTTCTAAATGTATACAAAATAATAACACATGCCAGCTGTTTATGCGGTACTTTTGAATGTCGCCAAAAAATATTGAAAATCCCGGAAACCGGGAAGTCTTAAACAAATGATATCTCCGAAAGTCCGCGATTTTTGAATTCCGTTTTTTGTGTGTAAGTAGTCCATAACTGTGGCTATGTTACAAAACCAAAAAAAAATTAGACTACTAAAGATATTCTTTTTTAAAACATAAAGAAAATTTTACTATTTCCGCGATTATCTTAAAACTGACAAGCCCTAGCCAAGTCGCGATAAGTGTATTATTTAGCCGTATACTAGACCTCTTATATCACAGTGCAAAATTAATATTCATATGCGTACTTTCCGTAATATATATATATATAGATTTTCTTAAAATTCCGGGACTTTTTCTTTAAATTGCAATTTCTCCAAAACTATGATAGTGAGCCACGCGAGAGTTTCACTGTTGCATTTGTGACATATTCCTCTATTCAATTATCTAATAATATAACCCTGTCTCAAAATGAGGTCTAAGGGAACACTGTGTGCGGGTATATCCGTCAATGGCGTGGAAAAGGTTAAATAGAAAATTAGTTCATACATGTTGTTTTTTGAGATAGTTTTTTCGTAACGGCTTCGGAACTCTACACTGAGCATGGTCCGACATGCTCTTGCCATGTTTTATTTTATAAGTTACGTCTGGGGGGCTTGGAAACTTGGACCTTGGATGGAAAGATTCAATAAATAAACAATATACGTATTGAGAAGATCGACGAAAGAGATACCTATACAGAGCGAAAGTGATCGGAAGGGTCGGAAAGGGGCCGCCCTAGGCGCACTTTTTAGAATCAAATCAGAGAAATACTGGTAAAGGGCCGAATCTTAAGTACCCGAAACCGACGTGCGTGCATGACTCGATGTATGAATGTGGAAGAAGCGCAAGAGATTTGTCAGGATCGTAGCAAGTGGAAAGAAGTGGTCTCTGTCTACCCCTCTGGGAAACAGGCGTGAGGAACTTATTAACTCTTAATGTATGTATGTATGTATTTACAGTCAACCAATTTGATTCCTAGGCCACTATGGACTTTGTCAACGTGACGTTGTAAACCAAATCATAGGGAGCCTCTTACGTTTTGGTTGACAACGTCACTTTAACATAGTCCAAAGTGGCCTAGATATCAAATTGGTTGACTGTACGTATTTTAAAATAAAACACGCTCCATGAAAATATGTTTGTGTCAAACAGTAATAAAAAATCTCTTTATTGCAAAACACAATAACAAGCATCTAATTGTATACATAAACTTAAGTGTAGCGACAATGGCGAAGTTTTTCCATTAAGCATCTTCTCTAGGGCCATTTTTTTAAAACCTTGGCAAGGTGATCAGACTGTTGAACCTATAAAATTATTAACTCTCTGTTTAAGCAAACGATTTGTTGTGAAAAACGGTTTACTCAAAATGATGCACCTAGTCAACGAAATTCGGGCTGCTTTAAACACGATATTGTTTCGTGAGCTCCACAACGTGGAGGAAGTCGCAGAAACAGCTAGTTTATTCTTTGTTAATAGTGACAAAAGGTCCCGCGTAGGTCCTATTTTTGGTTTCACATTTTTCACTTTCTTCAGTTCCGTTGTACCATTCATGACAACTCGTTCTGTGGAGTGGTCACTTTTGGTTTGATAGTTCTAAGACTTTTCGTTACATCGCGTATCCAATGCAAGTGGGGACTCACAGCAGTGACCCTCGTAATGGGCTCCCAACTTTTTTTCGAGCCTGATACCACTGCAATTAATTTTCCGGCGCAAAGTAAGGGTCCCCCTGAATCCCCTTGTAACGGCTGTTGCTTCTTAACAGAACATTTAGGCGCGATACATATCACCGAGGATTCTCTCTCAGGACAAATGGTAACTACCCCCTCCCCCACCTGGACAGTTTCCCACTTATCTTTTTTAAGCAGTTCACTTGGACTTGGTCTCTTCTTGCTTGTGAAACCAAATCCAGCATACTTGGCAGGGAGACCTATAAGGCTTATGCAATCCACAGCCGAAAGCTTGGCAAATGATTGAGTAGGTACCTTTTCAGTAAGAATTAGACCAAGGTCATTTTTCACTCGCTTCCTACCTTGAGAGTAGCTCGGATGTAAATACAAGTGGACCGTTTTTACATATGCTTTAGTTTCATTTGGTCTCAGCGTAAAATCAGCGTATCGCGTAGTAATGCGTTTAGGAGAGAACTTATAAATACAATGTCCAGCAGTGATGACCCATTCGTCAGATATAAGGCTCCCGGTGCATAATCTTAAGGTTAAGCTATGATCCAAAATGACGATGAAGGGGAACTCGCTGAGCAGGTCTTCGGTTCCCTGGTGGACGCGGAAGCTTGGGTCCCGCACCAACCCCGCGCCCGCGCAGCCCAATGAGATCAGACACAAGAGCGAGGATAAAACCATGATGAAACTACCGTCACGTCAGCAGTAAATAAAAAACCAGGCCTGAAAATATTTCCCGTAGTTTTACGACTACTTTTCTGATAAAATATATTGCCTTCGGTCGTATAAGCGACACTTAATTTTTTGCGTACCTAACTTTTGAATTGAATGAGATAAACCAACTGTAACTTGCTTCGCTTTTCATAGTATTCTCCTTTACATTTTAAACACGTTTTCATTCGCTCGGATCATTTTTCAGACCAGGGGGGTTATTATGACACTAATATGCAGTTCATTTTACGGTGAGCGTAAAGGACAGAATTATGTAACATAATTCTGTCCTTTTCTCTCAGCGTAAAATGAATTGCACAGATACGTCATAATAACCCCACAGGAATTTCTCAATTAGGCAGCCTTATACAAGCAAGTTAGAGTTGTTTTATCTCGTTCAATTCAAAAGTTAGGTACAAAAAGGCAATATATTTTATCAGAAATGTAGTCATAAAACTAGCAAATATTTTTAGACCTGGTTTTTTATTTACTGCTGACGTGACTTTATAGGTCTTCCTGCCAAGTATGCTGGATTTGGTACCACAAGCAAGAAGAGGAAAAGTTCAAGTGAACTGCTTAAAAAAGATAAGTGGGAAACTGTACAGGTGGGGGAGGGGGTAGTTACCATTTGTCCTGAGAGAGAATCCTCGGTGATATGTATCGCGCCTAAATGTTCTGTTAAGAAGCAACAACCGTTACATGGGGATTCAGGGGGACCGTTATTTTGCGCCGGAAAATTAATTGCAATGGTATCAGGCTCGAAAAAAAGTTGGGAGCCTATTACGAGGGTCACTGCTGTGAGTCCCCACTTGCATTGGATGCGCGATGTAACGAAAAGTCTTAGAACTATCAAACCAAAAGTGACCACTCCACAGAACGAGTTGACGTGAAGGGTACAACGGAACTGAAGAAAGTGAAAAATGTGAAACCAGAAATAGGACCTACGAATTGGCTTTTTTCACTATTGACAAAGAATAAACTAGCTCTGCCCGCGACTTCCTCCACGTCATGGAGATCACAAAACTATCATGTCTAAAGCAGCCCGAATTTCGTTGACTAGGTGCACCATTTGAGTAAACGGTTTTTCACAACAAATCGTGTGCTAAACGGAGAGTAAATGATTCTATAGGTCCAACAAAGTTTGATCACCTTAAGAAGGTTTTAAAAAAAAATTGCCCTGGAGAAGATGCTTAAGGGAAAAACTTTACCATTGTATGTAGCTACACTTAAGTTTATATACCTATATTGTTAGATGCTTGTTGTTGAGTTTTTTACAATAGTTATTTTTTAATTACTTTTGACACTTAAACTCAAATTTTCATTGAGCAGCTCAATTAGGTAACCTGTTGTTATTTTACACACTTGTATACTTTCGTTCACTCATTCAATCCATTCGTGCCAGCTCATGTGAATCGACCTGTACGTTGCGATAAACCACGTGGTCAAATGTCATCCCATACAATTGGAGTGTTAGAAAAGGGAAAGGTTAAAAGCGTTTGAATGGCGACGGCCCATGGTCAAAAAGTGACAGATATTTCAAACACATCGACAAAGACAATCACAATAGAAGACATCTTTACCTGTCTGTCGCTCAGCCGCAAGTTATGCGCAAGCGCTCTTCTCTCGTCTGGGCTGAGGTACTTGCTGGACCCGAACCGGCGCTCCAGCGCGCTGGTCTGCGAAGCGCTGAACCGGACCTGCCCCCCCTTGCGGCGCCCTCCCAGCCCCCACCACGAGTGACACCAGGCGGGGGATACTGCAGTCAAAAGTTACTCTGTATTATACCTGAAAAAAGTTATTTCTAACTACACACAGTAGAGCTAAACCTTTAGAGTAACTGGGGGGTTATTATGACTATTTATGACATAGCAATTCAGTTTACGTTGAGAGAAAAGGACAGAGCTATATAACTGCTATAGCTCTGTCTTTTACGCTCGCCGTAAAATTAATTGCATAGCTATGTCATATTAACCCCCTGATCACGAAAGGTTATCCTCAAGTGCTTGAAAGACAGTGTGAGGGAAAACATTCAAATTTACTGATAGGACATTACTATTTAATAAAATTACAATATTCATAATGCTATACACATTTCACTCAAAGGTCAAGACAGTAAAATTGGGCCGTAAGTTTTAACCGTTACGTTTGAAACACCGAAACTCATTTCATTTCTTAGAATGTTTTACTTTGCCGAATTGTCATTTCATCGACAGGCATTTACATATTATTATAAGTACAGGGGTTATAATTTTTTGTTGCTCACAGTTCCAACATAACCTAACCTACATACCCCACGCTTATCTTAAGATGACCTAAAAATAATAAGGTTTCAGTGGAAATTACCTTTCGATGAAATTAAATTCGATCAAATGTATGTCCGTGTTTCAAGGGATCCCCGTTTTTGAACCAGTTACAATTAGGTACTGTTTCGATCGATAAGCTCATGCAGTTATTGTCAAAGCAGTGAATGTTACGTAGAATTAAGATTCGAACAAGCAAAACTTTGAATCCTATTTAAAAGCGCACTCTCATCAAAATAACTTATCGCACAATAAAAAGATAAAGTGGTAAGTAGGTAGGTTAGCCCCACAATTCACAAATAATCAATTATCAACAAGCCCCATATTTTTTTACTAATAGATAATGCGATAGATAAATTTAATGGCGGCGTATATATTATCGTGTAAGTAATTTCAATTAGGTACTAGATTATTTTTGTTGGATTTTTGACTCATTGATTGCAGTTGTTGAGATTAGCCAACGTTTTCAGTTCATGCCGGCTTGCCCTACCGCTCGAATTGAAGTTGCTCAGGCGGGCATCAATGTATTTAGTATTATAGGATTTATACGCGTACAACTTAATTGAGAGATAAGGTAAGCATGCAGTGCGGGGAGAGGAAACGGCAATGGTGGCTATATGAGATTTATCGTACCTCACCCCCGCGGTTTACTCTTGTTATATAGACACTCATTTCATAGACATTATTATTTCACAGAATTTTCGTTTCATAGAAATATCACTATATAGTTTCTGCTGAACCAGTGTTGATTTCTGTTTATCTTGTGACGGTTACAAGTCTAACCTAACCTACGTGAATCATATTTAAGATAACCTGGTATCAACAAAGGTTCAGCAGAAAATAGTTTTCTATGAAACAAAAATTCTGTGAAGTGATAGTGTCTAAGGGATTAGTGTCTATAAAAGAAAAACTTACGTTGTAAGTACTTCTATAAGTAGTCGGGTGGAATTTCATGGATTAAAACCGGGCAAGAGCATGTCGGACCATGCTCAGTGTAGGGTTCCGAAGCCGTAACGACAAACACAAAAAACTATCTCAAAAATCAACATGTATGAAACAATTTTCTATTTAAAGTTATTTGGCGCTGTCTTAGATGATTTTTAGTAGGTATAAACCCGTTAATCGCCTGTATCTCAGGAACTAATCATGTCTACTTAGCCGTGATAGTTTACCTTTAAAATTCGTTATATGCGCTTTCGTTGAAGATTTTTTTCAGATTTTTAGTACTTGTAGTTTTGGCTGTAGGGGGGGGACACTTGACTCTAACAAAAAATAGCGCTTTAAAGCTTAATATTTCATAAACGGATCCCTTAATCGAAAAAGTGTTTCCATAAACCCGCAATATTTTTGAAAGACCTATCCAACGACACCCCACACTATGGGGTAGGCAAGAAAAAAAAAAGACATCCCCACGTTACGTGTAGGGGAGGTGCATTAAAAAAAAATATTTTTCAAAATTTTATTTTACCACTTTGTTGGCGTGACTAATATGTACATTCATGCCAAATTACAGCTTTCTAGTACTATGAGTCTCTGAGCTAGACTGGGGACGGACGGACGGACGGACGGACGGACGGACGGACGGACATGGCGAAACTATAAGGGTTCCTAGTTTGACTACGGAACCCTAAAAACGCTTATGGAGTCAGCGATTTTCATACGAACCTTTTATACACAAACACATACATAAACTCACGCCTTTATTCCCAGAGTGGGGTAGGCAGAGCTACAGAATTACCAACAACTCTAAAAACTTGTTAATAATTCTGTAACCACATTTTGCACACTTAGGCTAAGATATTTACCAGTGTATTAGTGACAGGTGGCAAGCCCATCGCCTAACAGTACTATACGCCTTTATTCCCTTAGCCGTCTCTTACGACATCCACGGAAAGACATGGAGTGGCACTATTCTAACCCGGCAACCACACGGGGCAACCTCTAACCTAACCTAACCTTTTATTTCTGTAAACTCTTATCTAACCTTTATTATTTCTGTAAACTTATCACTTTTAACACATGCAACCGACCTGGGTCTGTATTCTTCTAGGTCTCAAACTTTTTGACTTAAGGGCCACACTGCACTTAATATAAATTCTTGCAGGACAAGACTTTGGTTTCATGGCTGGTCATGGGGTAGGTAAGTATTTCCCGGTAATACATTAGTATTAGTTAAGTAGTCTTAGTCTTCACAGGGCTCGTAGATAACGCAAGGGGCGGGTTTTATAAAAGTAATTACTAGTTACTTGTTGTTTTATAAAATCCTATCTTGTCCTGTCAGAACATGAATCGAGAGGCGTGAGATAGGTGAGAAACATACATTATTTAATTTTAACTTCATATTCAGGGTCCACTTATGTGAAAGGGGCTTGGAGGAAACGACTTGCCATTATACCTACTGCAGTTCGCTGCCTTAGCTGTGGAAAAGATTTGTCGCGTTCTTTTTAGATCCGAAAAGACATGGAAATTATATTAAACGAAAAAAATCGTTCTATTGCTGAGTTACGAAATGACTGTGGTGATGTTCTTTCCGCGGGCCAGATTAGAAGGGCCCGCGGGCCGGACTTGGCCCGCGGGCTGTAGTTTGGCGACCCCTGTTCTAGGTTATAAAACCATATTGCCTTTGGGTTAGCGTATTGTTTTTAACTGGGCCGCCATTACTTTCACATTAATACGACAATGTTACGTTGTCAATACCATAACATGTCAATGGCAATATGATTTAACCCAGTAGAATTAAGGCTCTGTAAGACCACTGTTAATACCATGGATGCAATAATTTCAACATGAATATAAACCTAGTATTGACTATCTTTATCTTTACTTAGGTACAGTCACCAGCAATTATATATTATCCAACATTGGGCTCAAAAATATCTGACACGTCTCTATTGCTAGAGGTATAAGATCGTGTCAGATAACTTTGAGCGCAATGTTGGATCATATTATTATTGTTGTTGACCACTTAATCTTATTTTAAAAAATTGTTTGTTCCCCGCATATAATTTTGCGGAGTAGTTTGACATTTCAAGTGTCAGGTCGCGCGAATCGCCCGATATGGACGAGTGGCCAATTCCTTAAAACTGCGCCGAGCGTACGCCGGATGTACAGTGGCGCCCTCATTACTATTATTGTGTTTTCTAATAAAGTAAAGTATATTCTTGAAATTGGTCGGTAGGTTTTTGTACTACAAATAAAAACACAATTTACTTGGTATATCACATAGTTTAATAACAATTCACCTTCGAGTTATCAAGTTAACGGAAAAAAGTGGCCACCTTTTCCCATTAAGCTGACTACTCAAAAGGTAATTGTTATTAAAGTTTGTTAAGTATCCCATAAATTGTGTTTTTACTTACGCTACAAAAACGTATCCTCTGTTTGCAAGGAAATTCTTTAGTTAATTGGAAAACACAATAATAGTAATGAGGGCGCCACTGGACGCTCGACGTTTGCTCGTAACTGCAGTCTTAACTTTGACTTATTTAAATGAATAGTAAAAAGTGTTTCAGAAATTATTGTATTTTATTCTTTTTATCTTTCTTATTGTTTGTTTAGATAACCAACTTTAATCTCCAAACGTATTAGGCTGTTTGCGTTATCTGTTTGTTATTTTTAACAGTAGATAACCTGTTTGGTTATGTATTTTATAAGCTCTTATGTCACAATGGAGGTTGTTTTTGAAAAAAGTTAAACTTTAATATTAATTTTACTAACATAAACATTAATAAAAAAACAGAATACGTGTTATTTCTGCAGAATTACTAAGAAATCAAAAGAATTAAATAAAGTACATAAAAATGTATTTTTATTTTTGAGGTATTGTAATAACGGGTTTGTTACAAACCCTATAAAAAACAACAATTAGGTACAGTCATCATCAAAAGTAGCGAAGCCGAATAAAATGCTCAAAATGATCTAGACACGACGTTATTCTCTTGCCAATAGAGTCGAGTGCCGATCATTTTGACCTCTTCGGTTGCGTAGCTACTTGTGCTGCTGACTGTACTAATAAATGGTCAAGTATGAATTTGGTTCGAAATAGAATCCAAATCGATATATAATAATTAAAACCTAAACTCCGGTACGGAACCCTCGGTGCGCTAGTTAGACTTGCACTTGACCGTTTTTTTTTATCATACTGATGGGCCTATGTCGACAGGTGTTTTCTTAGAAAAGTTACATTATCTTCATGATAAAATTATTTTCGAAGATAAAAATAAATTTGTAGATTATATCCTACTACTATTATAAAGGCGAAAGTTTGTAAGTATGGATGTATGGATGTATGGATGTTTGTTACTCTTTCACGTAAAAACTACTGAATGGATTTGAATGAAACTTTACCACAATATAGCTTATACATCAGAATAACATATAGGCTATAGCTTATACATCAGAATAACACATAGGCTACAATTTTTGAGGTTTCTAATGTGAAGTCGTAAAAAAACACATTTTTTGCGCTTACATTGCAAACGCTGACTGAATCCTACAAGATCCTACAAGATAGATCAAAACAATGTACTACAGTATTGTACAACTTAAAAAGGTCTCCAAAAAAGTCCGTGATGGTATATGTTTATCTCTTAGGAATAACCCACAATAACCATTTTTTATCCTTTACTTTGTACGAGAAATAATGGCTTTTTACGAAGCGATTTTAAGCAATACAGTATTAATCCTTATCCAATTAAGTATCTTAAATACATTGTGCATTTAATAAAGATCAATATGGCTTTTTACAGCATGTAAATTAAATAAATATTTTCGAAGATATCACAGATTTAAAATGCAGAGTCATAGCAATTTCGGCGATAAATACCGTCAATATTCACAGCAATCGAAAGTTGATGGGTGGTGTGGTAGTCTTATTGGCAGGGGATTTTAGACAGACTTTACCTGTTATCGAGAGAGGCACTGCAGCAGATGAAATTAACGCATGTCTAAAAGCCTCATCTCTGTGGTCTAAAGTTGAAAAGCTTTATCTTACCACTAACATGCGAGTCCAGTTATTCAGCGATGTCGAATCAGGAGCATATGCTCAAAAACTGCTAGAAATTGGTGAAGGCCACCTAAACACCGACCAAGAAGGTATGGTTCTTTTCACACAGCAATTTTGTCATGCTGTGGAGACAGAAAACGAACTTATTGAACAAGTTTTTCCGAATCTGCAACAAAATATTCTTGACGAAAATTGGTTGTGTGAAAGGACCATATTGGCACCAAAAAATGAGACTGTTGCGAAAATAAATAAAAAAATCTTGGCCGAAATAAACAGCGAAACATCAGTGTATAATTCCATTGACACAGTTATGTCATCCGATGACACTACAAGTTATCCCGTAGAGTTCCTAAACTCTTTAGAGTTGTCCGGGGTGCCATCACACAAGTTGGAATTAAAAGGTTGGTGTACCCGTTTTGTTAATGCGTAACCTGGATGCGCCAAGATTATGCAACGGTACTCGGTTGCGAGTTACCGAATTAGGAAGGCATATAGTGAAGGCTACAATTTTAACTGGAGAAGCCAAGGGAGACAATGTTCTTATACCGCGCATCCCAATCATACCCAACAACTTGCCATTCAATTTTAAACGCCTGCAGTTCCCATTAAAAATCGCATTTTCAATGACGATCAACAAATCGCAGGGTCAAACCTTGAAGGTAGCAGGCCTACATTTGGGCACGCCATGTTTTTCTCACGGTCAGCTCTATGTGGCTTGCTCACGTGTTTCCAAAGCGAAGAATCTGCATGTTTATGCTGAAGGAAAAAGATCGTTAAATGTAGTTTATAGGAGCATACTGCAGTAGCTACCTATAGACCTATGATTAGGGCTCTGCAGTGCTTAGTTACCGTATTTCTTACTTATTACTAGACTAGACGGGACGAACCTGAAGTCCACGCGAACGAAGTCGCGGGCAAAAGCTATTATATTATAAATGAAAAGTTTGTTGGTGTGTGTATGTGTTTGTTACTCTTTAACACTGCAACGACTGGACGGATTTGGATGAAATTTAGAATGGCGATAGAATGTTCACTGGATTAACGCATAGGCTATTTTTTATCCCGGAAAACTCAAAAGTTCCCGAGGGAATAACGATAATCGAAATCTACGCGGACGAAGTCGCGGGCAGAAGCTAGTGAAAATATAATTTTGACGTAAGTATAAGCTCAATTTTACTCAGACTTGATATTGGATAATCGTTGCGAAAAGGATATTGATATCCAGACCAGTGTTTTGCAGCGACACCGTTCAGGGTAGTGATTCTCTGAACAGCGACGGTCGGGCGGGCGGACGAGTGAATGTCCAAGTGGCGACAAGTCCCGTCAGTGCAAACAAAACATATTTTACCGCGTGCATTTTCAATTTAGCAGCATGGTTTCTGCCGATGGATCGAACGTATAAGGCTGCTTATTCGCACGACGGAGAGATGCAATTGCAAAAGATACATTTTTATTCCGAAACCTTGTATTTTTCCCATAAAATACATGTACCTAATTTTGATACTCCATGAAATACAATCATACATGTATAATACTTGTTTCATACGTGTATTTTTATATTAACAATCAAAGGGAAATAATCTTGCTTATTAATATTAATTGAACAGTTATGTACTTCATGTAGGTAATCGAATGTCTCAGTATAATGGAATAATTCGAAACATAAATTGTAAATATCTGAAACTTCTGTATTTAATTGAAAAATTTAAAGATACATTATATTTTACAAGTCATTTTCAACCCTAATTGCCGCCCGTAGTGTCCGCTCACGCGGGTTCAAAGATTTGAGGGGCAAATTGACCGCAAAGCTCCGACGATACATTGTCCCCCAACCCTGATGATATTACTGACGGATTACGCTAGCACTTGTGTTCAACAGACTGTAGGAGACTGCGTGCCTAGTATGATTTCGTTTATCGCGTGACAACATGTGGATAAAGCATCCGTCACTCTCAAACTTACGAGAAAACGCATAAAACTACAAACAACATACATTTTACTTCCATTAAAGACCTTACGCAATAAAAATGCAATTAATATCGTATTATACGTGTCAAAAAGTGACGGATCAGACGTTTTATCCATATTTTATCACGATAAACGCAGTCATATTAGGCCCTGATGAGAGCCTAATGATAAACAGATAAAGATAAAGATATTTGGTCGGTCGGTCGGTATTTGGCCGCATGGCCAATTTAACTTGTTAAAATCTACCCGCGGTTCTCAAAAGGAGGCCATGCTGAGAAGAAGCGCCGCAAGAAACTCAACAGTCAGTCATCTTTAAACATGCTACGTATTACATTACAATGATAAATATGATAATACTTAAGACTACGCCGCGCGTCCAGTGGCGCCCTCATTACTATTACTATGTTTTCTAATGAAGTAAAGCATAGTACAGTCACGAGATTTAATTTGGTACCCACCTTAGGTCCAAAGTCAATCTGACATTCTACAACAGTAAGGTTGAGTTTCCTAAAAGTTACAGATGACTTGACATCTTTAATGACATTGACGACTTCAAGCATATTTTTCTTGAAATGGGTCCCAAATTAACGCTCGTGACCGTACAATAAAAAACCATCCTTAGATTTCAGGACAATACTTTAGTTCATTAGAAAACTCAATATTAGTAATGAGGGCGCCACTGGAAGGCGCGGGCGTCGGTGAAGCAGCGCCACAAAAAAACTGGGATTCTATTCCAGGTGGTAAAAACCACACCGTCTTATGGTATTGTTTTTAACTCGCCCGCCATTACTGTCAAGTAAATAAGAACTTTTTTTTTTATGGCATCGAGTAGACAAACGAGCACACAGGCCACCTGATGGTAACTGGAAACTGTGACCCATAGACATTCGCAATCACAAGACTGCAATGCAATCCTAAGACTGCAAATGCGTTGCCAACCCTGAAGCTAAGATGGAATGCCTCTATGTTAGTAATTTCACCGGCTGTCTTATCCCCAAACCGGAACACAACAATGCGAACACTGCTGTTTGGCGGTAGGTTAATGGATAAGATGGTGGTAGTGATCCGCACGGACCCTGCACAAGGTCCTACCACCCGCAAACTATCAAAACATTAACAATACGATAACAAGTCTAAGACAATATGGTATTTACCGCTTAGAATCTCCATCCAGAGGGGCTATTGCTTAACGCACTCGCAATCGCAATTGTTTTCATTTTGAAAATCGAAGGCTTGTCTGCATAGAAAATGAAAACAACTGTGCCGCTTTGAAGCCAATTGAGATTGCGAGTGCGTTAGGCAATAGCGACGAGGATTCCAAAGTGGCTTCAACATACCTCGATCAAAACCATAAGGCTGCCTCACATACGCCGGCGAAAACCTATTAGCAGCCAGCTGACTCCTCAATATGTGATTAGAATTCAACATGGAGTCACTGTAATAGCTAAACTGCCTGTCAAACTTCCTGTACGGCGGCCAGGGAAAGCTCGGCTTCAGCGCAGTAGGATATAACGGAAACGTATTCCTCCGCTGTTCTAAATTCATTTTGCCATATTCAAGTTCTCTGTCTACTTCGGTCATAACATCGAATTGGATCTCCTTCTCGTTTGGCTCTGGTACGAAATCAACGGGTTCTTGGGTGCAGCATGTTAGAGGTTCCGTGGGTTCACTGCTGATGTGCTTGTAGGGTTTCTTGGCGTCCTTGAGGATGTCTTCTATGAAGAAGGATGATTTCTTTTGGCGACACGCACACATGGCGGCGGCGTGGTTGACACTGCCGAAATCTTATCGCTCGCTGTTATCGGGAACACGGTAATTGATAGCTACTTATTAAATGGACACGCCTAATCAGGTAAGAGATTAGTGGTTGAACGTGATGGTTTGGCCGATGTAGTGCATGGTAGATGCGTCAGTGGAAAAGAAAATCGTTCGCATTCTTGTCATTGTTGTGTTCTGGTGTGGGATAAGACAACCAGTGATATTGCGATCTTACTCATTGAGGCACTCTATGTAACCGAAGTCAAGAACAGAGGAGGTTATACGTTCCACTGTCTTTTTTTTTTTTGGTTTGTCAGAGTGTACTTCCGAGGTGGTCCAGTTGTCACCAAATTTGAATCTGATGAAGGGATCAGTGAAGAATTGCGGGAACTCCTCAAATATTGTAGGTAAACATATAGCGATTGCAGTAATTTTAGTAATAAGTGGAACTGATGATTAAGACCACGGGTGGGCACCAGAACTCCTCAACGGCACCTGTTTCAAGGGTGGCGATGAGATATCTAGATTAAGATAGTTGAGCGACTACAACGAAGAACATTTAATTGCTTAAATTGCGTTGTTTGCGGCGAGCTTGAAATGTTTTAAAATTTCATATCAACTAAGAATTGGGACTACGTAAAGCAGCGTATTATGATCACTACATACATTCATATACATTAAATCACGCCTGTTTCCCAGAGGGGAAGGAAATTGACAAATTTCTTTCGCTTCTTCCACATTCATACATCGAGTCATGCACGCACGTCGGTTTCGGGTACTTAAGATTCGGCCCTTTTCCAGTATTTTTCCGATTTGACTCGAAGAAGATTGACGAAAGAGATATACAGAACGAAAGTGAGTGGACGGGTCGGAAGGGGCCGCCCTAGGCGTATGATCACTAAAAAGTATAAAATCCAGCAGAAGTCTTGTCCAAAGCGCTAGTAGATTCACTCATTACTGACGTGTAAAAGAGCCCGTATGTGGTTACTGAATAAATATTTTTATTATGAACTTGCTATGAAAAACGAGCGTCTGACACAATTATACTTAATTTAATTAGGGACGCTGACTTATCTGGTAGGTCATTTCGAAGCACTTTTAAAAACTGGATGTCTTATTTCTTACTCTTCAGAATCTTTAGTGATATAGTAATTGGCGTGGCGTGGCGTGGCGAGCTCTTATAAATGCTTCTTTTTATCTCGGCCGCCCATACTGTTATGCAAATAGCTAACAAAAAGTTGAAAATTCAGAAACACGTCAAAAACAATATGCTTTTACGCTGTTCGTTGAGAAAGTAACGTTACCGTAGTCATCGAGAAAATGAAGCGATTGATATCAGCGCCCTCTAGTATGTATGTAGTACTTAACTTTGCTAGCAAGTTGACAATGACGGTGACTTTCGTATAGCTTCGGGTAATGTCGGATTTTTAATCGCCCAGAACAATGTTAACAAAGTTACGTCACTGTCAAAGTGACATTTCAAGGAATCTCAAAGTTTAGGCCTGCAAGTAATATAATATTAAGTTATCATATCGTTCGAACCGTGATATAAAAATAACTTTTCTCAAACATGCTATGTAATGTCGGCGTTATGTTAGTTATTTTAGGCTTCAAAGTGCCATGTTCCTGACGGAACAACTCGAAAGAACTGTAAAGGAATTTCATACAAAATTGAAGGCCTAGGCCGGGAAGTAATTTTTTTTTAAATTTTAATATGGCCATGACAGCTGGTTTTATGAACAGGCTGAATATCTAAATTATATTTTTTAAATTTTTGAGAAAATGTTATAACGTCAAATACTAGGAGTGCATAAACGTTTGGGAGACATCCGCGCTGTGTCGTGTGCGCCCGCCGCCCGCCCGCCGGTCGCCCGCACCGCCTGAGATCTAAGTTGCGCTATGCCTGATATACCTCCTAATTACCGCTGCGCTCCTGGTACTTTATTTTAACACCCAATTACTTTTCTTCCCTAGGGTGGACATTTATCAATTTACTTTTTTGAGTGATGTCTTTTTTTATTTCATTGCATATGTTTGAGAAAAGCACTATACATACCTCGCCGTGAAAAGGGGTTGCCAGCCTCGTAACTATCCGACCTCGCTTCGCTCGGCCGCCGTATATATGAACTCGGCCTGCAACCACCTACTTCCCGGCGTCTGTAGTAATGTACTATTGTGTTAGAGTGAAGTGTGGTCTCACATCAAACAAGCGTCACTCAACTTGTTAACACGGGTGTAGCACAAACCCCTAAAATAAACTCAAGTTTTCATACATTATTTTACGTATGCTTCACTTAACTAAAGTCGGATTTTTATTCCTACAGAATAAATAAATGTAAACATTTTGAATGTAAATATTTTAGGGGTATGTACAGTCAACAGCAAAAGAAACTGATGAAATAGGGTCCCAAAATTATCTATACAATACATTAAGTCAAATGCTACGGACTATTGTAGTTGATCAAAAGTAAATGAGCTCAATAACGTGTCATAATAAGTGATCACCATTATTTCGATTTTTGAAAACTCAATGACAGTTTAAGTCATCGTTGAACATTTCGAATTAAAGTTTTAACTATAAAATCTTGGTTTTGGGACAACCTCGGAGTACTTCGGTTAATATCGGTTATGTTCGTCGAAAAACATGCGAAGTGACAAAATAGCAATCTCCCTTACGCCAAGATTTAAAATAAGTTTTTATTACATCTTGGAATTATTTGCCATAAATTCTTCTTTTGCCGATATTGTTGGAATGTCGTTATTTTGGTATTCAATTCACGTTTGACGCTTTTGATAGAAATGTCATGTCAGGCTTCTGTTTTGCACAGCTGTTATGATCACTTTCTTTTGACTAATTAAAACATCAATTAATTTAGCACTTTAATATAACATGTTATATTTGGGATGCCATGACAATAGATATTTTGAAATGTTGATTTTGATCACTTACTTTTGACGTTGACTGTACTATACGGATAGGTACAGAACATGTTTTCAAATAGTATAGTGTTGAACGATTAAAATGTCCGTATTCGACATACAGTGGTGAATGTTTCCGCATCTACATTTTTCTAATTCTACTAGCGATTCTGCACTCCAACTGTTTTGTACGATGGAATAAGGATTACAGTGATTGCGTTATCGGACACCACGCAATCAATTAGCTTGAGCTTATTATAGCTTTCAGGCTTTTAGGGGTGACAGTTGCGTGAAAGCTTTGATGGGCTTTGGAACAGAAGCTTTTAAATAATCCATACTGATATTACCTGATTATATTTAACTTGACATCTTGAAATTTTAATTGTGGTATTCAATAGACATTATTAAGTAGTAAGTATTTGTAAACGATAGTAAATATAACTCTGTTTGTTTGTTTGTTATCGTTACACGACGAAACGGCTAAATGGATACTAATGAAATTAGGCAAAGAGATAGATTTTATTCTAGGGAAGAACCTAGGATCTTATCTTATCTTTTTGATGGGGTCCTTACGGATACACTTCGACCCTATGGGATCTTTTGTGTAATTAAGGTAAAAGCACCTATTATGGACAAGGCTCCAGTGATGAACATTAACATTTTTTTAAATGAAAACATATCAATACTAAACATTTTATTCTAATAGTAGTAATCCCGAATAATTTAATATAATCTAATTGTAGCACTAAAAGCATTATCAATCTCAGAGACTTATATTTATGGAATTGTTCATAACTGGAGCACTGTCCATAATAGGAGCTTTTACCTTACCCCTCTTTTAACTTTTAATCCAATGCAGCCTCCACCCCTTCCAAATAGCGGATAGTGGAGTGCAATGGCAGAGCCTTGAAATCGTTCGGTTCTGGGGAGCCACAACCGAGGATTTTCATTCTTACTCCGGCGAGTGCGTCACATTCACACAATAAGTGTTTCATTGTTTCTACCTCCTCGCCGCACATTCTACAATCTGTGTTATCATATAGGCCCATCTTTGCAAGGAGATGTTTAACCCCAAAGTGCCCTGTAAACACTCCGATAACGAATCGGAGTTGTCTTCTGCTGAGTTTCCAAAGTTTTTTGGTCCAGCTCTGGTCAACTCTTTCTATGAAGAGCTTTGCATGCCCTAAGCCTACCGTAGTTTTCCACTCCTTCTGGTGGTTTTCTAGGGTGTTATAAGAACCTAGGATAGTTTTTATTTTGGAAATTGGCACAATTCCCGACGGAATAGCGATAAACGAATCTACGAACGAATAGCACTTAATATGATTTTATGTAGATACAAGTACAGAAAAGAGAGGAGGAGAATGAGTATCCTATCTCACCCTAGGTAGGTAGGTAGGTAGGTATTCAAAATGTGAAAGTTTGTTAAGTTTATCTAAACTTTACCAGGCGCCCTAATATGGCTGCGTTTATCGCGTGATAAAGTTTGTATAAGGCATCCGTCACTTTCTGACACGTAAATAAGTACGAGAGTGACGGATGCTTTATCCACATTTAACACGCGATATAGACGCTGTCATACCAGGCCCGCAGAACGACTTTTATAATAAGACTAGCGACCCGCCCTCGCTTCGCTTCGGTTTATTTGAGTTTTCTATAACACACGTACATAAAACAAAATTTATTATACATAAAAACCTTCCTCTTGAATCACTCTATCTACTAAAAAAAACCGCATCAAAATCCGTTGCGGAGTTTAAAAGATCTAAGCATACATAGGGACAGACAGCGGGAAGCGACTTTGTTTTATACTATGTAGTGATAAGATAACCGATGAAATGAATAGGTATTACACCTTAATCCTCAAAGTGGACATTGGAATAACACTATCATTTGCAATCTTAGGATTGTAGCCTTGAGACTGCAAAGATGGGTCTCAGAACCCACGGCTATAAACTACCCCCCTTCTGTTTACAAAGCTGCAAAAGGTTCCTGGTCTGCCCTGAAGAGCTAGAATATCCTCCTGGCAAAACTCCTGCCTTCCCCTTTAGGAGTTTGCCTAACCGACAGAGACACTTCCTACTGGACACAAATAGCCATGGTCTACGTGGAAAACGGGTGTCATCGTTTGTCAGAATTTTTATTTGCCCTAAACCGGTTTTCAGATGAGTCAGGCAACTTTTTAAGTTTTCCAATTATATTCGCGGTTCGGTTAGGTTTGGGTTGTATGGCAGCAATAAAAAGTATTAAAATTTAAGGGGAAATGGCTTTAGGATTTGTGTGCGCGCGCGTGTGTGTGTGTGTGTATGTGTGAGAGAGTGTGTGTGTGTCTGTGTGTGTGTGTGTGTCTGTGTCTGTGGTATCTGTATGTAGCTGTTAAACGGGTGAACCGATTTGGTTGCGGTTTTTTTTTCATTTGTAAGCAGGTTTTCTAGCGTTGGTTCTTACTTAATCCTATGATACTTAAGGCTTACTGTATTTTCAGGAAAGAAAAAAAGAAACGATAGCGATTAGAAGGAGCCCCGTTTTGCGAAAAACGAATCGTTTAACAAAGCTTAAGCTAAGAACGCGTGTGTAGCTTTAAAGACAATTATAGAAATATTTTTTTATCAGAACGGCTTCGGAAAGAGATGCAACGAACGACAGGGCGATCAGTAATGCGACCTTCAGGGCTTGAGTAATATAGTGAAGAAGAAAAAGAAGAGAACCCACTAACTATCAGGCAGCCTGTGTGCTAGTTTGTCTTCTCGAAAACATATAAAAAAAAATCTTTTTAAAATCAGTAAATTGTCATCGAATTATTATTAATTGTTTATTGCAGTGCGCAATGCATATAACTATAATAAGTTAATGATAGAACAAAAAGCTTAAGTAATAAAATATTTCTTATCTCGTCATCGTAGTTTCAAAACAGTCTCAGTTCCAAAGTAGTGTGAGTTCAAATCTCATTGAACGTATATTGTAGATATCATAATTTTTTAAATTAATGTGATTATGATATATTTAATAACATTTATCTATTTTAATCGTCATGTGATGTTTTTACGACATTTATTCATGATAATCGAAGGGATTACTATACTGTTATTATTGAAGATAAAGACAGTTGGCAAATAGGTACTATCATCGGGCTAAAGCTTTTTATTTCAAAATAACAGAATTAATGTCTGTTATTTTGCAGTTGTATTCACATTGAAGTCAAAATTGTAATTTGAATATATTTGTATCTTTTCAGTATAAGTAATATTCTCTATTATTTAAGAAAATGTGTGTGCAATTTTGTATGGGCCCCGTCCCCACCCTCCAACAGTCACGGCATGCATGTCTATAATTATGTTCATTGGGACCCAAAAAGACAAAATACCTATTTTAGTACCAAAATCGATAGGAATTTTTTAGTGTTTTTTTTTACAAGATCCAAGTAAGCCAAGAATGTGTTAATTTTGGAACAAATTCCATACGATACGGTTATGATTTTCCAAGAAAACCCCATACATATGGGAATCGTCGCCATATCAAAAATACGAGAACATCATGTTGCCAAGATCTATAAAGGGGCACATGTTGGTCTCATTAGAGCAGAGCTCTTTTACCATCAAAGTGGCTAACACATCTTGTATTTTCTCGTATGTCGCTCAGTGTATCTCTATCGTTACAGCTAATTTAGAAAGATATATCAGAATGAAAAATAAGTCGCGAAGAACTGGTGCAAGCCAATAAGCTCGTTTGCCCGCTCAATTGCATGGCATAAATAAGCAGGAGCAAGTATTAGTTTCGATCTAGGGAAGGCGTTTGATCGGGTGTTGCACAAATTACTTTTGTCAAAGCTGCCTTTCTCGGGGTTCTCAGATATTCCTCGCACGGGCTGCTAGGCCAGCTTCATCTTACTGGGAAAAGCATCTAAAATAGTTGTTGAAGTCTCATGATCAAAGCTCATGCTGTTTGGCATGCTGGTGTACCTCAAGGTTGCGTGTTGTACCCTATGCTGTTTCTTCTGCAACGATATGTTACAATTTAATAAACATTCATTGAATAGCAAACAGTGCGAGAAGCACGTTTTGTACCATTTGCGTCTAAAGTAACTTCAGTTAGTTTTGCGTTCCTAATGGTCAGATACTGTTAACTAAAAACGTAGCTTTTCATAATAACTACAACATATTTAAAAATCGTGGGAATCAGACTCGATTTAAGGGATGAAAAACGTTAGGTTAAGCTAAATTTGTATGGAAAAGTTTTGACAGCAACGCGATATAAACGTTGCTTCACAATTCTCTTAATTGAAATATCAAATAAACACACGTTAGCTTGTTTAATATCATTACTTAATTAATCCATCAGAGGCGCTCAACCCTTCGCGGTTCATTACATTTGTAAGTTATCCAAAGGTTGGCAACGGGAGCCCGACGCGTGCTTTAAGGTATAGTATTATGATACCGTTAATTAAATAATTAGTTATCGACTTATAGCGGTTTCTTGATCCATACTTTAATTAGAATTGTGGTTTCTCTATCACTAGTTCAAGTAATAGCTTTAACTGTTGCATTATAAAACAAAAGAACCACTAAAATTTATCTAACAGGTATCCTGTGATGAAGATACCTATTGAAAAATCGGTCATTCATAAAATAATTGAAAACAAAATCACGATCGCATCCTTTGTCAAGGAATCAATTAAGTTTTGTTTTTATTGAAGCCCTTAACTATGTACATTTTTTTTGAAAATGACCCATAAAATTAAATATCAGAGAACAATTTCCCTAAAATTTACCAACTCCCTAACTCTAGCCTTAGCTGAGGGTACTAGACAAAGATAAATATATTTATATAGAGAAATACGAACTTAAACACGAGTACCTACATAGAAAACATCAAAGACTCGTCAAAGAAATATTGGCCCATAGTGGGAATCGAACCCGCCACCGTAAGCTTCGTAGGCAGGGTCACTACCAACTGGGTGAAACGCCGTCGTTTAATAGAAAAATAGTATCCAATGGTTAAACGGATATTATTCTCTTAAACGGCGTTCGTTCGGTCGAACGAGTGAACGCGCTACACCGGCGAGTTTAAATAGTCCCGTCAGAGCGCAGAAACCACATTTTAGCGCGTGCGTTCTCAATTAGGCGGCCTTATACGTTCGATCTTATCGACAGAAGCCCTGCTATAAGGTGTTTAACATATTATGGTAGAAGTGCTCGCTGCTTACCCCGCTGGGAAATAGGCGTGATTTTTTTCATGTTAACTTTTTGTCAATAGCTATAAAGGTTAGCTTACTTATTGTCAATAGCTAAAGGAGTTTACATACATTTTGAAGGTAAATTATCATAGAATAATTCAAAATAAACATGGTTTGTTATGTATGTAATACTCTTAAGTGCATCGGAGCCGAGATATTAAATATTCATACCTAGGCGTACTTTTAGTTCCAAAAACTGAACACTTAAATCTTAAATATCTCGGCTCCGACATTATTAAACGCCATAAATTATATATGTGTATTTCTAAGTCCTCTAAATTAATTGCGGGCCTAGTGTGGTTGCGTTTATCTCGTGCCAAAATGTGGATAAATCATCTGTCGCTCTCGTACTTATACGTCAAAAAGTAACGGATGTTTTATCCACATTTTATCACGCCATAAACGCCCCCCCCCCCCCCCCGTGGGCCCTTTTTAATACATTACGACTCTGTAGTATCGTTAACTGTTAATTTTTTTTTATGGCATAGAGAAGACAAACGAGCACACAGGCCACCTGATGGTAAGTGGAAACTGTGACCCATAGACATTCGCATTCACAAGACTGCAATGCAATCCTAAGACTGCAAATGCGTTGCCAACCCTGAGGACTAAGATGGAATGCCTCTATGCTAGTCATTTCACCGGCTGTCTTATCCCCAAACCGGAACACAACAATGCGAACACTGCTGTTTGGCGGTAGGTTAATGGATAAGATGGTGGTAGCGATCCGGACGGACCCTGCACAAGGTCCTACTTCGCATTAGAAAGGTTAGTTTTCTACGACTTTAAGTTGACTGTGATCTCATTCCTAGACCTACACTATATGTCAAAGTGACGTAATCAATCAAAACGTAAGGGACTTCGTATGATTTTATTTAGTCTCACGTTGACATAGTCCAAAGTGGTCTAGGAATCAATTTCCTCAACTGTACCATCTTACTCAAAGCCAGTTCAATAATAAGGCCGATAAATTAACAAACGTATTATTTTAGACATCTAGCCACCATACCATGACCTATGAGCTAAGCATTATTTATACAAGTACCTCCAATAAAAGTTCCCTACGAACTAAACTAATTACTAGAAAAAACTCCTTCGTCTCCTTTCCCGTTAAACTCTTACAGCAGAAAAAAAACTTGCCCATTTACAGATATTACTTTCAATTTACAAAGGAAACCCACGCTATTTTCAACCCTACATTCTAGAAAATAAAGCATCTGTATTTTCCAATTTACGTCAATTCCCAAGAGAGACGTGTGTCATGTCATCTCACTAGTAATCCTGGTAGTTTAAGAATGACGTGGTAGTGGGAATTGAAACAAAGAGCGCTGACGTCTCGAATTGGGTGGTTATTCGCCCCAGGTGGGCTCGCCACCAAATAAAAATAGGCACAAAATCAATACAACGCTTTGCAAGATGGATTAGTGTTGAGGTGGTGCCGATATCGATAAAATAGGTTGTTTTTACTGTCTTATAGTGTTTTCAGTTCAGTAAGGCATAAAAAATTAAATTAAAAAACGGGGTGAGACGTCGTGGAAAACACCTTAACATTCACAATAAATTTGAACTCAAATTTATACCGCCAACATATGCAAAACTTTTATAGTTAAGTATATCGTTCATTGAATACAAAATGGACACAATCCAAAATGATTTATTGTTGCGTTTTAAAATAAGAAGCTGTTCGTATAAGATTTTCAATCCAAGAGCAAATTATTTTGGAATGTGTCCGTTTTGTATTCAATGAGCGATATTTAAGTGGGGTTGGTTAGGTTTGTTTTAATAATAAAACGTTAAATTCAAAGTCATTTGGTAGTTTTTACTAAGTAAGAAGGGGCGTCCTGTGCTAATTTCAGACGGGGCGACCATCAGCGTATGTAATCCATTTCAATTGGCATAATAAGGCGCTTCCCCTTCCTTCGTTAGCCCAACTCAATGTACTCAATGGTTAAATAAATCTTGTGAAACTTTATTTCGCAAAAAGCATAAAACAAGTATAATATGGTCTATAGGTACACCCAGTTAACTAAACGTTCATAAGAACTTACGCTCTATTAGGACACCTTCTGTCACTTTATAGTTAATCTAGTAAAATAAATCTGTCAAATATTTAATATCGATATGTAAATTGTGTCCCATCCCTATAATTCCGTAGGGCTGTCGGCTCTAAGTAATCGGCCATTATCTATATCGATTCAGCCGCTGTCCACCGATTCTCGATTCCTCCTACAACAATCAATAGCGATTAGTATCAACATTTTGAATTGTGTTGTGTACATTGCTGGCTATTAATGTTTATTGTTTTATTTTTATTGTCTTTCTGTGTAGATTTTATACTGTTTCTGTAACTGAAACGGATTTTTTACTAGACCAAGGAAGAATAGGAGGCTTATGTATTTGACCAACGTTATGTAAAGTCGAGTGTTTAGTTTTCGTAACACGTCAATTTGGCGGGTTATACATTTTTCAAATGTCATTAGTCGTGTCACAAGGGGAAATGTATAATACGGCTATTTCGCGTATTATGTGAAACTAGTAAATAATCTGTTTCCTTGACTATACCTCCCTATCCCTATCCCTCAATTGAATAAAAAAACTTAACTAAACTATTGAATCAAATCTTGCAGACTGGAGCTGGTTTTTTTACATGTTTGCTTGAATTTCGACTGTTACTGATTTGAGATCCAATTTTTTTTTTTAAGTAATTGTTTATTTGTTTTTGTAACCCGTATCTTCCCGTGGATGTCGTAAAAGCCGACTAAGGTAATAAAGGCGTGTAGTACTGTTAGGCGATGGGCTTGCAACCTGTCACTAATACACTGGTAAACATCTTCGCTTAAGTGTGCAAAATGTGGTTACAGAATTATCAAAAAGTTTTGATAGTTGTTGGAAATTCTGTAGCTCTGCCTACCCCACTCTGGGAATATAGGCGTGAGTTTATGTATGTATGTATGTTGTTTTTGAAAACATCTCAATAATTGTCCCGGGCCGCAATGGACTCTAACTATCGTATCGACCCGTTATCGCTCGCAGGGCTAATGAAGCGGTCGTGTAACGTAATTGATTCAGCGCTGTGTGTCTGTGTGTTTAACACTACTTGTAGTGCTTATTAAAGGCTTTGAATCTTCATCTGACTAAGAGACGGTGTTAAAGGTAAGTCAACATTTGTGACATAGCATCGTAACATGGTTATTATCGTTGTTATTCTCTCAAAAACAACGGACGGTCGGACGAACGAGCGAAATCGCAGCGACGAGTTTAAGTAGTCTCGTCAGAGCGAACAAAACATATTTTAGCGCGTGCATTTTCAATTTAGCATCATGGTTTCTGCCGATGGATTAATTAGAAAACACAATAATAGTAATGAGGGCGCCACTGGACGCTCGACGTTTGCTCGGCGCAGTCTTAACTACTTTACTCGTTCAAATAGACGGCAATTTATCCACCACTAACTATATAAAAAGCCGAGCCGTGAGCCGTGTGGTTGCCGGGTTAGAATAGTGCCACTCCATATCGTCCCGTGGATGTCGTAAGAGACGGCTAAGGGAATAAAGGCGTATAGTAGGTACTGTTAGGCGATGGGCTTGCAACCTGTCACTAATACACTGGTAAACATCTTAGCCTAAAAGTGCAAAATGTGGTTACAGAATTATTAACAAGTTTTTAGAGTTGTTGGTAATTCTGTAGCTCTGCCTACCCCACTCTGGGAATAAAGGCGTGAGTTTATGTATGTGTATGTAACTATATAAAACATTGTTCGATTAAACACCAAGGAGTTTATTCCACGTTTATTCGCACTAGACATTTTATCGTGTCTGATTATCATTTATGAGTTTTATCGACCACTAGGGTTCCTCCCTCCTTTCTGCCCTCCTACGGAGAAGAGGCACAATTGCAAATAAAACAGAAGTATATTAAATTCTCAAAGGTTTATAATAAGGTTGGAAGTGCAATACAATTCATAATTAGTAGATGTGCCATTTTTCAGACAGTCCTCGACTACCTCTCAATTACCAAAGTCGTATCCAGATGGGTATTTTATAATGAGATAAAAATGGCGGCGTTTATTGAAACTTTAATGGTGACCTCATTTGTCTTTTGAAGTGAGTTAAATTATAGATTTTTCTAATGCTAGATCATCTATACTATATATTATAAAGCGGAAGAGTTTGTTTGTTTGTTTGTTTGAACGCGCTAATATCAGGAATTACTGGTTCGATTTGAAAAAAATCTTTTAGTGTTAGATAGCCCATTTATCGAGGAAGGCTATAGCCTGTATATCTTACTCACATAAACCCAAGCCAACCGAATTTAATTATTGTTATCATATTTAGCTTATACAGACAAGTTAACGAAATTGATCAAATCTTACCAACGTTAACTTTTTTTTTATTTTCTATTCTACTCGGGAAAAAGTAATTGCTTTTGACATGTTATCGTATTGTCAACGTTATGATTTACTTGAGTGTAAAGACGACTGAGTTAAAAACAGGTCGATAACGTGAAACAGTTCGATAACATGACAAAAAGAATGTAGTTTAGCCTATAACCTTATAGTTATTCTTGCGACCCGCCCTCGCTTTGCTTCGGTTTATGTGAGTATGATATATAGCCTTAGAGCCTTCCTCGTTAAATTGGCTATCTAACACTGAAATATTTTTTTAAATCGGACCAGTAGTTCCTGAGATTAGCGCGTTCAAACAAACAAACAAACAAACTGTTCAGCTTTATAATATTAGTATAGATGTATTATACTCGTATAGTATAAATTTAATTTTCTTACAATAATTATTTTTTCTTGCTTTTTATCTTCGCCATATACAAGTGTAATCCAGAGTAGTGTGCATAACCATAATCGTATCTATTTCTCCAAATCAATAAACAGATTTATTCAAAAAAGCAGCGAGTAAACAGACGAAACCGTTGAGATCAGCGGAAAAAAAGAAAAAAGCCTTCATTAGCCTGCCGCTGTTTGAGCAAAAATTTAGACAAAGCGAATAAAGGGGCAAGGGGTAATACCCCAATTAATTAGGGACAATTACCCTCCCTTCCTGCAACAAAAGGTGAAAAACTCCGTCCATTAATTACTGGGCTGTGCTCGCCGAGGAGCTGTCTCTTGGGATGATTTACGCTGTGTTTATTAAGTGAGGGTAAATAGTTTTATTATAAAATAGATTTGAGAACATCCTGTGGCAGAATTCGTGGTTTCTTGGAATTATCTTCATTGTAGATTTATATGAAACTAGCGACCCGCCCTCGCTTCGCTTCGGTTTATTTGAGTTTTCTGTAACACACGTACGTATAACACAAAATGTATTTTACATAAAAACCTTCCTCTTGAATCACTCTATCTACTAAAAAAAACCGCATCAAAATCCGTTGCGTAGTTTTAAAGATCTAAGCATACATAGGGACAGACAGCGGGAAGCGACTTTGTTTTATACTATGTAGTGATGAAAAAAATATGAAATATATTTATTGATACACGATTTACATACAACAACAATACAATTTGTTCTTAGAACACGGATTTCTATTTATTTCTTTAATTATTTTGTTATTACATATAATAGGCCCCTCGATGTACGAGCGCCTACCCGCCACTGTTAAAAATTAAACCTCAAACGAGACATTTGAACGCCGACTAAACTATTTTTATCAAAACCGTTGTATTCTGTAGGTTTTAATACTGTATTATTATAATTATTTGACATTTGACAATTTATTTCTAGGATCTAGTTTTTATGAATTATTTTGACTGTTAGACACATTTTACTCTTTTTACATTGTACCATTTTAATATTATTTTAATTTTGCACTTTATTATGATTTGGCTTTTATTTATTTTATTATTATTCTTATACACTCTGACGATCTTTTTGTGAATACATGGTATCTTAGTTAAAAAAATAATCTAATCTAATCATACATTCATAAACTCACGCCTTCGTTTGGCAGAGCTACAGAATGAAGTACCACTCTAAAAACTTGTTGATAATTCTGTAACCACATTTTGCACAATTAGGCTAAGATGTTTACCACCGTGTTAGTGACAGGTTGCAAGCCCATCGCCTAACAATACTACAAGCCTTTATTCCCTTAGTCGCCTCTTACGACATCCGCGGGAAGACATGGAGTGGCACTATTAGTACCCGGTACCCGGCATCCCCACGGGGTGCTATTATAAACATAAAACTGTTCTGTGACACTGATTTACAGCACAGCCTAAACTACTGGATCAAGAGACTTCAAATTTGGAGAAAATATTCCGTTGATTAAGAAAGGATTTTCTGAAATTCGACCCCCAACGGGAAGAAATAAGCAGAGTAGCGGATACCTTCTAATTCTACGTGTACAGTAGCAGGCGTCCTCTAACATTTATTATTTGTAAAGTACACTTTTAAGTGCATTTATTATTTAAAAAAATCTACCCGTTAGAGTTTCTGCTCGAGTTTTTTGCGGTGCTTCTTCGTAATGTAGATTTGTCCGAAACGCTGCGCTGGTAGATTCACTCCATTTTTATTGACGTGTCTAACACCCAGAAAAGTAATTACTTGAGTAAAAGTAATGACTAAAAACGATTTTTATATGACTTTTGACGCTACTAATACTCAAGTAATTACTTTTCTTGACTATAAATACGGGTGTAAGAGCCTTGACATGACCAATTTTCTGAGTAATCTATTTGAATTTGGTTCTCAGTCTTGGATGTTTTCTTTCTTAAATGTCAGGGAATATTTTTCTTTTATTTAGAGTTCAATTTCAAACAAATTGTATATTATCGTTAACTAGTACAAGTACAAGTTTAGTTTAAGACGAAAAATAACCATTACCACACCGCAGCAGCCATCTTGTAACTAATGTCAACAAAGCTTCCATCAATACTTTTATTAATCGTCAATAGGCCCGTAACAACGTCGAATATAAACCCCAGTCAAATGAACCCATAACAATAAAACTACTTATACCCATAGCTTGGCAATCAAGCCATGGGTCCGTAATGCTCTTAAGGGTATTCGGAATAAAACATCGTTACTACTTTAGAAAAAAATCGTTACTGATATTTCAAGACGCATGGGTTTGAACTTAATTCTCTTCTCGTTCGAGTTCAAAATTGTACGTCACGAAATATGAGATACGAGGTTTTTTCAAAGTAACGACGATATGAAGAATAGGTGAGGGGTTCCGTAGTTCACTAGTAAAGTATTTTTTCTCAAAAATTACTGGAGAAGTTGATATTCCAATCTACATATTTGGACGCGACGTACATAGTTTTCTGACAGATCTCAAATTAAAAAAAAACCCGCAATGTTGCATATAAATTTCATTACTGTCTGGTTTGTAACTTTTTTAAAAGTGAAAAGGGCCGTAATAAAATGAGGGCACAAGTCTTATACATCCATATTTTATTCGAAACACAACTATTGTCTTGAATAGCATATGTTTTTTTTTTAAAACTTGCGTTTCTCCTTGTCGTAAACATAAAGGCGGTAAAGAGTGATGGTTTTCTCAGGTAAAATTAAAAAAAAAAGCTCAAGCTTCAAATATTGAAAGAGGAAGCCTATTTTACTCCAACACTCGCAAGCTCGTCCGTTTAAACCAAGGTAATAATCCATACTATAATTAATAATACTAAATAATAATAATGATTAAAAAAAAAAATTAATAAAAGAAAATTCAATAAATATCTGGAATAATAATAATAATTAATAATCCATATCCATACTAATATTATAAATGCGAAAGTGTGTCTGTCTGTCTGTCTGTTACCTCTCCACGCTTAAACCACTTAACCGTTTTAGGTGAAATTTGTTGCAAAGATAGTTTGAACCCTGGGAAAGGACATAGGATAGTTTTTTCTCGAAATTCATCCCCTAAGGGAGTGAAATAGAGGATGAAAATTTGTATGGAGCTACGATATACACGAGTTCCACGCGGACGGAGTCGCGGGAGAAGATAGTGTACTATAAGGTGACTTTGCGAAGCCAGTTGAAGGTTGACAAATTTTAACATCTTATGTAGGTTTGTTGTAAATGTGTTAATGAAACTGGATGGTCAACTGCACTTCAGCTCTTGAGAAGATGTCTTACACTTCGTCGGTAATATGGAGGGAATCTACCAGCGCTTCGGACAAGACCATCATTGCGGAGAAGAAGCACCGGCGAAAGCTCCAGGATAGTGATTCTGTAAACAACGCCGGTCGTGCGGACTGTCGAGTGATATCCAAGCGGCGAGATTAAGTAGTCCCGTCAGTGCGAACAAAACACATTGTAGCGCGTGCATTTTCAATTTAGCAGCACGATGGGTCGAACGTATAAGGCTGCTTAATTGAAAATGCACGCGCTACAATGTGTTTTGTTCGCACTGACGGGACTACTTAATCTCGCCGCTTGGTATCACTCGACAGTCCGCACGACTGGCGTTGTTTACAGAATCACTACCCAGCTCTTGAGATATCTTACACTTCGTCGGTAATATGGAGGGAATCTACGAGCGCTTCGGATAAGACCATCATTGCGGAGAGGAAGCACCGGCGGAAACTCCAGCTGTTTTTTTTTTCAATCATTCAATAATTAAAATTAAGTTAAATTACAAGACAACAACGTTGTAATTATAAATGTAAGGTCGATGTCAAAAATAAAGGAGAGGAACACGACGAGGTCTCTTCGTCAGCTACCTACCTATAATTTGATGCTTTCCATGTGTGTATCATCATCATCATCAGCCCGGGGGCGTCCACTGCTGGACAAAGGCCTCCCCCAAAGAGCGCCACAAATCACGGTCTTGAGCCGCTCGCATCCAGCGGCTCCCCGCGATCCTAACCAGGTCGTCAGACCACCGGGTGGGAGGCCGTCCAACACTCCGTCCACCGGTGCGGGGCCGCCACTCGAGAACTTTTCTTCCCCAACGGTTATCAGTTCTCCGAGCTATGTGGCCTGCCCATTGCCACTTCAGCATGCTAACTCTCTGAGCTATGTCGGTGACCTTGGTTCTCTGGCGTATTACCGTATTACGGATCATATCGCGCAAAGAAACTCCGAGCATAGCTCTTTCCATTGCACGCTGAGTGACCCTGAGTTTATTTATGAGGCCCACATTTAGCGGCCAAGTCTCTGATCCATAAGTCATCACTGGCAACACACACTGGTCGAAGACTTTCGACTTAAGGCTCTGCGGTATTTTGGACGAGAAGATCCGCTTTAGCTTTCTGAACGCTGCCCATCCGAGTTGGATTCGGCGATCGACCTCTTTCTTGAAGTTGGATTTACCAAGTTGGACAGTTTGTCCCAGGTATACGTACTGATCAACAACTTCAAGTTGAGAATTCCCCACGTGAACCGGTATTGGCAAAACGCGAACATTGGACATGACTTTCGTCTTGTCCAAGTTCATTTTCAGGCCCACCCGTTGGGAAACTCTATCGAGGTCTCCGAGCATCTTACTCAAGTCTTCTAGCGATTCTGCCATGACTACGACGTCGTCCGCGAATCGAAGGTGAGTGATGTACTCGCCGTTGATGTTGATGCCAAGTCCTTCCCAGTCCAGAAGCTTGAAGACATCTTCCAGTGCAGCGGTGAACAGTTTCGGAGATATGACATCTCCCTGTCTCACACCTTTCTGCAACTGAATCGGTTTCGAGCTCTGGTTCTGGAGCCGGACTGACATAGTGGCATTTTTGTACAAACACTTCAGCACTTCGATATATCGATAGTCGATGTGGCACCGCTGTAGTGACTCGAGCACCGCCCATGTCTCGACCGAATCGAAGGCCTTCTCATAGTCCACGAACGCTAGACATAAGGGCCGATTATACTCTTCGGTCTTCTGTATAATCTGGCGCAGCGTGTGAATGTGGTCTATGGTACTAAAGCCTTTCCGGAAACCGGCTTGTTCAGGAGGCTGGAAGTCGTCGAACCTGCGTGAGAGTCGATTTGTAATGACCCTTGAAAACAACTTATAAACGTGGCTCAGAAGTGAGATGGGTCGGTAGTTCTTCAATAAGGTTTTGTCGCCTTTCTTAAAGAACAAGACCACCACACTTCCGGTCCACGCCTCTGGGACACCGCCATCGAGAATAACAGAGTTAAAGAGCTTCTGGAGGACTTTAAGTATCGGCATTCCACCCGCTCTCAGAAGCTCAGCCGTAACTCCGTCGTCCCCTGGCGCCTTATTGTTCTTCAGTTGCTTCAGGGCCATTCTGATCTCGTACAGGCTGACGTCCGGGATGTCTTCGGTGTAATGTCGGGTGAGTTTGGCTCTGGGATCTGTAGCCAAACTTTCAACGGGTCGAGTTGATTTGTACAGCTGTCCGTAGAACTTCTCAACCTCACCCAAAATCTCGGCCTTGGACGAAATTACGGTGCCATTTTCGGTCTTCAGTTTCATCAACTGGGTCTGCCCAACAGACAAATCCCTAGCGAACACCTTAGAGCCCTTGTTTCGCTCGATAGCATCTTTAATACGCGAAGTATTAAAGGTGCGCAGGTCTGTCCGTAATGACTTAGAGACTTGTCTGTTAAGCCCCCTGTACTTCTGCATGTCCACTGAAGACTGCAGCCGCATTTCATTCCGTTCGTCCATGATCTTAAGAGTGTGGTCTGAGAGTTTTTGGGTTCTTTTCTGGCTGTGGGTCTTAAAGAACTTCGACCCAGCAGCTTGGACAGCCTGTACAAACCCGTTATTCAGATCGTCCGTAGACTCGCATTCTGCTAGGCATTCGAAGCGATTTTGGAGTTCGAGCTGGAAGGTTTCGGGGTTTTGGCATTGGACTGGGGTTGGACGGAGCGTAGACTTCATCAGTCGTGACCTTTCAAGCCTTGTGTTGATATTCAATGTGCCTCTCACGATTCGGTGATCACTGCCAGTCTTTAGCCTATTGATCACAGAGACATCATTGAATATGTGGCGTTTGGTAGACAAGATGAAGTCTATCTCATTTTTTGTCGACCCGTCCGGGCTAATCCAGGTCCATTTACGATGTGGCTTCTTTCTGAAGAAGGAATTCATCATAAAGAGTCCTTCCCTCTCCAAGAATTCAGCCAACCGCTGGCCCCTGGGATTTCGCCTGCCAACACCAAAGTGTCCCACTCTCAGCTCATTACCTTCTCTCATGCCCAACTTCGCGTTGAAGTCGCCCATCACCACCGTGTAGTGCGTTTTAGAGGTCTGGATGGCTTTCGAGATGTCCTCGTACATTGCCTCCACCTTATCGTCAGAATGCGTCGAAGTCAGGGCGTAAACCTGGATGACCTTCAGCGAATACCGTTTGGTAATTCTGAGCACCCTTGTCGACACACTCCCGATCGACTCCACGTTGTTGACGAGCGACTTACGGACGATAAACCCGACACCGCCCTGTGATAGGGCATCACCTTCCCGGTAGTAGAACAAGTTACCGGACTTCAGGATCATCGAGTCCTCTCCCTGTCTTCGGACTTCAGATAACCCTAAGATATCCCATCGTAACTTGTCCAAACATTCTTCCATTTCTAGGATCTTCTCGTCAGTCCTGAGCGTGCGGCAGTTGTGTGTCACCAGGGCCAGATTCGTTTGGTGGTGGTAGCCAGATCTCTGCCGGAGATTCTTAGCACCCCCTGCTCCGCCGTTACCGAACCCGCTACCTTGGGCCGGGCTAGCGGAGCCGCCGGGGACTAGGGGCCGTGGTTTTTTGGTGTACACCATAGGGGGGGTTAGTGCCATAATCCCCACGCTTGGCGAGCGTGTTGGGGATCGCAGTGGGGGCGGAAGTATATCACAGGACGCTGCAGCCCGTCCTGTGTCTGGCATTTGACTTCCGCCCATCTCGGAACGGTTTGACCGCCGTTCGTCGGTTGACTGACTGCGCCGTGAGTAGTTACCACACAGCGGGCGGTGGCGTCGTCACTTCCCGACGCGAAGCCTTAAATGTAAGGTCGATGTCAAAAATAAAGGAGAGGAACACGACGAGGTCTCTTCGTCAGCTACCTACCTATAATTTGATGCTTTCCATGTGTGTATGTATATCTCTATATAAGTAATTTTATCGTTCTCTATAATTCATTAACAGATAAAATTCTGTTAAATTTGATTGATTAAAGTTGAAATTTAATCCATATTTATTAATACTAAACGATGTATTATCAAAGCTATCGGACAATTAACAAGATATTTACATTAAATTATCTTTAAACAATGGAATACTATCGTCGTCATATTTACAAATATAATTTTGTATCATTTTTTTATATTTTCAGCTGATATCCTTCGGAATATGGTACTTATTTGACAAGAGTGAAATTAAATTGGTTTGTCATTAACAACAGATAAACATTAAAAAATACTAGGAAAACAATCTTTTATTTATGATTGCTAATTTAAGATTTTTAAATTCATAAAATCCAACAATAAGGACGCTGTTTGATTGTGACGTCACAAGATAGTAATCCCTATAAATTCCATAGTAACGGAGCGTTTTTGATGTTTCATAAAAAGAAGCGGATGAGACTTTTGTCAAATACCGTATTATTATCATAAACAACAGTAACTCGCCTCCTAATTAAACTTGTCAAAGAATTACTAACCAGCAATTTAAAGATGGTCCACGCGCTCGTAGGTAGGCGATGCCGAGTATGACTACTGGGATGTTATTCTCTCAAAAACAACGGACGGTCGGACGAACGAGCGAAATCGCAGCGGCGAGTTTAAGTAGTCCCGTCAGAGCGAACAAAACACATTTTAGCGCGTGCACTTCCAATTAAGCAGCCTTATACGCTCGATCCATCGGCAGAAACCATGCTGCTAAATTGAAAAGGCACGCGCTAAAATATTTTTTTGTCCGCACTGACGGGACTACTTTTACTCGCCGCTTGGACATTCACTCGTTCGTCCGTCCGACCGTCGTTGTTGAGAGAAACACTACCCTGGGGTGTTATTCTCAAAAATCAAAAAAAAAAAATCAAAATCAATTTATTGTGAAGAATTTAGGTACAAAAAACAATCAAAAACAATGGACGGGCGGATGAACGAGCGAAATCGCAGCGGCGAGTTTAGGTAGTGCCGTCAGTGCGGACAAAACGTATTTTAGCGCGTGCAGTTTCAATTTAGCAGCATGGATTCTGCCGATGGATCGACCGTATAAGGCTGCTTAATTGAAAATGCACGCGCTAAAATGTATTTTGTTCGCTCTGACGGGACTACTCAAACTCGCCGCTTAGACATTCACTCGTCCGTCCGTCCGACCGTCGTTGTTGAGAGAATCACAACCCTGATTTGTAGTGACTCTGCCTACGACGCTAGCAGTCCTGGGTTTGATTCCCAGCATGGGGAAATATTTGTGTGGTTTTCTATGTATTTAAGTATGTCTTTCTTTACATAAGTATGTTTATGATTGTGTAGTACCGTCGGTCAGGAAAGGTCTACCAGTTTAGACAAAAGTTTCTGTGAGATCTAATTATCGCTAAGGTCGACACTTGTCACTGTCATTATATTAGTCCAAGGGAAAATCGAACTTGATTTATCATGGCTTGCAAATGAACTTCAACCGTAGGGTGATAAACCACATTTTTGGCCGACTGTACCCAACCCATAGTACAAGACTAGAGCCTAGTTGGACGACGCGCTGGCCTAGTGGGTAGTGACCCTGCCGAAGAAGCTAGTGGTCCTGGGTTCGAATCCCGGTAAGGGCAGATATTTGTGTGATGCCCTTATATTTTTATTATTATTATTATTAGTTTGACTAGGTCAACTTGTTGTGAGATGGTTCAATGATATTTTCTTAATTTATTATTCTTTACATCGCGTGATGGTTTTTGTTCCGTCCCAGGGAACCCTATTTCTACCAAACTGGGGTCGCACTAATTTTTATTGCCATTCGCTACCTGCCTTCACCCAATGCTAGGCAAACACATTCCCAACCTTATTCTTATAAACACAATGTTTAAATTAATTTGTGGTTACTTCAAGTGCTGCTTGACGTCAGTGTTGCCCGGATTAAAATTAATCTGCGATTTTGGAAGTTTTTTAAAAATACTTTTATCAATATTGGATTAGTGAGATATGTAGTAATTTGTAAACCGAGAAATACCTGATTCGATTTGATTAAATATTGTTATTATGCTTTACTAATCTTAGTAAAGTAGGTACGTGTTTTTATTTTTAATGCAATGGCGGTTGTATCCAAGTGTTATTATCATGTGACCGTGACTTTATCCGGGATATCTTTAACTTATTACCTACCTACTTTGAAAATGGATATTTTTAGATTACAATAAAAAATATGATTAAGTTGAAAATATGTATTACGTATGATTTGTTTTTTATAGCCATTAAATGAAATAAATAGACAGGTCACCTGATTTTCGCATCTTACTCGTAGTTAATCTTCAAAATCCTACGGTCATTAACAATAATTCTTAATTTCATATTTAAGTACTTATAACTTCACAAATCAGGAATAAAATTTATTTTAATAAGTAAATTATATGTTTTTAGTGAACACTGAACACATTTGATTAGATTCTACAATCGCAAACTATCTCCATCTCACGTTCTTCGCGAGGAAGCCTACATCTCTTTTTTTGACAGTTTTCGTTGCGGGGAGATGACCTCATAAATTATAATCACATTTGTCCCTGTTTTGTCCTCTTTCTTTAAGTAATATGGATTACAAACCCTGGCAACACAATGTTTTTTATAACTTTAGATCCCCAAAAAGAGAAAAAATGTCGCCACGTCGACATAAAGACGTTCTAAAACAGATTTTTATAGCTTTTAAGGAGATTAGAATAGCATTTATACGTCTAACTTAATTGTTTACAAAAAACCGTTTTTATTGGGTGACAGTAAAATTGAGCTATGTGGGGTAATTAATAATATATTCAAAATTGAATATTTAAAGAGATGTAAAAACCATTAATGTTTGTAGGAATTTAGACTTTGTTGCTATTAAATTAGACATTATTTCCGGTTAGTATAATTTCGACTATTATGATGTTGGGTATAGGGGTAGAAATATTTAAGCTAATATAAGACGATTATGTTATAGTGGATTTATTTGGATAAAGAAACAGGTAAACTCAGGGTTATAAACTTTTTTTTTATGTTGTTGTCTTGCAACGTCATATTTATAGGTAAGTGCATACATTATTATTTTTTATTTGCTCTTGTGTTATGTCTGTGTTTTGACACGTTTTGCTGCTTAACTACGTATGTTTTTTTTTTTACTATTGAGTTTCTTGCAGAGCTTCTTCTCAGCAGTGGTCTCCTCTCCGCTAGTAGATCTTTGACGTGTAAAAGTGCCCGTGCGGCTTACTGAACAAACTTTTTTTTTTATAATCCTCTGCCAGCAGCGACCGCCGTTTATCGCTGTTTCCTGGGGAACTGGCATAATTTCATGTATCCAATAGTCGTCTGCCCCTAGTCACCGTTTCAATTTTGTCACCAAAACAATAGTATATACTGGAATAACTGTATTTACTTACAAAGGGATAAACACCACTTACTTTTATTATTCTTATAGTGCCGTTTCGTCGCCCTGAGCCGTATACATACATACATACATACATTTAACAGCTCTATTAAGCATAACTTATATTTTATTGCCGTTTTTATCGGTCGTTAACTTACTGTTTGGTTTCGGTTCGGAGAAACTAAGTTGTAACTTAGAATATTTGATTTTATTATGGATTATGGAATGGTACTTGACTTTGGGACGTCGAGTTATTTTTAACTTTTTAAGCGGTATAACTTAACTTAGTTCCTTCAAGATGTCTTGTCTAATATTTTATTGATACTTGCGATTAAATAAATTGAATGCTCAAAGTTTATAGTTATAAAGTTGATACATACATACATACATAAACTCACGCCTTTATTCCCAGAGTGGGGTAGGCAGAGCTACAGAATTTCCAACAACTATAAAAACTTTTTGATAATTCTGTACCACATTTTGCACACTTAGGCGAAGATGTTTACCAGTGTATTAGTGACAGGTTGCAAGCCCATCGCCTAACAGTACTACACGCCTTTATTACCTTAGTCGGCTTTTACGACATCCACGGGAAGATACGGAGTGGCACTATTCTAATCCGGCTACCACAATAATAAAGTTGACAGTATTTCGTATAACTCTTAACTGAAATTATCACACAGAATTTTCGGACACCCTGTATTTGCGAAATTCAAACGTGAAGAAGTAAACAATTGAGCTGTTTTTCCAAATTCCGTTTAACCCTTCTCTGATTCCGTTTCCCCGTTTTTGTTGACATTCGGGCCAAAAGCACAAACCGCGTAGGGGACAAAAAGATGATAAAAAAAGCAAAGGGCCCAATACAGATTCTGTTCTCTAATTTTAAATATATGTAAATCTTTATTTATAAACGATATTACCCTTTTGTATTATAATATTAAAGATCACAATAGAATGTCACTGTAACGTCTTGATGCCTAAACAATGCGTAGCGCCTGTGGTAGCACTGCGTAGCGCTACGCCGTAGCCGGTGATGGACTCGCTACGAAACACTACTACTACAAAAAAACTTAATATTCAATTAATCGTTGCTCACTAATTATGGATGCGATTATTATAGCTTTTGCCCTTTGTGTACCTTAATTATGGTTTGCCTAAGGGAATAGTTCCCTTGCCGTTTTTACTTATTGGGTCCTTACCTATGAAATTGGCATTTATTTTACGTGTTATATATCGTACGGAATTTATTCATTTCAATTTTAACTTCCAAATTCTTTATAAATTTCATTAATGCACTAACCTTTGTAACCAAAGGTTTTAGATATAAATAATATGGTTCAATTTCTTACTTAATGTTTAAAATTAAAGTGTGAACTCAACTCTTTTCATGTGCTGCGAGTTCAAGTGTTTCAATTACGCAGTTTTATAAAGCCAACTATTTTTAAGTAATTAAGATATGTATAATATAGCTTAGAAGTGTCCAATATTTCTGACAGAATTTTGTTTGGTTTGCATTTGACGTTACAAAATAATCCGCAAAATTAAATGTATGAAAACCACCGTTTTCATAAAATTCTCCATATAAAACGCCAATTTCATAGGTAAGGACCTAATATAATAAATGCGGAGGTGAGTTTTTATGTGGCTCTAACTTGGGAAATTCCGCTTACTTGGCTAAAATACTAAATCGATTTTGATAGTATTTGGTTGAGCTTTGAGAAAATACATTGGATATTATATTTAGAAAAGCAAACGAAATTACAGGCGAAAGCTACCCAACATGTAAAATACACTTCTTGCTATACTAATGATATCCAATTGCACAAACATAATTACCATCCTTACTGACATTACTCTATTGTTCTAAGTAATGTCAAGCTGTCAAAAGCCGAATGTCAGAATACGGCGAGCAAACAAAGCCGGCGTAATCCTTAATTACAGCGTTATGTCAAATGGATACATAATCATAACAATGCACGCACACAATTAGAGTGCGCGCGTTCGGCCGATTAAGGTGCGCGGTTGGAATATTTGTTTTTTCAGCCTATTAATATTAATGTACAATTTAAAATAGGCCAAGAACTCGAAATACTACCCGTGTTAGAATAGTGCTACCCCATGTCTTCCCGTGGATGTCGTAAGAGGCGACTAATGGAATAAAGGCTTGTATACTGTTGGACGATGGGCCCGCAACCTGTCAATACCTGTTTGTGGAAAATGTGGTTACAGAATTATCAACACTTTTTTACAGTTGTTGGTAATTCTTTGGCTCTGCCTACCCCACTCTGGGAACGAAGGCGTGAGTTTATATATTATGTAAAAATAGGCAATGTCATTCAAATTATAAAAATAATAATCGCGTTTTAATCACATTTTTCAAATAAATTATTAATTATACTGTCAAATAATTTATATTCATTTATTTACCTTTAATCTAAATCGTTTTTAATATTTTATGAGTTAAGAATAGTAGCTTTGTTTTATATTATTTATTATGGTGATGTTTAAAACAATTACAGTATTATAATAATGTATTTCACCGTTTTATATTTGTTCTATTGTACTTATACACAGTAATCCATTCAAGTGCCATGGTTTGGTTACAATGCAAACCCTAAACAAAAATAGCAAAATATCGACCAAGTGTGAGTCAGTACGCGAGTTCAACTCCCATGTGATCAGTTCCTCTTCTTTAGCATTTAGATTTGATATCCGACTTACATTTGGAAGAGATCCCTTAAAGGGATAAGTTCGCCTTTGTACATGTTAATCTTAAGTTTATGTACGAATTTACTTGTAATTGTTTTTTTTATTGTGCAATAAAGAGTTTACATACATACATACATACATTTTTGGTATGACGTTGAAAAGGTTATAAAACCGTCGTGTCATATCGCACCATGAACCGTCGAGCGGGCTTCACCCGTGCGCTACACGTGCGCGTGTGTGCACCGCGCGCGTGTGCGTGTAATAGAGCGATGACGTGATTTCCTGCGCTGAGTTATTGCTACTGTACCGGCGCTAAATGCCGCGCGCGCTGTGACCTTGCTGTGGGGGCTAGTTTGGATTCAATAATTTTATTTGGCACATGTAACGTAAAGTCACTTATATGAGAGTATCTATCAAATTTACATTTGAACTGATCTACGGAAAGATACTTTTTATTTGCAACAGTATGTTATAGTTTTCAAGAAAAAATAAATAAAGTTCTACGTAGACTAAGTTACTGGCCAAATAAAGTTTAGACTAAGTTAAAACTATTTTTAGGAATTATATATCTTTACTTACCCACGTTCAATAGTCAGTTTTTCTTATATGTATATTATTAGTTCAACAAATTATTCGTACCTTTTGACTTTCAGAAACCAAACTGCGAAATATTTGCAAGAATTAAAGAAGTAAATTAAGTGGTTTATTTATGAAATATTAGGGTAATTTAGAGTATTTCAATAATACACGTTTAAGAAATACAGCCAGTCTTATTTAGACATTTATTGTTTCTAATAAATTTGGCCGTCATAGTTTAGTTTAGTTTAGTTTAGGTATTCATCAATGTAATATTACAATATTCATTGCATTGCATGTCAAAACATACAAAATTACATTGAGATCGTCAAACATAAATACTAATAATCAAAGAATACAAAAATAAATAATAATTATAACAACAACAATTACACATCTAATAAATGGTCACGCGTCCGATGTCAATATAATGTACAAGAATTAATAAAGTCAATACAATAATAAAATAAATTTACATTTTTAGTTCCATATATTCATCCACGGAGTATAATGGATTATCCAATAAAAGGTTTCTCAGCTGATGTTTGAATGCTTCGTCGGATTGTACATTTTTAAATTTGGCGGGTAGGCGCTCTTAGACAACAGATTATCTAAATTGATTGGTATTACACGTATTTCTAATGAATATCTATGTTTCGATACCTGTTTAGAAGTATTATCTACAGATTAGATTACTTTAAAGGAACTACTTAGCCTGGTTTAGTTGATTCATCGTTTTACGACTATTAGGATTGTACCCATTTATTAACAATATATACATTAAACATAGGATATTAACATAAGATAAATTAAAATAAGAGTAGTTTTGTCTTGTAAAGACTGGTTAGGTTTTTACTACGTTACGTTTCTTTTCTTACAATTTTATAGTTGTCAATGTGTATTATGATAATTTTTATTATGAATACACTATTATGCAAATAGTCTTGCTAACACTTTATTAATTTTCATACATTTTGAATTATTATCATTACAACAAAAGTACCAATTATCATTTTGTATACCATGAACTGTATGATAATCAAATGAAATGCATCTGTCGAAATCATAATAGTATCACAGTCATTCTATATAATATTTTACGTGCATAATTACGAGCATGAAGTGCAACTTTAACCTAACCTATCATATCGAGGTAAAGCTCACCTAATGAGGATATAGGTTTATTTATATTAACAATATTTGAAAAAAAAAAAAACGTTTGTAATAAAAACCACTACATATATAATCTAGCATATATTTATTTATTAACTAATTATACTATTTATTCATTTGAATGTTCTATTAATCACATGCCATTATTCGAAATTAATGTTGTACAATAAGTTAAATATATAAGTGTTCATTATTCACCCGCTAGGCTACCAAACATTATACTTTGATTTTATGCATGCACATATTTTCCAAATGCATTTTGGAAAAAAAAAAATTGAATCATTGAAGCGCATCTTATTTTGGAAGTAAAATAGGTTTTCTGCATAACAGGTAATTATTATTATTTCGAATATTATGCACCTTGCAAGATAACTGCAATCAGAGTTAGCTTATGCAACTATCTTATTTGTAACCTAGCAAAATATGGAACTTAAGGCCTTATTCATATTCATATTTGTATGTATTACTTTGTACACGGCTGTTTGTTTTCCTAAATAAATTAAAAAAAAAAAAAAAAAAAAAAAACTTAAAGCGCATGCTCGCTAATCTGATAAAAAATGTAAATATGTCTTAATCTGTAGCCTAATTTATTTGATTAGCTTATAAACGAATTGATCAAATTTATTAATCTTAAACAGAATTTCATATTTATATCGTAAATTGCTATATTGTGAGTTAACTGATAAGATTTATATGCGATGGTTTAACAAAGTTTTATGTACCTATTCGAACTTAGCAACCATATGTAAATTTATTATTGAGTTGATTTATTAATTTCATGTATTCTTGTATCGGACGAGAGACAATTTAAATTAGATGTGTAATTGTTGTTGTTATAATTATTATTTATTTTTGTATTATTTGATTATTAGTATTTATGTTTGACGATCTCAATGTAATTTCGAATTTTTTGACATGCAATGCAACTTATATTGTTATATTACATTGATGAATAAATAAAATAAACTAACTAACTTGTAATGTCCGCAATTAAATCCTAATCATAAATAACATTATGATCAGAAACGTGTGTTTATTTTGTAAGTTGCGTTTTAATTGTGTAACGCTTTAAGCTGCGAACGCACCGCTGCTTAACGGTGCGTATATTACGGTGCGTCAAAAATGGTGTCATGTTGTTACTATGACCTTCCCTTTTGTTTACGCAACGACGTATCGTACCGTATTTGAAGTGAACGATGTGATATTCGACAGAGCGAGAGTTAATTATTAAAATTAAATATTTTACCTTAATAGGAGACGGTTAAAACGTCGCAACCAGAATTAAGCTAGAAGTCGATAAATTGGAAGATTGCTGCAATTTGCATTTAAGTATTTTATTTGGAAAAACAAACCGTTTGTTACATAAAAGCTAAAAACTAAACAGTCTTAGCGATAATCTTTACTTTTAAGATTGTATTAGCTAAGGTTACGTATTAACTACAAAAAATATTTTAGTACGTCATCAATGTTAATTTTTTGTTGTGCAATAAAGAGTTTACATATATACATTATATACATACATATCTACAACAGGGTTCGCTGGAAGAGATCCCATTTAGGGATAAATTCGCCTTGGTACATTACTTTAATAACAATGTTGTAATAATTTTTTTTTCTGTCATAAAGTGTTTACATTCACATCGTAATACACATCGTAATGTTATTTTTTTAATTATTGACATTGTTAGTGCTGGTATCACGTGTAACTTATACTGTTGTAATTGTCAACATAATTACCTTTATTGCATAATTACTTAAATCGAATGACTTGTAAATTGTACGAATAAATTATTATCATCATTATTGTCATTATCATACATACATAATCTACATCTTGCTTGCTACATGAAATATAGGAGTTGGAAGCTCTTCCAACCGCCTGTTTCACAATCGACATGTAAAGAATATTTGACACATAAATTTAGCCCATTCTCTTTCTTGCACTTAAGAATAGACAAGGAGATCAACTTTAAATGGCAGATAAATTTATTTGTCGATTGTGAAAAAGGCCCTAAATGTTTATTAGTTACATCATCACAGTTTTAGCAAATAGCTATATTCTTGAAAACCCCGTTTACCCACCAGTTACCACGTGAAGCACTTCTTCAATAAAGATAGCGTTATCGACTGTGGACAATGTTCCCTCGCAGTATTGGGTTAATCACTAATTCGTGTCATTATCACTATTGTTTTTATCAGCAGATTGAATTTTTGGGAAGGCTACATGCACTATTTGTTTTTTTAAATCTAAGGAGTGTTTTTACCGATAAAATACTTAACTTTAACTAACAAATGTACTTATGTCTTATGTAAGAGTCAGTAAAGACTAAACCCCTTATCAATAAAAAAAGGTGTGTTATAAGTTATAAGTATAGCTTAGTACCCTGTCACTTTAATCGCTGTGAGAGTTCATATATGGACGCTGTTACGCAATAATGTGTCAATCCACAACTATTTAGCAATAAAGTGTCAACCCTCAATACATAATATTCCTGGGTTGACATTTTTTTGCAAGTTGTGGGATGACATTTTTTTGCGTAGCAGCGTCCATATGGCAGTTTAAACATGACGTTTTATAGACAAGGTATTAAAGTGTACACATATTTATCAACTCGACTGTACCTATTATTTTATTGAGTCACCTTTCAAATAATGTAGTTTTCTCTTTAATATAATTTTTAATTCCATTGAAAGGCTTTTCTCGCCGCATGAGCTTTTCTTTGCTCTTCCGATGTCATGGAAACATCATGGATGCAGCAGAAAAAAGCGTTCCATGAATAGAAATTTGATGCAATGATACAATAGATGAAGAGAAATTGGATAGTATTATGGGTGACCGTCTGTGTGAAGAGCGTGGGTGGCCTAGTGGCGAGTCGACTCGTGATCGTAAGGTACTGAGTTCGAAACCCGTGGTACAAGCGCATTACGCGATGCTCTTACGGTGGAGGTAAAACATCACATAGGGTCGAATTGTATCCGAAGGGGCCCATCTGTGAGATAAGATAAGATAAGATTGTCTATGGAATCGTAGCTCCCAAACGTATGGACTAATTTGAACGGGGGTTTTAAAAAATAAATAAATTCATAATCATTCTTAGCTGGGTTCCATGAAAATCGGTCTCTCGGACTTGAGTGTAAGTTTCTGTTCGCGCGGCAAACCGTCTCGAACGCATTTCCGTCCATGTTATTTATACGAGAAACACAAACGCTTTCGAGACGATTTTTACATTAGCAACTTACTTACATTACGGTACAGCTCAAATGATAGAAAACTGTTCGCAACTAACGTCAATCCACTACATTTTCGGTAACGACGACATTTGCCGAATGTATGCCACTGATAGTAACGGTCGTATTTAAAATTCATTTCGGAATTCCGTTACCCGCCACTTACCGCGTCATTTTGTTTGTATATTTACGGTAATGTCAAACACAACTGGATGAATCAGAATTAACGATGCAACGGGGCAAGTCGCTTGTAAAAATAAAAGAAGAGTGTACAATTGTGATTGTGATACATTTATCTATAAACCTAACGCAATAAAAATTAATGATTTATTAAAGCAAGAGACCTCGCTTCAAAGTCACTCGCTCCGTCTCCGAGGGGATGGGGCAGGCAACAACTCATAAAATTAAGCGATTTGGATGTGAGTTAGTCTAACTGCGAGGATCGCCGCGTTAACAGCTCGCTCGTTGTCTCCCTCGCTCGCGCGCGTCTCACACAGCGACGCCGCTCCGCGCTCAGTACAACGTATCGGTCCAATTCGTACTGACTTGCGACTTCATTGTTCCCGCCACAATGCGTTGACAGTACGATTCGGAAGTGTTTTAATTGACGAGGATTGTTCCTAATTTGAAAATTTGAATTTTGTGTGCCAGTGTTTTTTATTCGGATTGGTTCTTATTGGTAAGTTTGACGAGCCGATTTCATATCGATTGTTTTTTATTATTATGCTAATGTTGGTAGAGTTTTCAATATTAATTGGGTTTTAGCAACGCAATATAATTTTATTGGTGTCGTTTTTAATGAGTCAAGAACTTTCTACGGCTCATTAGTTATTCATTAAATAATACGATTAAATATAGTTTGGTCCAAAGATCAGTTGATAGATTAGTCCATAAAACGTTTTATGGCTTGAATATAAATCGGAAACATGACTTGTGTTTATGTTTGTTACTTAACATAACATTAAGTGTGAAGCTTTTTGCTAGGATGTGTGCTAAAGACACATAACATAATATTGGCTTTTAGTTTTTGTATTTGGTATGATAACTAGCAACGAACAAATACATATTATTATTTATTAATATGGTGAGGTAATACTTTTTGGCTACTTTTTTATACTAAATATGTTAGGGATTAGGAAAAGGTTTATCTAAACAAGTAATACGGAAAATACATTTTTTGTTTAATCTAGTGTTCATTAAGTTATCTTATCCTAATCGCGTAATTTTTACTATATTTACCTATTACTGGTATACATATAGCTACATTTATTTTCTTTACTTGGTTAGATAAGTTTTTATTGCTTGAGTTGGGAACCGTTTAACTTCGGCTAAAAAACGACAACAATTCGTTCATTGAATACAAAAGGGACATATTCCAAAATGAGTCAGTGTTGCATTTTAAAATTATTTTTTGATGTAAGAGAAAATTATTTTGGAATGTGTCCGTTTTGTATTCAATGAGCGAATTGTTAAGTTTGTAGCAATAAGACGACCAAACTTGATCTAACTGTAAAATTATTTTGTAAGTAAATAATAAACAAAACACAGCGTTAAACACTGTAATGCCCTCTATTATACTCTGTAAAACAATATTGCTTTTGCCTTGTTATGGTATTGTTTTTAACTTGCCGCCATTACAGTCAAGTTATGTCAAACTAACGTAACGTTGACAATACGATAACAAGCCAAAGGCGATGTGGTTTTACCGTGGAGAATAGAGACCCAGCAGACCAATTCTGATAAATCCCAATCCTTGTTTGTTTGTATGTATGTAAAAAGAGTAAAAGTACTTACATTTGTTTGACTTTGTTTTGTATGTTGGTTTCCCTTTTATTTTAAAATAATATATTGATTTATACTTGAGGATAGTTTGATGAACTAAGGACTGTCAATCTTTAAGTATATTTATTGTTTCACTAGCGACCCGCCCTCGTTTCGCTTCGGTTTATGTGAGTATGATATGTAGCCTATAATAGCCATCCTCGATAAATGAGCTAACTAACACTGAAATATTTTTTCAAATCGGACCTGTAGTTACTGAGATTAGCGCGTTCAAGCAAACAAACAAACAAGAAAAACTCTTCAGCTTTATAATATTAGTACAAATTAGTTATTATAACGTAGTTTATGCAGAGGTTTCGTGGTAAAAAGAAAGTTGACCATAGCGTGATGGAACCAGTAATGGACACGGACCAATGATGGACACTGGATTCTTATTTTACTGAAGATAAGGGTTATTCATTTGTTTTGCAACAATCAATTTAGGACCGTATGAAAGGATGATGGTAAGTTTTGTATGGACGCTGGCCTAAAAACCAATAATGACAAGCCATATGTCCTTTGAAAGATTTTTTCATATTCTACAACTTTTTGTATGCCGGGAAATCTTAAATCGCTGTGTGAAATATTTAAAAATCTGGAACATCGCGACGCCTACATAGACGACGTTAGAATAATTACTTGGAAAAACCGCGGTCTTTGCATGGCAATAACTTTTTTCACACAAAGATTTCGAACCACCTGTCATAGTAATAGTTTTACAACTTAGAATTACCTATTCGGGGACATATCGCTTGTCCTTATTGGTCATTAGGCCAATTAGCCCACCCTCCTTTGGATTAAGAGTGAAGTGTCCATTACTGGTGCCTGTCATCCTACATAACTAAAAGTTAAGATATTAAAAAAAAAACTAATCAATTTCTATCGAAAAGTTTATTTACGGAGACGGTAAACAAACACTCATTATATCTTATAGGGCTGTGGGGCTTTAGTAATCTTAAGATAGATACATAACGCTAAGTTAGCTATTTTCGAAAAACGATAAAAAAGGATAGGAATGACGCGAGATCGCGTTGACCGCTTGTCAAATCTATACTCTTCAAGTCGATTGAATACTGAAACGTGAGCTTGCGCTTGCGAGTAGTGATTCTCTAAAGAAGCAAAGGTGAACGAATGAACGAGTGATGTCCAAGCGGCGAGATTAAGTAGTCCCGTCAGTGCGAACAAAACACATTTTAGCGCGTGTATTTTCAATTTAGCAGCATGGTTCCTGCCGATGGGTCGAACGTATAAGGCTGCTTAATTGAAAATGCACGCGCTACAATGTGTTTAGTTCGCACTCACGGGGCTACTTAATCTCGCCGCTTGGACATCACTCGTTCATTCGTTCACCTTTGCTTCTTTAGAGAATCACACCCCAGGGCTCGCATCTTGGCTAGGGCTTAATAAGGACTAAAAAAAATGCCTCTTTGCCGGTTGACTTACCCCCACCACAACAATGCGGACACCGCGAAAGCTATCCGGACGGATGATAAAAAGTAAATAAATAAATATCAGGGGACAATGTCACACCAATTGACCTAGTCCCAAACTATAGTACAGTAAGTCGTCTTCTCCCATCTTTGCGGTGCCCATCAGGGTTCATAATGAGCTATTCTTGTGTTAACTTCTAAGCTAGTAAGTAAGATCTATGTAAAACATTATGATTGCAATAAATGATGGAGTATTGAGTATTGAGTAAGCTCAAGGCTTGTATTATGGGTACTAGACAACGATATAAATACTTACTTAGAGAAATATATACTTAAATATATAGAAAACATCCATGACTCAGGAACAAACATTCGCGCTCATCACACTAATATCTCCCCTTACCGGGATTTGAACCCAGAACCGCTAGCTTCGTAGGCAGGGTCACTACCAACTAGGTGTCGTCAAAGTAAGCTTAAATAAAACCCAACTGTTTCGATATTGTCGTCTACATAGGTTAATATATCCACTTTGCCCCACTTGCACGTAAATGTTAGCCCTAGGTTAACCCCAGGTTAACAGGTTAATTTTGTAAAAATATTGAATCTAACATTTTTAATAATTTAACCTGTGCAAGTAGGCCTTAAGAGAATTGTAAAACGACGCTTAAATTGCATAGCTGTCCAAAAAAAAATCTTCCTCACCCCACACCCAATTTTTGAACATGTTGTTGTTAAGGAAAAGTACGTTTGTACGTTTCTCTTTATTTGTTTCTAACCAAGAGACCATTTCTTAGGCATTCCATCTTAGTCCTCAGGGTTGGCAACGCATTTGCAGTCTTAGGATTGCTCTGCAGTCTTGTGAATGCGAATGTCTATGGGTCACAGTTTCCACTTACCATCAGGTGGCCTGTGTGCTCGTTTGTCATCTCTATGCCATAAAAAAAAAAAAAAAAAAAAAAAAGGATAACTTACAGACCTAGTGTGAGGGAACCAGCAAATTAAATGGACAAGGACCAATGATGGATACTGGATTCTTATCTGACAGAAGACAAGGTTTATTCATTGTTTTGCTACAGTCAATTTATGGCCGTATGATCTTTGAATTAAGGGTTGATGCTTGTCAGCTTAAAGTATCCAACACTGGTCACCCCAATTTTTTATAATTTCTACAACATATTAAAATATCGTAAAAATTGGACCCGTATACAAGATAAACGCTATCGCATTTTTTATGGATTTTTTTAGCTTCACAATCTAATTATCTTAATCACTAATTTCAATGGGGATATGGGCAGTACATAGTAAAGATAATTTATTTTATACTGACTAATAATAGGACAAATCAATTGGCATAAGAATCATCAAAATCGGCTTACTCTTACTTATTTAGTCAGGTAAAAAACCTACCAAAGTTGACTGTACTTACGTACCCAATAAAAATTTTGAGCATACTTTGAACCTTGTCGTTGTGACTGCCATTGTTTTTGTCATACTTGTCATTTGATGTGCAGCTTAAAGTTTATTAAGACAGTGCACTAAAGTGCTTCGCATTTTCGTTGGGATATTGCACCTAGCAACACTCGCGATGCTAAGTCAAATCTAACGACACCTCGTTTGTCGAACTCGGGCGCTCTTCATCCTCTACAACACAACCAATATGGTTTCAGTTTGTCGAAATTTCTTTAAACGTCGACAAAACAAGTTAAACGTGTAAGGTCAAGCGGGGCTATTCCGACAGAGGGGCAAATGCGTCACTTATTTTTTTCAACCTATTTATGCTTCCTTTTATAGCAGTTAAGTTACTTAAAATACAATATAAGGACACAACTAATAGTTATAGAACGTTGAATTCCCTTGAAAAAAAATAAGTGACGCATTTACCCCTCTATGGGAAAACCTCCCTTGACCTTATGTCTGTATTTATGTGTATGTCTGAGGCGTCGTAACGTCCAAACAGATGAACAGATTTGGAAAAAAAATTGTTTAAAAGAAAGCTCGTTTAACCAGGGTGTGTCTTAGCCAGGTTTCATGAAAATCGGTTTAGCCGTTTAAGAGACATCAGACTTCAAAGAAGGGATGGTCATTATGTCGGAGGATGTTACCTTATTAACAACGTATAACGATATTGTCATAAAAATTACCAGGTATCTAATTTTGGTAACTCTCTTTAGTATTGAATATATTTGTTCTTTAATCAATTTATAATGGTGAGTATCGTAAATTAAGAAAAACATTTAAATTTTAATTAATACCGGTATCAATTCCTGCTTTTTAATTGTTATTTAACCGAGAAGCTCCATGCGGTAGTTAAAATCGTGCATTCAAACCTTACCTGACCTACATACACAATGAATGTTCCAAACTTCGTGAAAACAACAAGGCTTCGGCAAAAAAATGCTATCGACGAAATGAAAATCGAGAAAATGATAATATTATGGTCAAGCTATTCCGACAGTAGGTATATGCGTCAGTTATTTTTTTCAAGGGAATTCAAAATTTTTAAGAAGAAGAAAGTAAGAAAAAGGATTTATTCAGTAATACATATACAGCAGCACCTAAGTATAAAGTGTGTAACTATGTTTCCGTCCTTTTATAGTAGTTTATGTACCTTAATTTCTATAAAAGGAAGCATGAATAGTTTTAAAACGTTGAATTCCCTTGAAAAAATTAAGTGACGCATTTACCCCTCTGTCGGAATTGCCCCGCTTGACCTTATATGAAACGTTTGTCGGTAATTCATGCGGCCTCTTTAGACTTCCTGTATACAGTCTGGAGCTGTAGTCTACTTGGTAAAACCATATTGTTTTTGATATGAGTATAAAATTGTATGCATATTCAATTGATAATAATAATTTTAATAATTCGCAACATACTGCATCGCGATACATTGGTAAATATAAAATAAAATTAGGGATATATTTGATCCTTAGACTTTTGACAGTAAAATTTGCCAGCCAGCTTCAATTAATTTTAAAACAGTAATAATTACCGTTAGGCTGATATAATATGGTGCAAAGTAGTAAAAGTTCAGATTTATTCGGATTTACGTACTGTTCTTTTGATCAATTCGCTGTAATGTACCCGAATGGTGTGTTAAACTTAACCTACTTACTACGTGGACAGAGTGTTATTTTTTTTATTGGTTTTCTTATCTATGCAAACTGATAAATAGGGTTAGGACTTTTGGTGCAATATCGTAGTTCTATAATCTATGGAGTTGCTATTTCCTAGTTATTATAAACATAAGTACCATCTTGATTTTGACGTTCAGTATTGTCATAACAATATTTCAAAATTTCATTCATTCATGTGTTGATTTTGATTAATTTTGGTAAGGACAATATTTCTGCTGTGAAAGCGTTGATAAACTGAACCAATTTAGTTTATTTTAAAATGTGATAAAACTGAAGGCTAAAGTCAAAGTGGTATGTTTATAATAATTAGGATATAGCGACTCCATATATTCTAGAACCACGATATGCCACCAAAAGTCCTAACCCTAGTGAAAAACCAATTATTTTTCCTTTTATTGAGAAAACGTAGAGATGTTAAATTTGTATTAGTGAAGAATAAACTGTTGAGAATGGAACCTTTCTAACCGGACGGACTTTCAAACAAATAACCAATAAATGGCGCGTAATAAGTAATAATCCTTGGTATTTAACAGTTATCTTTAATTACTTTAATTAATTATAAAAAAATAAAGACCAAAACGTCAATGTGAAGTTAAACGATTAATTTCCTACGGCAATAAACATTAGTGAAGTTTTCGCAATTATTGTCGTATCGTTATTAAATAAGTTGTTCCTGCCGGGTAATATAGTCGTGGGTAAATCATTAATAATGTGTGTTAAGAGGCCTGCCATTTAATAATAAGTATTGTTTTTCGGTTAATTACTATGTGATAATTAATTAATGTACTTGATTTCACGTAACAAAAGCAGAAATTATAGTTTCTAATGCAATAACAATCTTGATTAATTACAAAAAAAACGAATTACACGAATTAATAAAACAGTGAATGTTTTATATAAATTAGGAAATAGAAACAAGATTCTTTACAAAATAGTTAAATTTTCAATTTATTAACAGTAAACTGATGCAAACGATCTCAAATTACAAAAAAAAGTTAATTAAAATAAATACTTCAATTAACGAGCTGAAAACAACAGAAAATCAAGTCAATTAAAAGGGAAAATTGCTGCATTGTTTTAATAATCAAGATACGTCCGATATCGACGCATATTATTTCGATATTTTGATTATGATATGAAATTAAATGAGTCGTATAATTTTTAACTTGCCATTATCTACGTTTGGATTGTGTGAAGTATGTCATATTTATTCATCCGTACTCTCATTATTAACGTGAAATAAATCAGTTCGTATGTTTGTAAGCCTTTACAGCTACACCGATTGTAATGAAATTCAGCACAGCGATAGCTTGAACTCTAAGAAAATTTTGGACATAAGGCATTTGTCCGGGTCTATATTGACTCACATAAAATTCTTATTCCTATTTTTTGTTTTCCTACCGATTTGTATTCATAATAATTACTCTTCATAATTTTTTTCCTCATACTTTTTTCCTCATACTTTTTAAGTCATAATTATCGCAATTCATAATCCATTTTTTTTTAGAAACTATTACTTTTTGTCATTTTTTATAAATCTAACCTAACCTAACCTAACCTTATTACACGTAAGATATTTAAGAAATTGTGAAAAGTGTACGGCTTCATTAATATTGGCGTTATAATAATAATAATAATAATAATAAATCTTTATTTCAGACAATTCACGTCCATACATTAGATAATCGATAAAAGTCAAACACTAAATTAAAATACAATTAAAATCAAACAACAAATATTGACCCAACTTAAATTAGAAGAAACAAACACAATAGCATAATAAATAACCTTAAAATAAATACAGACACTCTCTGTTCAGGTGAGCCATAGTACAGTGATTTACATATAGACAGTCGATCCTACCGGCTATCATGCTCATGATGCTGTTGGCGCTGCCCCGCACCCTGCGCATATTTATATTTATGAATTCAGATGATTATGAGTTCCGACCGTTAGTACTAAAAAAAATTATGAAGAGTATGAAGTGTGATCATTATGATGTAAAATGGTATGAGAAACATTTTCGGACTTCTGATAATAGGACTTAAAAAGTTATGTGAGTAGATACGCACCCCATTTGTCCACTGCCGGCGACAAAGCGATTAGCTATCGTATATTTACTCACTCAAGAAAGGAACAAAAGATATACCTAGATCCCGTGTCGATAAAAGAGACACATACGAGGGCCGATCCGAAAGTTTTTAGCTGTGTCGACATTTATTGAAATATATTAATATTGTTGATACATTCATGAAGCAAATTTTATTACGAACATGTTTGTCAAAAATATTTGTAAAACAATAATGCTTTTTTTGATAATTAATTTTCACAGAGAAGTGGTTTTCTATGAAATTTTAATTTATGGTGAAACATCCGGTTTTTGGTATTCAAAACCTGTCTCAAATCTAAAGGGTCGTCTGATTCTGATGATATTGCCCGTGATGGAATCGTCAGTATTTTTAATATATTTAAGCAGCTTGTTTTACTCTATTCCCAAATATAGTACTGCACAAAATGCTTTCATTGAAAATTTGAAAGTCACTGAATTTTCCTGGAGACTCTAATTTAGACATTTCTTCAAGGCTTGTTTACTCCATATTCTAATATCGAATGTTGAAGGAAACGTATGGTTTAAAATAGGACGGATATACTACACGTTTTGTTTTATTTATATTGGAAAAAATTAAAAGGTTACAATTTTTGAGACTGTATTAATTATAGCAAAAATCTAGCCCAGGAATCACTTGCAGATTTTAAATAGCATTAACACGTCTAATGTAAAAAAAATCGTAAACTACAAACGAAGTGATTTACATCTATGATTTTTGGACACAATATTTATATTGGAATTTGCCTTAAATATCCATCAAGCATATAAATATATTTCAATAAAACTTTCGGATCGGCCCTCCTATGTTAATAGTCGATCGCTGGGTGTTCACACTGCTGGCGAGAACTCTTTCCACTAGTTTGTCGAAACAAAAGATATGGATCCCGTGGTGATAAATGAGACACATATAATTAATAGTTATATAATTTGACGATGGGCCGGTATCAAGAGCGCTTTCTTATGCCGCTATATTTTCGTCCAATCCTGGGACATCCTTTATATAATGACATTTGTTTGTTATTTTTTCCTCATTTTAGTATTTTACAATAAGTTTATCAATAACGAATATAAATTGTTAATACACACGATTATCCTTTACCACGTAATTAATTTGATTAATTATTTCTACTATCTGATAATATCTAGTTTTTATACATTGTTATCAATCGTAATTGTTTTTTTTTTCTTGAAATGTAATGGTGAATCAATTCGCAATCAAAATAAAAGTAACATCCAAATTTTTAATTCACTGAAAATTTTGGGTTTCTGGTGAAAGATGAAAAAGAATTACATATTTTTTAGGGTTCCGTACCTCAATAGGAAAAAAGAAACACGTATTGAATAACAAGAACACCAGTCAACGCCGGTTTGTTCAGGAAAGTGTGGAGGTATCGAGTCGAAATTAATATTAAATACTCGGGATGTTATTCTCTCAAAAACCACGGACGGTCGGACGGACGAGCGAAATCGCAGCGGCGAGTTTAATTAGTCCCGTCAGAGCGAACAAAACACATTAAAGCGCGTGCATTCTCAATTAAGCAGCCTTATGCGTGGAAATCATGCTGCTAAATTGAAAATGCACGCGCTAAAATATGTTTTTCTCAAACATGTTCGGAAAGAACGGTTTTCCGATTGAAACACAAGGACGGAAAGTGCCTCATTTTACTCCTAGGAGTAAAAAATCCATATGAAAACACTTTCCGTCCATGTCCATATTTTTCTTAAAAATGCTGTCAATTGCATACAAAATCAAAAGGACCAAGACAAAAATTCCAAACAGCAAAGGTAACTGCTCGCTTTTTTAGCACAGTGCGTGTGTTTATTTTTGAATTTGCATTCCAATGTCTATGGTTAGTATTTAAAAACAATTGACAGTCGGTAACATTCGTTCATTCTGCATATGTGAAACCAAATGTGAAACTATACATACATACATTAAATCACGCCTGTTATGTGAAACTATTGTTGTGCGAAATACTTATTAGAAAAAATTAGCTCAAGCGACGAAAGCGACGAAATACTCGTAGGTACCATACCGCCTATATTAAAACCTGAACTGGCTCCTGGAAAAAACTATACTTAAAGTTTTTATTTACAAATTGCCCAAACATGACCAACATAACTTTTAATGTGAATTAAATTAAATTAATTGCTTTTTAAAAACGTATTTGTGTTATTTCCTCACATGTTTGAGAAAAGCATTATGTATGCCGCGGCGGAAACGAGGATTTCCTGACTCGTATTTTAGCAGGCCTCGCTATTGCTCGGCCAGCTAACCACCTCGTCAGGAAAACCCTTACTTTCCGCGCCTAGGCTATTGTTCGCACTGACGGGACTACTTAAACTCGCCGCTTGGACATTCACTCGCTCGTCCGTCCGACGGTCGTTGTTCAGAGAATCACACCCCTGGAAACTCCTTGTCTGTTTTATTTCAATACCTGACATGGTTCCGAAGATATGAGAATCAATATTTGTTGGACTATTTCTGCCGTACCTTTTGACTCAATTATATTACATCTTGACGACATGATAGCCTAGTTGGTAGTGACCCTGCCTACGAAGCTAGAGGTCCTGGGTTCAAATCCCGGTAAGGGCAGATATTTGTGTGATGAGCGCAAATATTTGTTCCTGAGTCATGGATGTTTTCTATGTATTTAAGTATATATTTCTCTATATAAGTATTTATATCGTTGTCTAGTACCCATAGTACAAGCCTAGAGCTTAGTTTGGGACTAGGGCAATTGGTGTGATATAGTCCCCTGATATTATTATTATTATTATTATTATTATCCTCTCTCAAGCTTTAGGTAAATTAGGTCCCGGAGATTACCCTAAAGTCTTACAGTTCCCAAACTCCCCAGTTACATCTATCACCCTGTATAAATTACCTTACTTCTTACTCTAACAGCCTTATTTATAAACGTGGAATATCCGTGGGGTATCTAAACCATACTTTGTCCTTATCTGTCATTGTGACATTTGAAATCGACAGATCGGCAGTGTTCGCATTGTTGTTCCGGTTTGGGGATAAAACAGCCGGTGAAATGTAGCATAGAGGCATTCCATCTTAGTCCTCATGCTTGGCAACGCGTTTGCAGTCTTAGGATTGCATTGCAGTCTTGTGAATGCGAATGTATATGGGTCACAGTTTCCACTTACCATCAGGTGGCCTGTGTGCTCGTTTGTCTTCTCTATGCCATAAAAAAAAAAGGACAAAGCATGGTTTAGCTACCCCACGGTTATACCACGTATAAATGCGAAAGTTTGGATGTTTGTTACTCAATCAGGCTAGAACGGTTGAACAGATCTAAATGGTAGTTGGCACAGAGATAGATTATAGTCTGGAATAGCATATAGGCTACATTTTATTCCGACAAAATGGACAGTTCTCGAGCAAAATGCGAAGAACTTCTACGTGGACGAAGTCACGCTCTAAAGTCAGTACTATATAACTGCGAAATGACTTTGAAGGATTTGTGTATGATTTGATGATTAACACTATATACTTATTTTAGACTTTGCATCCCGGAAATTTTTAAAGATGGTTAACATGGCAATTGGCGTATAGCACAATTTTACAGTACGATTTAGTTGTCCTTTACGCCAATTGTCATTTTAGCTATCGAAAATCTACGTGGATAAAGTCGCGGGCAGAAGTTAGTAGGTACTTTTTTACGTACATATATAAACTCACACCTTCATTCCCAGAGAGGGGTAGGCAGAGCTACAGAATTATCTACAACTCTAAAAACTTGTTGATAATTCTGTAACCACTTTTTGCATAATTAGGTCAAGATGTTTGCCATGTGTATGTTAGTGACAGATTGCAAGCCCGTCGCGTCGTCTAACAATACTACAAGCCTTTATTCCCTAAGTCGCCTCTTACTACAACCACGGGAAGACATGGAGCAGGGTAGTGATTCTGTAAACAACGCCGGTCGAGCGGACTGTCGAGTGATATCCAAGCGGCGAGATTAAGTAGTCCCGTCAGTGCGAACAAAACACATTGTAGCGCGTGCATTTTCAATTAAGCAGCCTTATACGTTCGACCCATCGTGCTGCTAAATTGAAAATGCACGCGCTACAATGTGTTTTGTTCGCACTGACGGGACTACTTAATCTCGCCGCTTGGATATCACTCGACAGTCCGCACGACCGGCGTTGTTTACAGAATCACTACCCAGCACTATTCTAACCCGGCAACCACACTTAGTTTGATATAAAAAAATGCGAAGTAAACCAATAGCGGGTCGCTAGTTGAGAAGTACTTTATATTTAATTGGTTTTAAATCCAACCGATATCGTTATCGAAAGCGATATAGCTAGACGACATTAAAAAAATAAAGATACCTACTTACCGAATATTCGACACAATTGATTGTGATAGTAATAGAGATAGCGCTATCTCACTCTAATTAAGCATTAAAATGTTAATTGCCCTATCTAAAGAAGTGCCTACTATTGATAAGAATCGTGATAACACTCGGATTATATGTGGCGTTGTTTAAGGTAAGAAAAAAAATGTTGATGTCATGGAAATAGGAACTAAAACCGGGTAAGTGCTAGTAGGTATGACCACAGATTAAATAAAAGTGGTATGACTACCGCTACGAGGGTTCTGCACCAACCTATTTATGTATAAATTGGCTATATATTGACAATTGTTAACAGTATCTTTATCTCTACATAGTGTAAAACAAAGTCGCTTCTGGCCGTCTGTGCCTCTGTATATATAGTAAAGGAAATTGATTCCTAGACCATTTTGGACTATGTCATAGTGACGTAATCAATCAAAACGTAAGATACTTCATATGATTTTATTTACATTGTCACTTTGACATAGTTCAAAATGGTCTAGAAAGCAATTTCCTTGACTTTACATACGCTTGAATCTTTTAAACTACTTACTACTTTACTCCTTCTAATATTGTTTTCATCAATAGATAGAGTAATTCAAGAGAAAGTTTTTTATCTATAATAAAATCTGGTGTAAGTATGTACGTGTTCCAGCAAACTGCCATAAATTGGAGAGAAGCCAGGGCGGGTCGTTAGTCAACTAAGCATGAAAGCCAGGCTTTTATAGTTAAAAAAAAGTGTAAAAGATGTTGACTCTCTCTGACGTCTAGATGATTACTATTCCTTAATAAACAAAAAATAAGTTTAGCATTGTTTTAATGCTGTCAATACTATCAATATTCAGAAATTTCATGGTCGCCTATGACTCAGGATTGACTTATCTGCCTAGGCAAAGTCGAACTACTAATACTATAAGTAACAGAGCACCTACACGATTATGATAACTTTACGTGTAATAGTCTATTTATCTTTACTAACGTTATAAAATTAACTAGATAGGAAGTTCTCGATTATACGCGATATCGATTTGGCCGCGCGGCTCGACACAACCTTAATCGATAGTGATTGCCACGTACAAAGTGACGGAAGTCCTGTGCGACGTGTGTGGGCCCTTTGATATACCTACCGGCCTCGTTAAATGCAATAAATCAACAACATCCTTCCTACCACCAACCTTAAACCAATCAGTATAAAGTTCCGAGTCGCGTGCCAGTATTTTCGTAGCAGCATAATTAAATTGGTTATGATTTAATTTAAATAGAGAACGTCGGAAGTGGCCGGCTTGTTCGCAAATCCAATATGGCGGTTTGACATTTGACAAGCCGCGTTTGATGGCGTTGATTGTTACATTTCCGCGCGGTTTTTTGAAGTTTGTCTTTGATTTTTTAAATGCGCTTTTTTATGGTGTAACAAAACGTTTATTGGGTCGTGTTTTGAAATAGATGAGCTTGTTGTTTAGCTTATTTAAAGAAATGAGATAGTTAAGGGGTGGACGGATTTATTTTTATTATGTTCGAAAACATCTTTCGTTAACTTACCTACTAGAATTATGTACACTTGTTTGTTTTTATTATTAATATGGTTACAATAAAATGCATGTTTTCTTTTATCCTTTTACGTGTTAGTTAAAGATTATGTAGACATACAGCTTCTGTCTTCATTCTTCCCTTGATTGCTCGTAATTTTTTGACTGTCATGTGTTTTACATAATTAGATATACACGATAATACCCAATATGAAATGGAACACAATCATAATTTAATTATGGTTAAAATCATTAAAAAAAGATTTTTATCTTGGTGAAAAGAAAGGTGAAAGGAAGAAAAGTTCCTGATAAAATTTGAGACGTCACACGAAATTTAAGTATCCTTTATGTTGCAACCAGTTGCTACTTTCACTGTAGGACGTTTTGACTTTCGAATCGATTGCCAATAGCCACTTACAGTACAATTATTTATATACCCGGGGGTACCGTCGGTAACTCTACATGATCGAGTAATGTCAGACCATTGTCACTTTAGACAGACCGATAAAAAAGTTACTAATGTAGTTACTAAAGATAAGAAGTTGGCTGCCAGGTTGTTTACATAGTAATAAAATACGTAAAGCTGGGCATTTACGGACGTGCCGTTTGTCTCGGCGACAAATGGAGTGCATACAAATGGATGGGTGCAACAAATATGTAAAACTAGAGAACGCCCTCGTATTCGTACGCGAATAATTAGTTTCCTGCCCTCATTTTAACACCTTAGAGAATGAATTTTCAAAAATTCCTTCTTAGTGCACCCCTAGGACGTCCAAGGAATATTTTCTTCCAAGTCCCTAGGTCCAGCGGTTTCCGCGGTGCGTTCGTTGATCGATCAGCCAGTCAGTTACTTCATTTATACCAACAAAACGTGTTAAGGTTAGGCGGGGCTATTGCGTCTAAGGGGCTATTGTACCTTTTCATACTAAGGGCCTGTTGTTTGATCAGTAGTTAAACTAACTAATTGTTAATATTTGAAAAAGGAATCGAAAATTTGAAGGAATCTCAAGGAAATGTGTCAAATTTTCAGTACCTTTTTCGAATTTTAACAATTAGTTTAACTACTGATCAAACAACAGGCCCTAAGACGTGTTCTACTTTTAAAATTAATATGAAAGTTACAATAGCCTCTCTGACGCAATAGCCCCGCCTGACCTTACAGAAATACCAAAAAAAAATTAAAAAATGTCGGCCTTGGCTGTCATCTCAGTCATACAAGTTCTATGACAGTGACTTAGATTGAATAATAGAAATGGGATTCGGCAAAAATGGGAATTGGTAGTCATCCAGCTCTTGCCAGCCACCTTGCCGTTCTCGCTCCACCTAGTCAGTCATACCAAAGAAGGCAGCAGTATAGGCATTTTAAATTTAACATTTCTACCAATACTGCCGTGCTAAGACAAATGGCGGTATCTCTGACAAAACTCCTATACCAAGTGGAACCTTATAACTAACGAGAGAGGGTTGTATCTGCTTTGGTTATTGAGTTTGAGATATCGCCTTTTGACTTATGACTTATAGTCTGCAACGGCAGAATGCCTTTACCGATCCACTCGTCAACCGTAACTCCATTGGTTATCAGTCCTTCGACATGGCCGGCTGGCTAATTCGATGGGCTACGTCAATGTCTAGGTGTAAATTCAGTTATCGTCAATCCCTTCGCAACAATTTTATATGGTTTCTGAGATGAGATGTATTTTAGCCTTATTTAGTTTGCTCAAGCTATCTGCAATATAAAATTTCAGGGGACCTTTTATTTTACCGAACTTTACTTCATCGATTGTATAATTTCATCGAACGCTATTTTCTGCTGAAACTATGATGTTTTCAGGACATCTGTAACGTTAATTGGTGGGTTAGGTTAGGTTAGAAATGTGACTCATGCGGCGGGAAATGACTTTCGATGAAACGAAAATTTTGCGTAATGATATAGGTACGTTCATTGAAAGGCGTTTCGATAAATTAATAGATACCAAAAATTTCGTCAGTGTTTATCAATACGAAAAACTAGACAAGCAGACGACGCGCTGGCCTAGTGGGTAGTGACCATGCCTACGAAGCTAGCGGTCCTGGGTTCGAATCCCGAGATATTTGTGTGATGAGCGCGAATATTTGTTCCTGAGTCATGGATGTTTTCTAATGTATTTAAGTATATATTTCTCTATCTAAGTATTTATATTGTTGTCTAGTATCCATAGTACAAGCCTAGAGCTTAGTTTGGGACTAGGTCAATTGGTGTGAGATTGTCCCCTTATATTATTACTAGCGACCCGCCCTCGCTTCGCTTCGGTTTATTTGAGTTTTCTATAACACACGTACATAAAACAAAATTTATTATAAATAAAAACCTTCCTCTTGAATCACTCTATCTAGTAAAAAAAACCGCATCAAAATCCGTTGCGTAGTTTTAAAGATCTAAGCATACATAGGGACAGACAGCGGGAAGCGACTTTGTTTTATACTATGTAGTGATTATTATTATTATTATACTTTCCCATTTACAATATTGTTAGACATCCCATTCTGTAACTCTCTGATCATTAATATCTTCACTTTTAATTAATTGCATTGCACAATGATAGAATAACTCAAGTAAGTTTTCGAGATACCCCTCTCAGCATAATACGCTTGACGTAATCGACGATACATTTTAGCCATATTGCAGTTTCGATTGAGGTCACGACTCACCTCAATATCGTAGGCACGTTGGATATGATTCTAAGGTGTTTAACAAGATGTAAACAATTGTATTTGTGCTCATAATTACTTATTGAAGCAACCTTTGCCCGGCGCCGAATTCTTCGGCCGCATAGACGGTGATAGTCTAGGAAACTATCAAAGGTTCACTTACATACTTCTTACATCTAATTGCTGGTACATTCAACTTTTCTGGATTCTGTAGGTTTTTATGGGAACCTGTTTATCATCATCATCATCATACCTTCACGCCTTAATTCCCAGAGTTTGCAGAGCTACAGAATTACCAACAACTCTAAAAATTTGTTGATAATTCTATAACCACACTTTGCACAAACAGAGGGGCTATTGCTTAACGCACTCGCAATCGCAATTGTTTTCATTTTGAAAATCGAAGGCTTGTCTGCATACAAAAGGAAAACCATTGTTCCGCTTTCCTCGTAGATTTGTTTGCGGGTGGTAGGACCTTGTGCAGGGTCCGTCCGGATCGCTACCACCATCTTATCCATTAACCTACCGCCAAACAGCAGTGTTCGCAATGTTGTTCCGGTTTGGGGATAAGACAGCCGGTGAAATGACTAGCATAGAGGCATTCCATCTTAGTCCTCAGGGTTGGCAACGCATTTGCAGTCTTAGGATTGCATCGCAGTCTTGTGAATGCGAATGTCTATGGGTCACAGTTTCCACTTACCATCAGGTGGCCTGTGTGCTCGTTTGTCTTCTCTATGCCATAAAAAAAAAAAGATTTCCTCGTTTTCACCAGCTATTATTGCTCGCCTATCGAAAACCTATTTGTATTCTCTTATCAGGAAGTCACTTTTTCCAATCACACATCCATTTCAATCGTAAGTACCCGAAACCGACGTGCGTGCACGACTCAATGTATGAATGAGGAAGAAGTGAAAGAGATTGGTCAGGATCGTAGCTGGTGGAAAGAAGTGGTCTCTGCCTACCGCTCTGGGAAACAGGCGTGATTGAATGTAGGTATGTACATCCATTTCAGTGTTGAAAAATTTAGTTTCTTCCGTAAAAGGTCTTATGAAAACAATTAGTACCTAGTATCAATTTGTCACAAAATTTGTACAAGTCGAGATTTTTGAATATGTAATACCCATTAAATTGTATTAATATTTCTTCTGTGTTAAAGTTGTTTTTTAATGGCATGAGAAAAGCAAACGAGGCTACATGTTATTTTCGAAGTTAACGTAGAAAATTATCTCTCCTCTTTATTCGTGCGGCGCCTTCCATTTGAATAGTCATTTAATCTAATTGAAATAAGTAGCAACATTAATAACATTAGTTATGAAGTAACTAAGTGAGTCGATACAGCGGGGGTCCGATGAAAAATCGATGGTGAAGAAGATCGATCCGGATCGATTAACTTTCTACTAATCGACTGATTTATCAATTGTTACATTTGTGACGCAACTATTTGTTTTGAGCCACTAATTTTGGTAGCTTCTTAATGTAAGAAGAGTTATTGCGTATTAAGTATCTATATAAAAATTAATTCCAGTGTAAGTTTTAATGATGCCTCCAGAATAGACTGTGGTGCATAAATTGTGCAATTTCTGTGATATCGCCGGGGATACTGCAGTATTGCAGTATCCCCGACGATATAGCATAAAGGTATATTTATTTGTGTTATTTTACTAAAACAATTAAATGAACAAATGTTTTGTAGAAAATGTAGAAATATATAGAAGAAAAGAAAACGGGTGTTCAAGCCCGCTGTAGTTTCTTAGAAAGTAAAAGTGAACGTTTGATGTAATAGATAAGGGTAACCTATAACTTTATCGAATTTTACTTCATCGATTGTATCATTTTATTGAATTTCATTTCATCGAACGGTACTGCTACAAATATAATGTTTTCAAGATATCTACGTAAGTTAGGTTAAACATGAGAATACCAAAAAAAATTAACTCATGCGGCGTGAAATGCCTTTCGATGAAATTAAAGTTCTGTGTAATGATACGATTTATGAAAATTATACCGTATCCAGTGGATAAGAATGAACAAATTTTAAATATTTTTCTGACAACATCATATACATTTCACACTCTATAATATTATGTATGCATGTTATTATTTTCTCTCATCTCGTATTCGCATTCACATTTGGATTTGGGTAGGTACCTTGGGCAATAATGCCTCACATGTGGATTTTTTATTTGGTTCCTTTTTAATTTTTAACACCATCATGTCACTTTTCCATGAAACTTTGAGCTTAAAGTGGCTTTCAGTAGCTACAGCTACAATATTTCTAAATTATACCGGGTGTACAATCCAAATGGGTCCAGTATGGTGAAGTCGGAAACTATGAGAGATAGCGAGATCTGTTCTTAGGAACCATGACGTCGATTTTAGATTTAATAATAATTACATTCAAACTTTTTTATTAACTCTCATACATAACCGGGAATCGAACCTGGTCAATATTTTTGTAACCGCGTTCGGTAAAAAGGACCAAATTTGGCTATGAAATCTTGTGTAAACACAACTGACAGTAAATTAGACTAAAATGCCCACAGTTTTATTAATTTGCAAAAAGTCGTGAATAATATGATTGGATCATCAATTATCTGAAGAGACCACTTATGCATATCTTATCTGCATCGGTATTATATGCACCCCATAAAAATACGAAATGCAATCTTGCGATCGTTACCCAAAAGAATTAATCTTTGCATTCAACAGAATGGCTACCATTTTGAACATTTAGTGAAATAAAATAATTATCTTATTGGTGGGTTTTTCTTTCAATTATTTAAACAAGATTCCATTAGTGTTGTGCTTCTTGCGACTTGCAGAATTTATACACATTGATTTTGACCAGGTTCGATTCCCGGTTATGTATGAGAGTTAATAAAAAAGTTTGAATGTAATTATTATTAAATCTAAAATCGACGTCATGGTTCCTAAGAACAGATCTCGCTATCTCTCATAGTTTCCGACTTCTCCATACTGACCCATTTGGATTGTACACCCTGTATAGTGAGTATCTCAGTCATTATCCAGTTATTACCAATATTTACGACTCTAGATGTGAAATTTGGTGCTATCATGTGTAATGTTTGAATGAACGTGCCTAATTAATTGATCTATCATTAAGTAATAATGAATTATTTAACGATTGCGTAGGAAATAAGATTAAATCGATTATGTTATGAAAGCTTCGGTTTCGTTTACTAAAGCTCTTGAAAGTTGCAGATAACGTTGTAATTTAATAATACAATTTTACTTTCGAGAATAGTGGAATAAAAGAAGATGTAGTGACTAAGATTGAAGAGGGCATGCTTCGATGGTTCGGTCATTTGGAAAGGATGGATGAAAGAAGATTGACGAAAGAGATATACAGATCGAAAGCGAGTGGAAAGGTCGTACTTTTTCAAATCAAATCAGAGAAATACTGGAAAAGGGCCGAATCTTAAGTACCCGAAACCGACGTGCGTGCATGACTCGATGTATGAATGTGGAAGAAGCGAAATAAATTTGTCAAGATCGTAGCAAATGGAAAGAAGTGGTTTCTGCCTACCCCTCTGGGAAACAGGCGTGATTTAATGTATGTATGTATGTTAGAAAAAAAGGTGTATATTGCCTTTCACGTAGTTCTCTCTCGTAGTATGCACTGTACTCGATCCTAGTAATCTTATTTAATCTGTGGTGCATGAGTCTTGTACCAATATAATATGTACCAATGTATGTCCTTTATAGAATCGTAAGCTATGCATTTGATCATGTGATGATCTTCAGCAAAGTGTTGTGCATGAGTCTACGAAGGTTTCTAAGTTGGTACGACGTAGCAACGCGCGCAGGGTACAGCTGTAGGTACTAAATATACACCGTGGGCCCGAATAACCCGAGGGATTTTAACCATCGATTTTAGAGCCCAATTGGAGTATATAAAGTAGTATAACATGTAGTCCAATAACGCACGATTCCCGAGATTTTTATTATTTAAAAATCAATTCCATAGTTAATTTAATTTGAACTCTGTCACCTTAACCTAAAGCATTATTTACTAAGAAATCGATTAATTAATTTATGTTGTATGTTGATGATAGTGCTACTTACAACATGAATATTTCTTAGTAAATAATGCTTTAAGCTAAGGTGACAAGAGTTCAAATTAAATTAACTATGGAATTGATTTTTAAATAATAAAAATCTCGGGAATCGTGCGTTATTGGACTACATGTTATACTACTTTATATACTCCAATTGGGCTCTAAAATCGATGGTTAAAATCCCTCGGGTTATTCGGGCCCACGGTGTATAAAGATTGTATGGTTCATTTCATATTACATGAAAATCGATTTATACCGTGGGAATCAACTCAGTTGAAATGTAGTCGGCATGCTTTTAATATTTAATCATTTAATAATAGCGAGTGCATCTGTTTGAATAACAATGTAAAATAAACCTTTAGTCACGGAAACTAGTGTTTAAAGTTAAAGGTTATTTATGTTGAGTAACGTTTTTGAGTGCGGGCATAAATCAAGTATTATAATTGTTTCAATTTGGTAATTATTTATTAGATTTTATTACGCAGTATAAACAGTAAGTACAAATAGCGGCGAAAATTATCCTTTTACCGCCAAGCAGCAGAATTCACGTTGTTGTGTTCTGGTGTGGGGAAATGACTATCAATCAGGTATTGGCAGTCTTGAGATTGTAGTCTTAAGAATATAAATGTCTACGAGTCTCATAATGTGAATTAAGCTGAGGCGACTTGTTTCAAGCTGATCCGCAACGTGCCTTTTGCTTTTGCCTCAGAGCGAGCCTCAAATCGAGGCTGTTTGCCTCAAGTCGAGGCCGAGGCCGAGTTAACGGTATTCTAACATGTCAAAAGCAATATCGTTTTACCGAGCAGAATAGAACCCCTTTATGCTTTTTCTTTCTCTTGGTATATAAATAATCAAATATATAAATATCAAAAATATGAAAAAGTCGGAGAGAAATGTGGAATAAAAGAAGATGTAGTGACTAAGATTGAAAAGGGCATGCTTCGATGGTTCGGTCATTTAGAAAGGATGGATGAAAGAAGATTGACGAAAGATATACACAGATCGAAAGTGAGTGGACGGGTCGGAAGGGGCCGCCCTAGGCGTACTTTTTCGAGTCAAATCGGAGAAATACTGGACAAGGGCCGAATCTTAAGTACCCGAAACTGACGTGCGTGCATGACTCGATGTATGAATGTGGAAGAAGCGAAAGAAATTTGTCAAGATCGTAGCAAATGGAAAGAAGTGGTCTCTGCCTACCCCTCTGGGAAACAGGCGTGATTTAATGTATGTATGTATAAATATCAGAGGACAATGTCACAAAAAATTACCTAATTCGAACCTAAGCTCTAGGATTGTAGTATGAGTACTAGACAACGGTATAAATACTTATAAAGAGCAATATATACTTAAATACATAGAAAATATCTAAAACTCGGGAGCAAATATTTGCGCTCATCATACAAATATCTGGCTTTACCGGGATTTGAACCCAGGACCGCTAGCTTCGTAGGCAGGGTCACTACCAACTAGACCAACGCGTGTTTCTTTTTCATTTCATACTATAATGTGAGACAAATGCCCTCGTATGAAATAATTCTAATACAGGTGTTAAAGCCCACGATCCCCTTCCGATCGATATATCTTGCATATCTATGCAATTGTATACCCTATGGCTGTATCGTTTTGACAGACGTACTTGTAAACACACGTACACTTATAGTATAGTGTAGCGTTGATACAGCGTGTTCTGCTCTGCCATCGAGCTTTGTTTCAATTAAGGGATGATAGGGTTGCCTGCGTGTTATTTCTTTACATCAGTTTTTAATTTTCAACATTTATAAAAAGTATTTTTAATAAGTACCAAGCAAGGAATCTTTTTTTTATATTACTCTTCACGTAAGTGTAATCTTCCACGTTTGCATTTATTATGAAAAGTTCGAATGCAACCGCTATTGTTACCTTATGGTATGGCGGAACCAGGTATCAGATTGGTCCCGCGAGCTATAAATATGAGCTTTGTATAGTCAGGGTAAAAAATGGTTCGTTACTTTTGGACCTTAACGGCGTTGAAATAGAGTCGACAAGTGACGAAGATTTTTTACCCTGACTGTACCTGAGTAAGTATCTACGAGTATCAAAGACATCGATACTCATAGTACAAGATAATCCTAGTTTGGGTCTTGACAAATATGTATTAATTGTCCATCTTGTCCAAGTTTTTATTGTACACCCCCCTCTTTTTACAAAGACAGCTTCAATTGTCCAACTTAGATCAATTTACCACCGCCCAACACGCCAATTAATAACCGCGACCAATTCAACAGCTCATAAAAATAAACAATTCAAATTATAACGCATAACGATAACTGACACCTCATTGGCGCATCGATATCCAAACGTAACATTAATAACCTCTAACTGAGAGCACAACCCTAATATCTCTTCGCAATAAAAATCAATCAGCCTGTACCGATGGGAGTAGCTTACACCAATTTCAAAGAATACTTTCAGAGTAAATGCAACCTAAAACTAAAGATGTTAAAGTGCAAATTCATTTGTGTGGTTATGGTTAAGTTGTGTGCGTAAGTACAGTTAAGTCGACAAGATGAGTTGCTGTTGGCACAAGATACAGCACGGTTCTATTGAAGCGTTTCGAGCGCGATTGTACTTGGCATTGTTCGCTTACAGGTTTGAATGGGCGCTTTATTTTTAGGGTTGCGCGTGAGGTTAAGTAATGGATAATACGGTGATTTATTAAATGGAAACTGCAATGAGTTGGTGGGGGAAATCGTTTATGGGGAAAACATTTGCTAACTAGGAACGAAAAGATTTGGTATTGCTGTTTTTTAAGTAAACAGCTGTTGTTTCCATTTTTCACCACTTCTCGATGGGTTTATGAAACTTGAAGTTTTATTGAAAGGTTCGCCTTTGTTATTATTGTTTGTACTTTGTTAAGGTTTTTAACTACAAATTTTCCTTAATAAAATTGTTTAACTATTATATCCAATAAATGAATGTCTAATTTAGAAAATAATACTTTTTTTGTATAGTTCAATAACGGTCTTGGTAGCTGTAGTTACCGCGTGCAATCATTAGGATATTATAAAGCTATGTTTTTTTTACTGGATCTGTATTCAGTTTATTCAATTATTCTTCTTTTTGTATATTTTTAAATCTTAGGCAAATTCCCTACACACAGCAAAAATAGTTCCCAAATTCCCTATTAAATTAGATTGTTTATCCTAAAACCCAATTAATAGCCCACAAAACTGTTGACGCCATTTTGTTTACCACAATTAGCCGGTTAAGTGCCTTCTTAAATCAATCACTCTCAATACGCTCTGTTACAGGAAACATCAAAGCAGCTTCAAACGAACCTATTAAAAGCTAATTCAATCATAAAAACAAACATGACACACATCCGGACATAGAAAGAGCACACATGAGCGAGGAGAACGAGACAGACAACATGCATGTCGTCCATCCCAACGTACTCGAGCAAACAGACAGCAGGCTGATAGAAGCACACAATTATGACTATTGCATAGATAGCGAAATAGACGTGGAATTAGTTATAAACGATGAATCTCGCGAAGATAATACTCAAATAGATGTAGTTACTGAGGATAAGAAAGAATTCGAGCTTTCTTGGCATCCGCATGTGTATGGGAAGCCTCCGAAAAAGCCGACACCGCATTCTATAGAGTATATCTTAGGTATTAATGATAAGAAGAGTCCATTGATTAACGTGAAGAGGTTCGACGTGAAGAAGACGTATATGTTTAAGACGGCCGAGGTGCAGACGGAGAGGGTGAATAAGAGCAAGCTGCAGGAACAGCTGTTGCAGAGAGTCAGGACGAGTGAGGGTGAAAAGGAAGAGCCGCTGAATCTCTCTGTGCCTAAGAGGGAGTGGGATGAAGAAAAGAGTGGGAAAGGTGAGTTTAGATTTAGTTAGACATACAGAGGGAGAGGGGCTATTGCTTAACGCACTGGCAATCGCAATACGGTATGTGATAAACGTCAAATTAGCTTCTTTTTATGAAACATCAAAAACGCTCCGTTACTATGGAATTTATAGGGATTACTATCTTGTGACGACGTCACAATCAAACAGCGTCCTTATTGTTGGATTTTATGAATTTAAAAATCTTAATATAGAGAACTAAAACATAAGATTGATGTTTTCCTAGTATTTTTATAATGTTTCAATTTAATTTCACTCTTGTCAAATACCCTATTGTTTTCATTTTGAAAATCGAAGGCTTGTCTGCATACAAAATAAAAACAATAAAATTGTTCCGCTTTGAAGCCAATTGCGATTGTGAGTGCGTTAGGCGATAGCGAAGCAGGTTGTATTGAAATCTCGTAATCTGTTTCATACTTTTTCCTGCAGATACAGTTTGTTTGCGATGGCTTGTATTCTACGCGGTATATCGTGCTTTTGACGTGTTATCGTATCGTCAACGTTATGATAGCTATGATTTACTTGACAGTACAGCCCTCCCAACCCAATAAGCAGTATCTCAAATTCAATCACCAAAGCAGATTCAATTCTATGTCATTAATAATAAGGTTGATATTACTACAGGAGGTTTATCATAGTTACTGCGTTTTTGCTTATAGGGCGGCTGAGTAATGTCGGCCGTGTTAAAAACAATACCATACCACATAAAAAGTACTGTTTACAAAGGAGAATAGAGAGCCTGAGCCTGTATGTTATACGTTTAATATATACGTATATCATCACCATCATCATCATCATCATCATCATCATCATCATCATCATCATCATCATCATCATCATCATCGTCATCATCATCATCATCATCATCATCATCATCATCATCATCATCATCATCATCATCATCATCATCATCATCATCATCATCATCATCGTCATCGTCATCATCGTCATCGTCATCATCACCATCGTCATCATATATATCTATCATACATTTCAAGATAGGTTAATATTCGGGTACGCTGTTGTTGCCATGTGACTTTTAATGTCAGATGCGATTGTCTTATGCTGTTTCTACGGACGTATCGCAAACTATTATCTAAATTTAAGTAGGTACAGTCAAGGGCAAAAATATGTATACACTTTAGTACCTTGTCACTTTAACCACTGTGACAGTTCATATATGGCAGTTCAAATATGACGAAAATAGACAAGGTACTAAAGTGTATACATATTTTTGCCCTTGACTGTACTGTGGGAAGCAGGCAGGGCCGGCTCTCCTTTTTCTTGATTCACTCACAATAATAACACAATATGATATGGACTTTATTTTAAACTTTCCCCATTTTATAAACATACTTTCTTGCAGGGCACTGTCTACACGGTTAACTATAACTGACTGACATTGTTTTTAAAAATAGAATCATTCCAAAAATATTCTCGAAGATATTTGAATATTACTGACGCAATAGCCAGCCAGTACAATTTAGATGCAGCCTACACGCTACAACGCTACAAGTACAGTTTTGCCGTTCGAAGAGGCCTGATTTGACAGCTGTCATCTGAGTACGAAATATGTGTTTGAGGTTATATTTTGTACGGCTGTGACAGTTGTCAAATCAGGCCTTAAGAGGCTTAATGTTCTAAGAAACGGCAAAACTGTAGCGAACCTTCACATTACAATTATACCGTTCAATATAATTTTTTTCTTAAATAATTTATAAACTTAAAACCATTTTTTAGCCGTCCAACCCCTTTCTTTTTTTCATTTTATTTCCACGTTCATTTAAAAAGGTTTAAAAATACTCGCTTAGACATAATTCTGGGAAAAATGTTTAACAGCCAATTATCCTTTCCTACTCCTTGATACCGTTTTCAGGGAAAAGCCGCCGTTGAAATGGATTCTTAATAAATATAGGGGATTTCTTTTTTTATAAAATTTCTAGCTAGTGACAAAGAAGTTGGCAGTTTCACTTAGCTTCAAATATAATGCTAACGTGGGTGCGCCAAAGTTAATATTAAATTGCAAATTAGATTATTGGAACTCCGAAAATGTATCTCATATAATTTTACAACCTAATGATCACTCTTCATACTGTCATCTGAACTTATAACGCCATCATTCATGGAACCGTACACTTTTCAAAATTTCTTAAATATGTTACGTGTAGATAAAATTAGGTTAGGTTAGGTTAGATTTATAAAAATCTAAAAAGAGTTGCGATCATTATGATTTAAAAAAGTATAAGCAAAATTCGTTGTTTGCATAAAAATACGAAAGACCGATTTTATATGAGCCAATATGGACCCTGCTAACGTAAACGATTGTCGTAAAGACTAAGTGTCAAAAGGTATGTAATAGACATAATGCGCTTGACGCGATCGTCCGGTACCTTACATCAATTATATACATTTTCGATAACGATAATGCTTGCCAAATGCACCTTGTCACAGGGGTGATATTCCCTAGCTTCTTTCGGTAACGAAGTCTTGACCGGCCAACCTAAGTTGCCTGTGTATTCGCAGGTAAGGCAGAATGAGTACGTTTTTGGCTGAGCTGCTTTGTCGACAAATCCTGCTACCAAATCTAATACTAATAATATTGTAAAGCTGAAGAGTTTGTTTGTTTGAACGCGCTAATCTCAGGAGCTACTGGTTCGATTTGAAAAATTCTTTCAGTGTTACATAGCCCATTTATTGCGGAAGGTTATAGGCTATCATACTCACATAAACCGAAGCGAAGCGAGGGCGGGTCGCTAGTTAAGAATACACGCGGTGAAATGTCAAAAATGCTGTGACGAGACCACTAGAGCTCGACGCGACGATTGTTGATTGGAAGACCATTTTGAAAAGTCACTTGATATTAATTTGTGTGATATAAAATAATCTAAAAGCCAAAATTGACAAGATTTCATATTTTCAAGACTTTAATTTTATTCGTTTTATAGATACTGTTTGGAAGGAGAAAGACACTAATAGTTTTAAATTTTGTCTAGAATGTATAATTATTTTATTATTAATTTATTAAGATGTACTTATTCTAAAAGGGCGTAACTTCATTTCTACGACACAATGGACATATTACGTTAGTCCAATCTGTATATAAAAAAAAAGTATCATGTCAACCGATAAAGGGCCACTTGCACGAAAAGTGTAACCCTGGGTTAAGACACTAACTCGAGTTAAAATGACAGTTATCGTATGAATCTGACGTCTACTAACCCGAGTTAGTGCCTTAACCCAGGGTTAAATTCTGCGTGCAAATGGCCGTAAGTCTCTATCCATCTGTCAATAGTGTCAATGTCTAATTTGAAGTATGACAGGTTTTTTTCTCGTGAAAAAGGCAATGGTATTATATCTATTCAGGCATAGTATTGGTAAAACTCGATATTTTTATTAACTTATTTGTAATTTTGAAAATAAAGAAAAATAAATCTAAATAAATATTTTGCCGTGTTCAGGAGGTAAAACCCTTTCGATTCGTATAGTAGGTAATTTGCAGGTGTCACCAAAATGAAATGTTGTCAATTGCCAGTCAGTTGCAAAACTACTGCTAATAGTATTTTTGGAATCCTGCATCTTAGCCTGTTGTGCAAAATGTGGTTATAGGATTAACAACAAGTTTTTAGTTGTTTGTAATTCTGTAGCTCTGCCTGCCCCACTCTGGGATGTAGGCGTGACGGTATGTAGGTATGTATGTATGTATGCATATCACATTTTAGCTTAAAGTGCTAAACTAAATAGAGATCCAATATCCATCGCCTCCTAATGTTTATCTTGCATTGAATTAATATCAAGAGCCACTCTAACCGCTATTAACCTTTCAAGAATCATTCGCTGTACCTACTTAATCAATCAGTATTAATGCGGCTGATATATCGTCATTCTAAATCAGACTCCCATTTATATCGTTACGTTTTAATAGAACCCCCTATATACCCTGTCGGTTATCGGTATAAAACAATGTAGCGTTAGAAATTGAGTCTTATTACGTGCTAATTATGTCTTAAAGGTGCTTTCTCAAGTGCAAACGTTATTTTGTGAGCTGTAATTTGAACGTGGAACGTCCAAGCAATAAGCTATTGGCCAGCGCAGCTGTGGCGTCCCCGTCAGGGTTGCCAACTTATTTTTAGAAGTAAATTTGTTCGGATTAATGGCAGTTGAGATGTTAATATGGGTTTATTGTCGCAATTCGAAAATGGAACGTTTATTGCGATGCTTTTTTTTACACATGCCAATGGACTTGGAGTTTCTTTTTATTACTGTTTTATTATTCGGATACGTACTTAAGCTATGGAATGTTAAGATTAATAGTTTTGTATTTTATGCACGCATCGGGAGATTGGTTTTAATGGTGGCGACGGTTAATAAAATTTGTTGGATGTCATTGAATAACACTTTACGTGCGTGTGTTTAAATGTTTATATTGGAGGAAGTGTAAATATTTGTATTGAATGAATATTGATGGGACTATTAGTGAACGGACAGAGTTGAAAGAGTTTGTAGATACAAGTAATACATTGTTGTAAATATACGTTGTACGTTGAAATTACAAATTTTATCCATTTAATCATGAACATTTAAACTTATATAACAGAGTTTACGATAAAGGGACTGTGTACTAATATCTTTACAGACGTGGTTTTACGAGATGTGACTGTGTGAAGCAGAAATCTTGTAAAACAATCGTCAATTGACGACAAAAGAACATTAGACACACGCTCATTAGGTCAATTCAGGTAGACCTTGACTAGTATGTCCTAGAGACGTACTGACACATTATCCCTAGGCACGCACGGGTCAATTTAGGCTCGTTCGCTCGGCCGCGCTTGCGTTGACGAGCTACTTGTGCGAATCGCTTCCACAGACTACTCGTAATTGCCGTACTTGAATTATCTTCCAGTTTATGTAAACCAACTACATGAATACATCGACAATTACTTTAATGAGCATATGCCAAGATGATCAGTACCCCTACCATGAGTTACAATTACCATACTCGATAGCGAGTAGAATGCTCTGTCCTTTGCACTCTACAAGAATACTGCGAGGTCTGCGAGGAACATAGCATTCGACTCCCTAGCGTGTACGGTAATTGTAACTTATGGTAAGGGTACTGATATTTACTGCGGTTCCCACTGCGTTCACCACGTAAAATAATATTTGGTAATTAGATTATCTGATGTAAAAACATGTGCGTGTAATTCTCTGTACTGATTGAAGCTTATAACAACTGAGATAGATGTAAAATAAAAACTAACAAAGCAAGTGTAATAGTGCGTGCAGTGCAACACAGATATTTAAGTCAATGTTCGTAAAGAATTATTATGGACTTGGTCTAAAATGTTTTTTTTTTTTTATAATTTCTGGTGTGTGGCAGCCCTGGTGCAATTCGCGCGTCATCTGTCGCGACGCACAGCGATAGCTAATTTGTTGTGCCGTTGTTTAGACTGGACGCAGCTAAATATAGCACATAATTTGCAGACGACAATATTACCCCTCACACCTTCGCTAGACAAAGAAAGCCACAGATGGGTAAAAATCAAAATAAATGTACATAAGGACGCTATCTAAATGTCACTTAAATGATGTCTAACTTACAATTTCATTACAATTGACGTATGTTTGACGTTAACCAACAGTTTCGTGACGGTGACAAAACTCTCTTTAACTGGACATTTATTTTGATTTTTACCCAGATAAATCAATCTCAGCCAGGGGCCCGTATTAAGGCTCGGTCTGACAGGCCGAGAAGGAGGCAGATATATGTTAAAATAAGAGACGTATATCTATAATCTTCCTTTCTCTTTCTAAGAAATAACTGCGTCCCTCTCGACCTCTCAGTCCGACTGTTGGTCTGTAGAAGACCTGTCGCCTTTATTGCGGTGGATAAAGTTTCCGTCACTTTCGCACTTACTAGTCAGAAAGTGACAGATGTTTTATACACATCGATAAAAACAACCATGATACTCGTAGGCCCGCAGAAATGTGAATTTGTCAAGAATACAACAGGTTAAAGTTTATGCAGTCAACCCACTTGCAGTTTCCTATCGTAACTTGATCTCCATTGAATGCATTGATATTGCACCCAATTTTATAAAGTCATTTGGTTTTGGGGAAGATAGACTTGGATAAGATCGTACGAGAGTGAGCGAGAGAGAGCTTGCAACTGTTTTTTTTGGTCATGCATAAGGCAAACGAGCGCACAGGCCACCTGATCGTAAGTGAGATCTGGGTAGTGATTCTGTAAACAACGTCGGTCGTGCGGACTGTCGAGTGATATCCAAGCGGCGAGATTAAGTAGTCCCGTCAGTGCGAACGAAACACATTGTAGCGCGTGCATTTTCAATTTAGCAGCACGATGGGTCGAACGTATAAGGCTGCTTAATTGAAAATGCACGCGCTACAATGTGTTTTGTTCGCACTGACGGGACTACTTAGTCTCGCCGCGTTGTTTACAGAATCACTACCCTGATAGTAAGTGAGATCTGAGACCTTTGCATTCTCAAGACTGCAATCTTAAGACCGGGCCTCCTGCCACACGGATATCCCTAGGCTTACTAGAAGGACCCAACTTAAGAAAGCGCATAATAACGAATTTAAAAGCAAAATTATCACCTAAGTAGACTTTATTAGTTCCTGAGATACAGGCGACTAACGGGTTTATAACTAGATACTAAAAATCATCTAGGACAGCACCAAATAACTTTAAATACCTAGAAAATTTGTTCATACATGTTGTTTTTTGAGATAGTTTTTTTTGCTGTCGTAACGGCTTCGGAACCCTACACTGAGCATGGTCTTACAAACTGAAAATCGACATAGGTATTTAAACTAAATGACATACATACCTTATTATTTGCCGTAGTTCTCATTTCACAGTATTGCATGCGTGTTTAATCCTAGGAATCGCATCTACGGCCGGATAATGCCGCAATTATATTTTCTAATAAAACTAATAGGAGACGTCAAAAGCCGCCATTTTGATATTGTCAGTGTTGCCAGTCGATAAATAGGGGCTAATAGCGCCATTAACGTTTGTTCTTGTTGGCGTTCGGCGCTCGTTTTGCGTTTTAGAGTTTAGAAATTTATTAGGCAGTTAGTTACTGACTTTAAAGTCTAGTTGGCAAAGTATTTATTAATAATGTACTACAATTTCAAAGTCCAACACTATTCAATTCAATATGTGGGTGAAATGTCCCTATTATTGGAAGGAGCAATACATTGTGAGTCTACAATATTGTTAGGCTTTTTAAACATTATCTGACCATGGTTGCGCTGTTCGTCAGGTTGTATTTTAATATGCAGTGATGGCCAAATAATAGGAGGAACAACGCTTGCGTTTTTTGCATATGAGTCCCAACAATATGACTTACCGAATTCGACCCTCAATCAAAAAGTTCTAGAGCAATTTTATTGCTAGTTATAATTTACTTTAGATCATTATCATTAACTAAGGTTTAGGTTAATGTGCGGTGAACTACTGTTGAATTAGGACCTTTTGTTTTATAGGGATTTAAATATAAAGTGCTGGGGTGTTATTCTCTGTGTTGTTTGCGGGTGGTAGGACCTTGTGCAGGGTCCGTCCGGATCGCTACCACCATCTTATCCATTAACCTACCGCCAAACAGCAGTGTTCGCATTGTTGTGTTCCGGTTTGGGGATAAGACAGCCAGTGAAATGACTAGCATAGAGGCATTCCATCTTAGCCTCAGGGTTGGCAACGCATTTGCAGTCATAGGATTGCATTGCAGTCTTGTGATTGCGAATGTCTATGGGTCACAGTTTCCACTTACCATCAGGTGGCCTGTGTGCTCGTATGTCTACCCGATGCCATAAAAAAAAAAAAAAAAAATCGCAGCGGCAAGTTTAGGTAGTCCCATCAGAGCGAACAAAACACATTTAAGCGCGTGCATTTTCAATTAAGCAGCCTTATACGTTCGATCCATCGGCAGAAACCATGCTGTTAAATTGAAAATGCACGCGCTAAAGTATGTTATGTTCACACTGACGGGACTACTCATACTCGCCGCTTGGAAATTCACTCGTCCGTCCATCCGACCGTCGTTGTTCAGAGAATCACTCTACCTTGATGCCTTCATACAAAATATTTCAACTTCGTATAAACGCAGATTTCATTTTAAAATCCTTAAAAAAATTATCTGCGTTTTTAATAGATACTAATTTACTTTATTACTTAACTAGCAACCCGCCCTCGCTTCGCTTCTCAGTTTATGTGATACTTAAAAACCTTCCTCTTGTACTCTATCTATTGATGAAAACCGTGTTAAAATCCGTTGCGTAGTTTTAAAGATCTAAGCTTATACATACATAACCAAAAAACAAATGGCGGGGAGCAATTGTTTTAAATCCTATGTAGCAGACGCTAAGTCAAAAATTTATTAGTTTGTGAAGTTACATATCGATTGCGTAAATGTTATCGTTGTTTTAAAAGTAAAATTATATACTTCGATCCAAAACTGCTAAAACGCAGAACTGTCAAATGGAAAGCGCTTAAGTAATGTCAGTGTTGCCAACTAATAAATAAGGGTTAATGGGTTGTTCTTGTTGTGTTGCGTCTTATTTTAAAGACGTTAATTACTTATTTATTAGGTCCTTGGTTAATAGTTGCCCTTTGAAGATTGTGAGATTTGTGAGTACCTACTATAAATTAAGCTAACATTTTTGATCCCGATTAAATTGAAAAGATATAAAAATTAAACTAAGAATAAAGTCTCAATGCAAATTTTAAAACACGCGTAGGTTGACGGTAAAAATTCTCTTTTTAAAAAAAAAAAAAAAAAAAAAACTGCTAGCAACACGGAACGTTTCATTTCGTTTTGCTATCGGAAAAATGAAACAAGATTTCTAAATTCTTAATTTCTTTTTTTAGTGCATGTAAAGAGACAAAGTTATAGCAGTGTCCCTTTGGCCGCATGGAACTTATAACCTTTTAACACCTCATAATACGGCCCATGTATAAATTGATGGTAAACACTTAGATTTGAGGTACTAATTATAACCAGCCTGCGTCTGCGCAGTCCCGGGGGACGCCTTTAATCTCGGCCGGGGTTGCCAGGGTGATAAATCACCGATTTAGCGCATCTGTGGTGAGCATTACTCATTTACGGCCAACTTAGACTATTTATAACGTTATGTAGTAATAGTATTAGATTATGTAAAATTTGTTAATATACGGTTACTATTTTAATAGGTAAAGTGGAAGAATAAGGACAGAGAAAATATCTAAACAATACGACCAGCCCCCTATTTTACGATCCTGCCAATGACACGTGACAAGTGACAATTTGGTATACATTGCTAAGTTAACAGGCTGATACATCACTGGGTTTCATATAATCTGCGCAATGTACACTGAAATGTGACCTGTCACCTGTCATTTTCCGGATGGTGAAATAGGGGGCTGGAGGGTTACTTATCATTATCACATACTTAAGCAGTTCAGTTTAGGTGGAGAGAAAGGGACAGCTGTGTAATTACTACAGCTCTCTCCCTTTCTCTCAACCTTAGTTGTACCTACTGCTTTAATTGGTATGTCATGGTAACCACCTTCTAGAGAGTTATTCTCTCAAAATCAACGGACGGTCGGATGAACGAGCGAAATCGCAGCTGCGAGTTTAAGTACTTAGTTCCATCAGAGTGAACAAATCACATTTTACCGCGTGCATATCCAATTAAGCAGCATTATACGTTCGACCCATCGGCAGAAACCATGCTGTTAAATTGAAAATGGACGCGCTAAAATATGTTTTGTTCGCACTGACGGACTACTTAAATTCGCCGCTTGGACAGTCACTCGTTCGTCCGTCCGACCGTCGTTGTTGAGAGAATCACTAGTCACTACCCTGCTCTGGCTTTGGAAAGAGTAAGAAGTACTAGTAATTTATAAAAGCATTTCTGCTGGAACCGCGTCGTTGTAGTTTTGTTATGTAAATGTGATTCTATCCCATTCATTCAAACCAACAAACTATAAATTCAAATTCATATTGGCTAGTATAAAGCACTTATTTGCTTACTTATAAAAGTGTTACAAGTCCATATTAAAACCGTTGCAATTTCAACCGTATTATGAACAGTGAAAGTTTTGATTAGAATGTAGTCCCGTTGTGAGTTGTGATGTTTTTGGTGGGATAGTTGTTGAGAGCGCTATAAATCGGCGTGCGCGCATCCGAGGCTGTAAAGTTCGCTTTGATGTGGCGACTAGTCACGAGGTGGCGCTGCAGTCGGCATTGTTATAAATAGAGCTTTGGAATTGTCAAATTTAGCCGTTAAATGTTTGTTAACTCTATAATGGGGTCCATTCATATCATTTTAAAAACTTTCATTTCGCAAAAATGTATTTGTGCTTAAACCATTACATATTACATAGGTTACATGGGCTTGTTAAATAAGTAAGGTTAAATTTGACTTTTGACCAGAAAAATATAAAATAAAAGTGCGGTGGGAAATACGTCTTTTGCGAAATGAATCTTTGTAAAATTACATGCTTTGCCAAAAATAATTTGGTAAGAAATTAGTGAACCCCGTAAAAGTTTAATTTAACTGGGTTTAATTTTTTTTAAATAAATTCCCACCAGTATAATCTCTTTTCTTACAAACCGGAGTCCAATTCTAATTCTTCCATTAGTGTTAAACAGTATAAACAGCCAATAAACGCAACCCGCAAACGTAAAAAAAAACCGCAAAAAATAACTATTGTGTCTCAACTCAAACGGACGGAAGATGTAAATCTCTATATAGATTCGTTACAGCTGCCGCGGTTTGGCAGGAAACACATCTACCTACGAAAACAAATATTATTTCTACGAGGTTTGGGACGTTTAGAGGCAATTAAAAAATATCGTTCGAAAAAAAATCGCTACTCTATAAAATATGATAATAATAATATGAACTTTCTTTAGCGAATTATATTGTACGCAATTCCTTGGGAATTGATTAATTTTTAGGATAAAAATATACAGTCAAATGTCACATCGATAGGTAAAGGCATAAACTCCTGGTAACTATCTCTTAGACAATTTACCTTAAAACTCAACGGACGAATTACTAACCAACGAGTTTAAGTCGTGTTGGAGTGTAAAAAAGTTTTTGGGTATGCATTTTCAATTAAGTAGCTTTCTCACTCGATCGACCGTTTGACTGTTCACACCTCATTCAACGCCAAGCGCTCTGATTTCCATACAAAATGGCCCCGACTAGCAAGTCGTTACCTCATTTTTTTTAAAAGAGAATATTATTATCTACTAGTATACGTGACGGTTGCGTAAAGCAAATTACGCATAGTCGCGTACATGGTTAACTGGAAGAAATCCCATATGGGATATGTTCGCCTATGTACATTATTTATATTGATGCAAACATGTCTTGTATTTGTTTATGTGCAATAAAGAGTTTACATACATACATACATACAATGCTTCATCTACACATATATTATAAGTACTCTAAGATGGGTTTAGAAGCCGAAAGTCATATGAACAGCATTACCTGTGGTAGTAGGTGACAACAATGACAGCTGTAACGTAATTTCATTATCATTACGTTATCGAATATTCTATGGTAATGGTTCCAAAGATGATGGTCAGTTTTGTATGGACACTGGCCTAAAAACCAATAATGACAAGCCATATGTCCTTTGAAAGATTTTTTCATATTCTACAACTTTTTGTATGGCGGGAAATCTTAAATCGCTGTGTGAAATATTTAAAAATCTGGAACATCGGGACGCCTACATAGACGACGTTACAATAATTACTTGGAAAAACCGCGGTCTTTGCATGGCAATAACTTTTTTCACACAAAGATTTCGAACCACCTGTCCTAGTAATAGTTTTACAACTTAGAATTACCTATTCGGGGACATATCGCTTGTCCTTATTGGTCATTAGGCCAATTAGCCCACCCTCCTTTGTAACATCTAAAGTTAACAGCTGTCATCGTTGTCACCGACTACCACAGGTAATGTTAGTCATTGCCTGCGGATTTTGAACGCATAATAGAGGACATGATATATGTGTAGATAAACGAACATACACACTTTCGCACTACTTAGTAAGTTATGTAATAAAAGTATAGATGATGATCACACGGTCATTAAGAACAAAACGCCGCCATGACGTTCTCTGAACGCTGCCGTCATCATAACGCGAAACGCGCGCGTGAGAAAGCCGCTTGCGAATCGCAGGCTGATTCATTACCATCCATTATAATTTGATTCGGAGTTCTTTAATAAACGTATGAATCTGGAGTTCAAAATATGATAGGTAGCTATTGTAATGTCTGTTATATTTTGACATACAGTTCTGTAGTAAACGTATGAGTTGGAAGTTCTAAATTTGCTAGGCAACTATTGCAATTCAGAACTTCTAAATTTGTAGAGAAATTGGTTTCTATAAAGAGTTCCTATCCTAGTGCTAAATGAGTGAGAAATATCAGGGTAGTGATTCTCTCAGATCGGACGGACGAACGAGTGAATGTCCAAGCGGCGAGTTTAAGTAGTCCCGTCAGTGCGAACAAAACATATTTTAGCGCGAGCATTTTCAATTTCGCAGCATGGTTTCTGCCGATGGATCGAACGTATAAGGCTGCTTAATTGAAAATGCACGCGCTAAAATGTGTTTTGTTCGCTCTGACGGGACTAATTAAACTCGCCGCTGCGATTTCGCTCGTCCGTCCGGCCGTGCGTTGTTTTTGACAGAATAACACCCCAGTTCTTTGCAGTAGAAACAAGCTCTATCCTTGTTACTCAGGTTACTCTTAAGTTATAAATGTTATAATGCAATCAAGAGTAAGAGACAGTACTAACTATCAAAGTAACAAACAACTTAGATTACGGAAGTAGAGGCACAGGTGGTCACAGCTTCAATAAGATATCTATTACAATGACACGTAACAGAACTTGCTTTTATTGCATTATGAAGTGTTTTGTTTTCTAATAATTTCATGAGCTATGTTGATAAGGATGATGTCATCTACGTATATAGTGTAGGTTCGACTTCCGCGTAGAAGTTGTTTATTGCTATTCCCACGGAAATCGACCATTTTTTCGAGATATAAATTACCCAATGTAAATTTTTGGGGTTCAAACTATCTCTATAACAAATTTCATTAAAATCGGTTCAGTGGTTTATTTTTTCTATGTGTTTAAGTATTTATTTCTCTAAGTAGCTATATATTTATATCCAGAGATGCGATTTATTTGAAATACTTCTATTTAAAATGCAAATACAAAATGCAAAATAGCTATTTTGTATTTTGCATTTAAATGCTTTTTAGTAATAAGCATTTTGTATTTTATTTGAAATACCTTTCGAGATATATTTTGCATTTTTAATATTCATTTCAAAATGCAAAATACTTTGTGATACAAAAACAACACATCCTTACCAAGTTCAGCGCCAGTAGAAAGACTTTTTTCGTACGGTGGGATGATTATGAGACCTCACAGAAGAAAAATGAGTGATGAGGTATTTGAACAACTGGTATTGTTAAAAAGCGTAATAAAATAAATAAAAATATCTGAGATTTGGTCATAAGGTATTTTATTTTAAAAAAGTATTTTGAAAATACCTATTTTGCATTTAGCATTTCAAATACAAAACGCAAAACTGTTTGGTATTTTGCATTTGAAATAGTAAATCTAAAAAGTATTTTGCATTTTGTATTTAAATGCTTTTTTAAAACCATTTTGTACATCTCTGTTTATATCGTTATCTGGTCGAAACGTATCCACTTTACCACCTTATTTCTTTATAATTGGTCCTTCAAATCAAATCAAATCAAATCAAATCATTTATTTGTAAACAATAGGTACACACATAATGTAAATTATGTTAGATGGTGAGTAAACATACAGGTTGGTTCAGCTATATTCCTAGTTGGTTCCTTATTATAAGTAAGTTTAGTTTGGGACTAAGTCAATGTGTGAAATTGTCGCCTCATATTTAATTTAATATGTTTTAATCAGAGTTACATTTGTTATAATAATTTAAGGCACTGTTTTATTTATCGTTTTTCTTTACTTTATCATATACAAAATAATGTATAAAGCTACCATTAAGTGTTAAATGGTGTTATTTGGAAGATATAATTTTTTTTTACATGTAAGGTTTGAACATGGATCACGGGTTTGCGGTTTAACTGATAGGAAGTAATCACCGCCGCCCCAAACCACTGGTTAACCGTACTGCCTTCCTAAGCCAACAAGCAGTATCTAAAATTCAATCACCAAAGCAGATTCAATTCGATGTCGTTAACAATAAGGTTGATATTACTACAGGAGGTTTATCTCAGTTACTGCGTTCTTGCTTAGGACGGCAACGTAGATGGCCTAGAGATGTAGTCACCCAAACATATGGTCTGACACTTAACACTTTTGTTTTACGAGTACATAAGAATAATAGCGATCAAACTTCTGGGGTCCGAGTGATAGGGTATTATAAGTCTCCTGAAAATCAAGTGAAAAAGGGTTTGTCTAGTGTACTACGCGGGTGGTAGGACCTTGTGCAGGGTCCGTCCGGATCACTACCACCACCTTAACCATTAACCTACCGCCAAACAGCAGTGTTCGCATTGTTGTGTTCCGGTTTGGGGATAAGACAGCCGGTGAAATGACTACCTTTGAGGCATTCCATCTTAGTCCTCAGGGTTGGCAACGCATTTGCAGTCTTAGGATTGCATTGCAGTCTTGTGAATGCGAATGTCTATGGGTCACAGTTTCCACTTACCATGGTGGCCTGTGTGCTCGTTTGTCTCCGTGTAAGTATATACCCTTTTTTATTACAAATTTAGTTGACTTATTCCATTTTTGACATGTTCCCCAGATTTGCACACGTTTCCGTTAACGTAGATTATACTAAAAAACATTTGTCTAAATATGTATATCTAATTCTTGTTATTAATTACATACTTGCAGAAGATACGTAATTATAGTTGTGATTTAGTTTAAGGCCAACACGGGTGTAAAGAGCCAAAGAAACCATTTATTTTAATTAAAGTGTACCTAACCCCCTTATTCATGAAGGGGTAATAAGTAATAACTAAAGTGTGTTTGAAGCATGCCCTCTCCTTATCTCTCATTATGACACCAATTAACACCAATTTATTGAATTTGACACCACAAACAAAGAATACTTTAATTACAATAAGTTTATTGTGCGATTATAAATATATACATACATACATTAAATCACGTCTGTTTCCCAGAGGGGTAGGCAGAGACCACTTCTTTCGATTTGCTACAATCTTGACAAATTTATTTCGCTTCTTCCACATTCATACATCGAGTCATGCACGCACGTCGGTTTCGTGTACTTAACTTAAGATTCGGCCCTTTTCCAGTATTTCTCTGATTTGACTCGAAAAAGTACGCCTAGGGCGGCCCCTTCCCACCCGTCCACTCACTTTCGATCTGTCTCTCTTTCGTCAATCTTCTTTCATCCATCCTTTCCAATCATATAATCATATATTTTTTTCAATGGATGATGTCCTTTCAATAATACACTATGTTACAAAGGTTTTAGATACCTACAAATTATATGGTTCAATTTCTTACTTAACGTTCAAAATTAAAGTGTGAACTCAACGCTTTTCATGTGCTCCGAGTTCAAGTGTTTCAATTACGTAAGCTTTTTTAAAATAAAATACATAATTAGTCTAAAAATAATCACCCGGCAAACAGAGACTAGAGAATTATTTTTGCCTATGTTCACACATCATTCGATAACGTCAACTGTAATTGGTTTGGAACGCGCTTAAATAGAATATCATAGATAAGCTCATTCATACGCATGTCCATTTGGTTTAGACTGTTTAGAGTGAGATACCGCGGCGAGTCAGCGCCGCCAACATTCCGGCAATAATCTCCCTCGATATATTCGATCTGGCCGCAAATAGCACTGTCGCATAGACTGTGAATTTTAAGCCCGATTATACAAAGTACTGGTTATCTATTACAACGCTTTATAACGCCAGTGACTTTGTACACGGTTCGTTACCCTTTTTAACGTAAGGGGCTTTATTTAAAAACAAATATCTTATTAGCTACGTTGCGATGGTCATAAATTCATCAAATATTTAGTGCGACTCCGGCTATAGACTGCCCGCGCCAATGTTCAGTAGTTACTGTCATTTTTGAAGTAATAGCGTGTAATTAGCAATGTTTAGTCAAATAAATAGTTTTCGAGGACACTAAGGAACTATGTCAAAGTCAGATGAGCAATATTTGACTTACTGCGTTACTGGCCTAGAAATCCATTTGACATTGACAAGGCTCTGGACTTGTACTATGAGTACTAGACAACGATATAAATACTTCTAAAGAGAAATATATACTTAAATACAAAGAAAACTTCCATGACTTAGGAACAGTATTCGCGCTCATCACACAAATATCTGTCCTTACCCGGATTTGAACCCAGGACCGCTAGCTTCGTAGGGTCACTAATAACTAGGCCAACGCGTCGTCATACATACATACACTTACGCCTTCATTCCCAGAGTGGGGCAGGCAGATTTAATGGGAAATATTTTTGAGGAACATATCAATGCGAACACTGCCGTTTAGCGGTAGTGATAGCTATATAGAGCCGAGAGTGATAGCTAGATAGCCAGATATTTGTAGATTTTTCTAGTTTTTAAGTAAAGTATAGATAAGTAGCTATACTAACAAACAACAACTGTTTGTTATGGAGGAGTGGGAACTTCCTGCCACAGGTATTTCTTACCTACTAGGAAGACCCAACCCTGTTGTCATTTTTGTGACTCGCACTTATGAAATAAATTATTTTCACTTTAATTTTTTCATTTTAATTTTCATATAATTCACTGGATGGATGAAAGAAGATTGACGAAAGAGATATACAGATCGAAAGTGAGTGGACGGGTCGGAAGGGGCCGCCCTAGGCGTACTTTTTCGAGTCAAATCGGTGAAATACTGGAAAAGGGCCGAATCTTAAGTACCCGAAACCGACGTGCGTGCATGACTCGATGTATGAATGTGGAAGACGCGAAAGAAATTTGTCAAGATCGTAGCAAGTGGAAAGAAGTGGTCTCTGCCTACCCCTCTGGGAAACAGGCGTGATTTAATGTATGTATGTATGTATAATTCACTTTTTTTAATTACTACTAAACAAAATTAATATCCAAAGGTACAGTCCGTTTAAAATCCGTTTAGTTTCAATCCAAACAGTCCCAAGTCAGTTCCCGACTTCCCGCGCTTGCCAAGCTCTCGAGCTCGAACTCAAGTATTTTAATTGGTGACAGTTGAACGGATTAACGAGGGCGGCCTGACTGATGAACGGCCTTCCAGCTACATTATTCATAACTTTAATCGGCTTGCTTCAAGGGAAAGGAATTAATAGGGAATAACTCATACATGAAAGTAGGATTGATTCTACGCCATGAGCTGCATCAGGGCTTGTTTTTTTGTAGTACATACATACATTAAATCACGCCTGTTTCCCAGAGGGGTAGGCAGAGACTACTTCTTTCCACTTGCTACGATCTTGTCAAATTTCTTTCGCTTCATCCACATTCATACATCGAGTCATGCACGCACGTTGGTTTCGGGTACTTAAGATTCGGCCCTTTTCCGATTTGACTCGAAAAAGTACGCCTAGGGCGGCTCCTTCCGACCCGTCCACTTACTTTCGATCTGTATGTATATCTCTTTCGTCAATCTTCTTTCATCCATCCTTTCCAAATGACCGAACCATCGAAGCATGCCCTTTTCAATCTTAGTCACTACATCTTCTTTTATTCCACATTTCTCTTTGACTTTTTCATTCCTTACTCTATCAATCAGTTTCACAACACACATACTACGCAAAGAGCGCATTTCAACTGCATTTACACATTTTTTTATAGTATGGAGGAGTTAAAGCTGCAGGCCACCTGATGGTGAGTGGTTTTTGATGTCCATGGACATTACAATCCCATGATGATGCCAATCCTAAGAAGCATGAAGATGCGGGTGGTAGGACATTGTGCAGGGTCCGTCCGGATCGCTACCACCATCTTATCCATTAACCTACCGCCAAACAGCAGTGTTCGCATTGTTGTGTTCCGGTTTGGGGATAAGACAGCCGGTGAAATGACTAGCATAGAGGCATTCCATCTTAGTCCTCAGTCCTCGAAACAAATGACTGTTCAGCAGGCCTAGTATGGCTGCGTCTATATCGTGTGTCAAATGTGGATAAAGCATCCATCACTCTCGTTATATACGTGTCAGAAGGTGACGGATGCCTTATTAAAACTTTATCACGCGATAAACGCAGCCATATTAGGGCCCCTGACCACCGTCACCATTTTATCTACAACCTGCCCCATAGTCTTCGCAGTGTTGTCTTTTGTACCATGTAACATCTTGCTTTTTTATGGCATAGGAAGACAAACGAGCACACAGGCCACCTGATGGTAAGTGGAAACTGTGACCCATAGACATTCGCATTCACAAGACTGCAATGCAATCCTAAGACTGCAAATGCGTTGCCAACCCTGAGGACTAAGATAGAATGCCTCTATGCTAGTCATTTCACCGGCTGTCTTATCCCCAAACCGGAACACAACAATGCGAACACTGATGTTTGGCGGTAGGTTAATGGATAAGATGGTGGTAGCGATCCGGACGGACCCTGCACAAGGTCCTACCACCCGCAAATTAGACTGCAATACCCTAAAAACGTCTGCAAAAAGTCCATAATGCCTTTTTAACAAGTATAGCACAACTCGTAAGTTAATGCTACATGCTATTACTTCAAAAGCGACAGTAACGCCGCACATCGGCGCAGGAGTTTGTAGACGGACGGAGCCGCACTAAACATTTGATGAATTTACAATACGCTATTAGGCCGACCGTCCGTTTGATTTACGGGACGGTTGAAGGGAGAAGCGGGAGCGATTTTACTGTGGATATGATTGATGATTATAATTAATCAAATCAAATCAAATCAAATCAAAAATATTTATTGCATTAAAGCACACGTCAGAAAATACATTAAAAATAAAATAGGTAAAATAATTATCAAAAACTAAAAACAATTATCAAAAAACTGAATTCTTAATCCTAAAACAAAAACACTATTATTAAATTAAATATGTCCCCTTTACTTTATACTTATATAAACTAAATTAATAATTATAAAAGTCCTTTACACTATAAAAAGCCTCTTTTAAAAGAAAGTGTTTTAATATGAAGGCGCACTTTGTATTTCCGGCTGTTATAGATACGGACGCCTACCGCCCGCAATGAGTTGGAACTTGGAAGTACCTACGCGCCAAGCGAACGGGTATCGGAGCGAAAATAGCGATGAAACAAATCCAATGAACTAACAAACAAACTTAAAACTACACTAATATAACAAACCGCCACCAATGAGCTTCGTTCACAAAATGCTGGCAGCATTGCCACGTTGAATGGCAAATATAGCAAGCAATAGAAGAGAAAGAAAAGAGAAATGACGCGAAGTGAATCAATCGGCGGTTTTATTGCTAAATAGTGATATCTTCAAGACAACCTAGACCACCTGACCCTGACCGGAATCTATGTTATTTATTCTGGTCAGAAAAGTTTTAGTAGACTTGTACTTCTTAACAATATTTAGAGACGCGGGCAGGTTTGCGACTATTCAATTAGAACATTAGAAAAAGTTTTACAAGATTTTGCTATTTTTAATGTTATTGCAGTTTTCTCCTTGAGCAGTCTATGTCAAAAACGAGATTTTAATATCTCACTCTCTATATACTAGTTCAGCTTGAACAGCAACTGTATTTTATCAAATAGTGGAAATCAATTTAGCCTATGTTCTTGCCACAATGTACTATAAATTGCTGTTCGTTTCCCTTGATAAATAAATGAATAAATAAATCACCGCTCCCGCTCCCGCCCCCGCTCCCGCGACCGCTCGTCCCGTGACGCCCTCCAACCCATTTGATTTAGTGGCGAGTTGGTTAATTGCCACTGTAATGACGTTCGCCGGTTTATAGGTTATAGTGATTTAGGTAATTATTGGTGCAGTCGGCTAATGAACGTTAAAAGCGATGTTACAGCGGTTTAGGTAAGTGGCTAATAGGTAATTATGAAAAAGTTACACTGACGAGGTAAACGCGGTCCTTTATTGCTGCGCGACTAGAAATATATCTGTTATAGTTACTAAATACACAAGGGTGTTTCACATTTGTATGGAAAATAAATGTCTTAATTTGGGTAGACTTCGCTTACGCCCGAAGTCATTATAATGTAAAAAAGTTAAATGTTTAGTTTTAATTTAAAAGAACAACATTTAGAGGTTTTCTATATTTATAATTTTCCCAAAAACAACGAACAATAACTAACTTTCCAGACAACTTATGTCGAACACTAATGATATCGACTATCATCACCATTTTCGCTGCCTGTTGCGGCTTCGTAGAATTGCATAATCAAGAAAATTGATTCAAAAAGTGGTCAATTACCCCTAAATACTAACTAAGTAATTTTAGTATAATTTTGATTACTGGGTAGTGATTCTCTCAACAACGACGGTCGAACGGACGAGCGAGTGAATGTCCAAGCGGCGAGTTTAAATAGTCCCGTCAGTACGAACTAAACATATTTTAGCGCGTGAATTTTCAATTTAGTAGCATGGTTTCTGCCGATGGATCAAACGTATATGGCTGCTTAATTGAAAATGCACGCGCTAAAATGTGTTTAGCTCGCTCTGACGGGACTACCTAAACTCGCCGCTGCGATTTCGCTGGTTCGTCCGCCCGTCCGTTGTTTTTGGGAGAATCATTACCCTGGACGGGTTTGCAAGTGATTGGCGGGAGCACAGTCTCCATATCTAGTGAAGAGACAGTGGGGAGGATCATTTAATATGCATATATTTATTCTAGACTAGCCGTCCGTGCCCGTGTGATAATTACGAAAACAATGAAAAGGAAATCATCCAAATCCGTCAAGCAGTTCTCGAGTAATGGCGTGATAAAGGGAAACAGGGATTCATTCTCATATACATAGATGATGTAGCTAATTTATTTCATTACGGCGACGACGATGACGATGACGACGATGATGACGATGACGATGATGATGATGATAATGACGGTAATATAAATTAAAACGGTTTTGATGATGAACATGTCCATTGAACTAACTAACTTCTTCCAGATCCTTCGAAGCTGATCAAGCGCAAGAAATCGACCGATGACGTCCGCTCCCCCCTTGGCGGGGAAGGCTCCCTCACCAGCGAAGAGGGGGAGGACCAGGGGCGACGGAAGAAGGCCAGGACCACCTTCACTGGGAGACAGATCTTTGAGCTGGAGAAGCTGTTCGAGGTGAAGAAGTATTTGTCTTCGGGGGAGAGAGCTGACATGGCCAAGCTGCTTAACGTCACTGAAACTCAGGTAAGGTTTTTAATAAATTTATCCGTCGGCAGCACAGACCAGTACCATTACCATGAGTTACAATTACCGTACTCGCTATCGAGTCGAATGCTCTATCCCCTGCACTCTATAAGAATACTAGCGAGTTCTGCGAGGGATAGAGCTTCCACTCGCTAGCGAGTACATTAATTCTAACTCATGGTAAGGATGAGCCTCTATTCTAGGCGGAAAAAACATATCGTCTTTGACTTGTTATGGTATTGTTTTGGCCGCCATCGCCATTACTTTCAAGCAAATAAGCGCTATCAAAACGTTAATAATACGATAACAAGTCAAAGAGGATATGGTTTTACCGCCTAAAATCTCGGACCCGAGGAGTCAGCACTAGGAGCCCTTTAGGGACCTTCAAGAAAGCAACTCTGTAGGCGGCGGTGACCACCTCCCATCGCCCGTGGGCTGTCTGCCTGTTTGTCCGTCGATCGCAATAAAAAACAGTATTACTCTTTTCTCAAAGGCCTTCTACACAATTCCGGCGACATCACTGTAGTAAATTACGACACGTCTGTCAATATTTCAATGCTATCTGATTTGAACCGGGTAATTTTTAAGAATTACCTAATTTAATCTTCTATTTTTTTTCATACCAATCGTTCCTTATATAGTCTGTCGAGAAAGTCATGACATGAAAATTATTTTATAATTTATCCAAAGAGCTAAATTACAGTATAAAATAGCATAATAAAACACAGCAATATAGTATTATACCTAGCCTGTTTACCGCATTTTTATTATACTAATATAGTTCGATGTTTTTGTCTTCATTTTCTCGCAAGTCACCTATTTGTAGCTAGCTACACCTATTAATTTTTTTTTAAGCGACAACTACGAAGTCTCATTAAATAATTTAACACCTAAAAATCAATCAATAAACCCCATATTGCATACGCTATTAATCTTTTTCTCTCACAAACCAATCCAGCCCCTTCATTTACAACGTGTTGAAAGATATATGGATAAATTAGTCGCTACCACCCTCATTTCTCATGTCACAGAAACCAAATGCTACAACACTAAACGCAGTGTGAAAACTAAACTATCTAGTGAACGTAAAATTATCGCTTTGGTACCATTACGGACTTAATGTTGATACACCATAAAACCTTGTCGTAATGACTGCGTCAAGTTAAGAGATAGAAATTACATAGGAATTAATAGTTAATTTTATACCAAAAAGTTCTATAGTGGTTGATCAATTAAAGTTCGTGAACGTATAACACCCCACTTTTTGCGTCGGGGGTTCAAAATATTCTTAAGCTTGTCTGTGGCACCGTAGCTCTTAAACGGGTAAACCGTGGTTTTTAGCTAACTTACAAACAAACTCACGCCTTTATTCCCAGAGTGGGGTAGGCAGAGCTACAACTCTAAAAACTTGTTGATAATTCTGTAACCACATTAACTATGTTTCATGAAAATCAGTTAGCCCGTTAGAGAGAAGAAAGAAGGGGACACCGATATATCGAGGGTTTTTATGAATTTAGTAATTATTAGTGAAAAGAGTTCAGGGTTTATCCTGGTTGGTACCACTATTTCATAATTCAACCTACCAATCAACAGCAGTGTTCGCATTGTTGTGTTCTGGTGGGGGGTAAGTCAACCGGTACAATTACTAACGTATAGTTCCATGTTAACATTTAGGGTTGGCAACGCGACTTGCAGTCTTGAGATTGTTATCGTAAGATTGCGATCTCGATATTGCATGCCATGCACCATGGGCTTTGGAGTCGACTTACCATCAGTGCTCGATTGCCTTCTATAAAAAAACACAAATGACATTTTCCTATAGCAGTAAAGTTCTCATCTTGCTGTTAAAGAAGGAACAAAAGTGATAAGTTACTTATGAGTTTGATGACGTTGTGACCAATGTGAGCGCGGCGTCGCGGCCGATCATTCGCGCGCACCAATCGGCGCCCGCGCACAAATCAGCGCCATCTGTCGAACGACAGCACACGTCGTTACGCGTTTCGGAGAAAAACTACGAAATTAAACGTTACTTAGTAACATGCGGTGGGGAGTGGTGCAATTCATAAGCGAAGGAACATTTCAAAAATTGAAAAAAAAAACGATTTTTAATTACGGTTTTTTAGTAAATCACTTTTATCACGGTGCATCTCTAATATACATGAAACAAGACAAACAAACAGAAGTACCACCCATTAAAAAAAAATAGATTTACACTACACAATGCTTAGCTGCGTACTATTGTATAATAGCGGGAACTAGTTCAAAATTAATTTGCAAGATTGAACTAAACATACGGACAAACCTAGAAATATATTAAGCTAAAAAAAAGCGTGTTATGAACTAATGTGGTCCTCTATTTATGTAAAGCTCTAGACAAATAGTTTCACAAACGAAAACTATTTTCGAAAACCGTCAAAATGTATGAAATTGACATGACCGTTCGGCAGCCTACGTCAAACCTTTACATTTCATGCTCGATAAAGACAGAAGGTTGTTATTAGTGCATGTGAGTATCTGTGTATGTATACAGGGTGTTTGGCAGTCGGGTGTAGGGGTTTTAAGGGATGATAGTATGGGTCATTCTGAACATTTTTGACCACATTTACTATTATGCTAAGTTTCACGGTTTCCGAGATATCATTTTAATAGGATTTTTTGTAATTTTTCCTTATGTCCGTGATACGAAAAACCCCTTAATTCAAGTATTAATTTTAAAAAAAAAACTGTGTTCTTGCATGACTTGAATCACTATGAAATAAGGAAGTTTTAAAGCTACATGCCATTTTTTTTTCCTTACAACTTTTTGAGTAACCTCACAAAATTGGTTTTTCCATACTTGGTGAAAAACAAACGCGGGGTTCTCTTAGTATGGAGAAAGTAACTCTTGCGCGTTTACTCAAAAAGTTGTAAAAAAAAAAAATGGTATGTAGCTTTAAAACTTCCTTATTTCATAGTGATTCCAGTCAAGCAAGAAAACACTGTTTTTTTTTTAAATTAATACTTGAATTAAGGGGTTTTTCGTATCACGGACATAAGGAAAAATGACAAAAAATCCTATTAAAATGATCAATATCTCGGAAACCGTGAAACTTAGCATAATAGTAAATGTGGTCAAAAATGTTCAGAATGACCCTTTCTATCATCCCTTAAAACCCCTACACCCGACTGCCAAACACCCTGTATACATATGTGTATCAGTGTCTGTCTCCGATAAACGCTGCCATATATTACCTACTAGCGACCCGCCCTCGCTTCGCTTCGGTCTATGTGAGTTTTCTGTAACACCCGTACATAAACCAGAATCTATTATACATATAAACCTTCATCTTGAAATACTCTATCTATTAAAAAAACCCGCATCAAAATCCGTTGCGTTGTTTTAAAGATGTTTTATACTATCATAGTATAAAACATCTTTATATACGTAAATAGTATTACTATGTAGTGATTTAGGCCTAAGAAAGGATCGCCAGTGTATTGGGTATTTCGATATTTTTTAGGGTAAGTATGTATACCAAAAGATTTTAAAAACGCTTCTTGTACCATAATACCTCTATTAATAAATTTCCCCTTGTACCACAGAATTAAACGTCGGGATAATTATACTATCAGTGTGAGGGGGGGGACCGAGTGACTAGACACATATGGCGGTACTAATGAAACCGCGTTTACAACGCGCGGCGTGTCGTGACGGACACGTGTCGTGTGTAAATACACGCTCGAGAAAAAAATTACCAAGAGACTGAAGGGAAATTATTTTCCAAGTGGAGTATTGTCCTTTCTTGAATTTTAAAAGAAAAGTAAGGTGCGTAGAGTTAATTTTTTAACCCCTTACGCAAATAAGAGGGTTGTTATAAGTTTGACGTGTAAGTGTGTGTGTCTGTGGCACCGAAGCCCATAAACGGATGAACCGATTGGGATGCAGTTTTTTTAAAATGTTTTGTTGGTTATTGAAAAATAACATTATTTTACCGTATAATTTTCAAATAATATGATTTAGTTGACTAGTTACTATTAATTTTCTCATTTCTAACCTTTAGGTTTTTATTCGTTCGATCTCATCGACAGAAGCCATGCAAAATGTGTTTTGTTCGCTCTGACGGGACTACTTAAACTCGCCGCTGCGACATTCACTCGTCCGTTCGACCGACCGCATTTTTAAGAGAATCACACATATATTTAAAGTAAATCATGCAACCGTGCGTGCAACGTCAATCTTGGTAGTGGTCATAGATTGAAAGCCATAATACAGGCTGATGTCGAAATTCAGCCCTAAACCGAATGTGTAAAGTAAACCAATCACCGACAAATTTGTCGGCCCTGCACGTGTCTCAACCGTCAATTATCGTCGTCGCTAACGACCCGCGACAAAAACTGACTCACGTGGGGCTCTGCCACGTTAATTGGTCTTAAGGGCTTGACACGAGATTGGTTTGAAATGTTAAATGTGAATATGAGGACGGTTTAAAAATAATAGATTCGGTGAACGCTTGGTTGTATTCTCAGTTGGTAATTGGTAAATCTAGGAGGTTTTTTTTACTTTTTTTTTAAATGGCCGAGACTAATTGGTCGCGAAAAAATTTTATGGGTCTACATTTTGTTTTATAACGGCCAAATGACGATTAATTATAAGTCACAACAAATTGTCAAGTAAGTAACTTTAATTAATAAGAAATATAGCTGGAAGAGATCCCTTAAAGGAATAAGTTCGCATATGTACAGTTTTTTTTTTAAATCTTTATTGTACTGTTTTTGTTTCTCCATAATAATAATTGACTTTTAATCCAGAGATCATGTTTGTCATGAAGATTATATTATAAAGCCATTAGGATTATTGTCACTAAGTCAACCAAACCAACAGACATTAATTTCACGCACTCGTAATAAAATAATCCCGTCATCGCCATCCTGTCTAGTCGCTAATACTTCAATTTACACGCACATGTGCGTCCAAAAACACCAAAGTGCACAAACCTAAACACGTATAAAAACTCCACAGATAGCAAAAACTCGGTCCCCTGAACCCCTGCTCCCCGGAGATCATTACCGTTGTTTGAACCCTACCCAGAAATGTTATTTCTATACCGAGTTCACTAATTGATCTACTTCTTTGCTTTTGACTATTCTGCGATTATTAAACAAAAAGTCGTAAGTATTACTATACATTTTAAACATGACACTTTATTTGCATTAGTGAAAGGTTAAATACGCTTTGAATGAAATTGTAGATACGTCATTTTTGTCTAGTAACAGTGTTTTAGTATAAACATAATAAGCCAAAATTTACTCTACAGCTGCATGTTAAGGTTGATTATACTGGGTTGGTTTGAATCAATAGAGTTGTCCATAGGGATTAGACTATACAGCCGGATCTTAATTAATATTAATTCCAAATCAGACTGTTCGGTCGGTCAATTGTTGCTTAGAATACGATGATTTGGTTAGGCTACGGGATAATAATATTAATATGGTTACTAAGTTAATATTAGTCTATTGAACATTTCGCTGATTAAATACAGTTAAATATAGGATTCTGATTTTAGATGCAACACAAACACATTTTGACTTGTGTCGCTTTTGTATTTAAGCAACGATTTATTGGATTAGTTAACAATACAACTAGGCTAAACATTATAATTTTAATACAACGTTAGCCTTGGTGACATCACGTCATAAGCTCGATCGATTATCTAAAAATACGCACTTAAACTACTATGTGATTATAAACGTAAGTAACAGAGAAATTATTACAACTTTCGTAATGACCATCATTGAAATGATAGTAAGGTAGTATAATTAATTGATATTTACGATAAATAAGCCTTAAGTATAGGGGTAATAATTAATGTCAGTCATGGAATAATCTTCGTAATTTTCTGTTTTATTATAGTCTCTACAACTTACTTATTTTTAAATTAGACGAAGCAAGGCTCATGAAAGGTCTGTAAAAAAGTCGCGTCAATTGTTAAAAAAAAACATTTTTCGTAACAGTATTATTTGAATTTATGTTTAAATTTTCTGTTAATGTTCTACAAACAAAACAAACTGCCAGTTTAGATGGCCTGATAAAAATGAGATATTAATTGCATACGAACACCAACTGTTTTCCAGGTTAGCCGTGAAATGTGATCACGCTGTATGTGGCCATTCTCACCATATGTCATTTGTTAAGTGCGTTTTTGTCTCCCGCGCGGCCAAAGAATAAACGATTATAAAATGGACTGTCTTTTAATTTTGAATCTTATCTAACTTTGTTTCTGTTGGTTGGGTTTTTTCATTCAGAGGTGCCTAATTTATATTGACGTTTGGAATAATGATTTTTTATAAGGCATTGAGAATTTGTAATCACAGGGTGTTCATTTTTGAAACACGTTCCATCTCAACTCAATTGTTTTTTTTTTAACTGGCTAGTTTAAGTGACCCTTATTAATTGTACATGCGTTTCGCACGTGCATTAATTGAAAGACATTTGTATCGGTTAAAAGATCCTTTATAAACATACTTTTAAATCCACCTTGATTAACTTTGGTCGCAAGTTGATCTTTACGTCGACAAAGGAGGTCGGGTAGAGTAGTCAACAAAATTTATTTGTTTACTACCGTGAACTCTGTCGCTTTCAAGTTTTGCAATTAACTTGCACGTTGGTATTCATTTTGTTGTGTTGTGTTGAAGACTTTAGTACCTTTAGTGCTAGTAGTATGAGATCGCTATTTAGCGGTAAGACCGCCTGTTGTATACCTATAGTTAAAATGTACTGTTCCGTGTTTTGTTTTCATTTGGTGTTCAATAAAGAGTATTTGTATTGTTGTATTGTATTGTATCATGGAGGGACCATTCGGATGGCTACCTCCATTTTATCCTTTAACCTACCGCCAAGCAGCAGTGTCCACGTTGTTATGTTGTGGTGCGGGCATAAGACCAGTGAAATAACTGAATTCCTTTGGCTTGAAAATGCATTTGCCCTTTTTGCATTGCAATAAGACAGACTACCATTTTAAGAGTGCAAATGTCGGGTCTCAAAGTTACTCGTACGTACCATCAGGTGGCCTGTTAGAGTGTTAGCTCGTTAGCCTTCTCCGTGGTTTAAAAATCACCCTCTGTTATTGTCTACTCTTTGGCACGCGTTAAGCGTTTTACGCATCTGTGTTTGTGTTGGTCCCGACACTTTTTACCGGGAACCGGGCTATTCCCGTCACTTGTTCATTTATAATGGGGCTGGAATAGCTCCGCATAGTTAACTTGTTAAAAACAATCAAATGGTGCTGGTATGGGGTAGGGTAACGGCACCAATGTTGAACACTTAACTCTTAAGCCAAAGATTATAAGGTTGCAGATTGTCTCGAAATAAATGAATAACCATTATATAGGGCTCATCATCATCTTCATATATGATGAGGCAAGAAAGACGAACGTTCCACGATCAGGGGTGTGATTCTGTAAATAAGCAAAGGTGAACGAATGCACGAGTGATACCAAGCGGCGAGATTAAGTAGTCCCGTCAGTGCGAATAAAACACATTGTAGCGCGTGCATTTTCAATTTAGCAGCACGATAGGTCGAACGTATAAGGCTGCTTAATTGAAAATGCACGCGCTACAATGTATTTTGTTCGCACTGACGGGACTACTTAATCTCGCCGCTTGGTATCACTCGTGCATTCGTTCACCTTTGCTTATTTACAGAATCACACCCCAGGGGTGTTATTCTCTCAAAAACAACGGACAGTCGGACGAAAGAGCAAAATCGCAGCGTCGAGTTTCAGTAGTTCCGTCAGAGCGAACAAAGCACATTTTAGCGCGTGCATTTTCAATTAAGCAGCAGATAGATCAAAATCTAACATATTTCAGGCAGTGAAAAGAACAGATATATATGACTTGTATAGCCCTAGCCTTTTCACTCACTGGAACTTGGCAAAATTTTAAAGGCTCTTAATACGGTTATTTAAGAGCATTAATCGCAGGAATATATTCAACATCTCCGCTTGTCGGTTCAGTAAACAGAGTGATTTAGAGACGCTTGCGCAGGATTTTGGGATTAACGCAGCATGCGCGTACGCCGGTGGAGATTATCTTTGATTTTGCTTGTCTGGAGCATTTCACACGAAAAATGAATACGAATGAAATTAGTTATATCAACCAAAGCCGATAATAACAACAGCAAAAAGTCAGAGAGAAACGTGGACTAAAAGAAGATGTAGTGACTAAGATTGAAAAGGGCATGCTTCGATGGTTCGGTCATTTGGAAAGGATGGATGAAAGAAGATTGACGGAAGATTTCAGTCTCATACGATTTCAGATTTCAATTAAGCAGTCTCATACGTTCGATCCATCGGCAGAAACCATGCTGCTAAATTGAAAATGCACGCGCTAAAATATGTTTTGTTCGCACTGACGGGACTACTTAAACTCGCCGCTTGGACATTCACTCGTTCGTCCATTCGACCGTCGTTGTTGAGAGAATCACTACCCTGTTTCCCAGAGGGGTAGGCAGAGACTACTTCTTTCAACTTGCTACGATCCTGCCAAATCTCTTTCGCTTCTTCCACATTCATACATCGAGTCATGCACGCACGTCGGTTTCAGGTACTTAAGATTCGTCCCTTTTCCAATATTTATCCGATTCGATTCGAAAAAGTACGACTCCTCCACTCACTTTCGCTGTGTTTTTGTCTCTTTCTTCAAGATTTTGATACGAGTAGTTGTGCTACTCGTATCATAATCTTGATAAGTAGAAACGACAGTTTTTTTTTGTGATGTAAGTATAGAGATACTTTCAACTGCAAACACTGAAGCGGAGCGAAGTGGCGTTACGCAAAGGGCCAGGCTGTTTAATTGACCAGCCGCCAATGTGGCCTTGTTCATACAAATTAGAACATGACAGACAATTGGGGCCAAAAAAAATATCTTCATTCAAATTAAAAAAAAAAATACGTGACGACTACGTTCGCCGCGTTTGACTTATCTTTTCTTTACATAGTATAAAATAAAGTAGCATCCGCTGTCTGTTCGCTTGGATATTTTAAACCACTAAACGGATTTTAATGCAGTTTTGAATAATAAATAGATACAATACATAATACAAAGTAAGGAGTATCAGTGAATACATTTATTTCTTATCGTACCTATGTTAGATTCATTGTTTTATACTCGTAAGTATAATGCTAGGTTAAGTTTTATAATTGTATATTTAAAAAAACGACTAAGTAACTCTTGAGTTTCTTGCGGCGTTTCTTCTCAGCAGTGGTCTCTTGTGAAGCGCTGGTAGATTTTTGACGTGTATAAGTGCCCGTGCGGCCTACTTACTGAATGAACATCTTTTATCTTTTTTTTTAGATAGAGTGAGTCAAGAGCAAGGTTTATATGTATAAAAGATTCTGGTGCATGTACGGGTGTTACTGAAAACTCACATAAGCTGCAGCGAAGCGAGGGCGGGTCGCTAGTTATTCCAGTTATTCTGTACTTATTATAATTTAAGTACGGGTAGGGGGGGGGGGGTAGTAGGGTAGGGTAGGGTGAAGATAACCCTCTTTAAAACCTACTGCCAAACGTTGTACACGTGCAATCAGTGGAGCAATTACACCAAAAAGACCTATAGTGCTCTGCGAGTCCAATACAACAACGCCTTCAGGGGGCTGCTGGGGCTGCCCTGGCGCTGCAGCGCCTCTGGGATGTTCGCCGCGAGCAGCACTGACGGCTTTCAGGCCGTACTGCGCAAACGCGTAGCGTCCCTGTGGGCGCGTGTGCGGGGCAGCACCAACACTCTCCTGAAGGTGCTAGCTGAAAGGATGGACAGTCCTATCCTCACACATTGGATGTCCATCCACGTAAACCCTAACGAACATTTTAAATTTTACTAACTTTGTTTATAAGTCTATGTTACTAACTTTATGTGTGTTTTTTTCAAAGTCACCAGTGGTCAGCCAGAGACCTGTAGTCGGCCTCTGTCTATACTTTGTATGAGTGGAAAGAGTACGAACGACATGTTTCCCACTCTTCACACTCATAAGGTCGACTACTGGTCTCTGACTGACTACTGGTGACTTTACCCTATAGCATGGCTTGAGCCTAGGTTAATAATTTGTCTTAAATTGGCCTTTGACGTTATTTATTCAACTTAAAAAAAACCTTACCTAAGTAAGCGAGTTATACAAGCAATGTCAATTCTCAACATTGCCCTTAAGCAATATGTATCAGTCTGTATCGTACAGATCAATAACGGAAACCAAGCCTTATGTCCCACTAATAAGATAACTATTACAATACAAATAAATACAAAATGGAGTCGCGAATGACACGACAGACAAGGGTAGCTAGTTGCCGGGTTTCACAAATTCTTCGAAATGTGAGACATTTAATGCAAAATTAATTTTTTACTCTATTTTCAACCCTTGATGTTAGGGAATAAGGCTTTACCTTTTCAAATAGACGGATGTGTTATATTGGGTATAAGAAAAATATAACAAAGATTTTCATGCATGCAAAATCCTGGTTTTAGTCAAATTTGCACGCTTTACTTTGGTATTAAGGCTTAAGGTTTTGAAGGTGAGGGCAGAGTTAACTTGGTATTTGGTATGCTGATATTGCCAGATAGTATTCCGTTATAGATATGTGCGATTATTGGGAGGCTTATTGGAAGGGATTTCTTGGTATAATTTTTAGGTGAGGGGTGAATTTTATTTCGCTTATATTTATTGGTTCAGTCTTTTTTTTTCGTTTTGATCTCTTAGTACCTTGTGAAACATTGCAAAACTTACCTTAACTGCGAAAATTACAGCTTCTGAAAGTATGTAACTTTCAGAAGCTGTAATTTTCGCAATTAGACGTACTTTTTCGAGTCAAATCGGAGAAATACTAGAAAAGGACCGAATCTTAAGTACCCGAAACCGACATGCGTGCATGAATGTGGAAGAAGCGAAAGAAATTTGTCAAGATCGTAGCAAATGGAAAGAACTGGTCTCTGCCTACCCCTCTGGGAAACAGGCGTCATTTAATGTATGTACCTATGTATGTACATAATTAGATGGAAATTATTCTTTCACACGTATATCCATTTAAATTTTGGGAAAGTTTTCGATACTTACGTTTATTTTACTTTTGAAACTTTCTGTAAATTGCAGATATTTAAGTGAAATTTTCAATTTTATAACTTACAATCCGCCCATCACTAACATAGGTCCGTATGTCGGTGTTTTTAAATGTAACATAAACTTATCTCTATTTCTACCATCTAAGTGACACATCTGGGTAGTGATTCTCTCAACAACGACGGTCGGACGGACGAGCGAGTGAGTGTCCAAGCGGCGAGTTTAAGTAGTCCCGTCAGAACGAACAAAACATATTTTAGCGCGTGCATTTTCAATTTAGCAGCATGGTTTCTGCCGATGGATCGAACGTATAAGGCTACTTAATTGAAAACTCACCGCTGCGATTTCGCTCGTTCGTCCGACCGTCCGTTGTTTTTGAGAGAATAACACCCCTGTTTTTTTATACAATACTTTCTGAATCTCTTAACTAAATTTGTTTGGAAAAATTTTACAGTTCGCGATTTAAGTGTTATTTTGGAATCCACTTTTAAGTGTTCAAATATAGTAGAACTTTCTCGTGTATGTTAAAGTACAAATCCCAAGAGTACATTATGTCAATTCCTCACGGGCCAGCTGTAACTCCGAGACAAACCTTTGAAGTATTACTCTGTGCCATTAGAGATCTATTAAAAAAACAATGAGACCAACCCGGCGGACGGAAATAGTCTGTTTAATTTAGGATCGACGGGGTAATTAAGTGCTTTTTTGTTTTTGGGGATTATGTTATGAATAACTGTTATTATAATGTTGCGTCAACATGGATTTGTTTTGGATGTACCTACTAACAAATCAATTATAAATGAACATCCTGTATGAATGAAACTGGGTTGATAATAATATTTTGTGTTTCGTAGATCATACTTCAGTAAGTGTCTTAGTATGTTCGTTGTCACGCTAAAAAGGATGGACGGATTTAGATGAAATTTGGAATTCAAATAGCTTATGTATAACCTAAATTAACATGCAGGCTACATTTATCTTGAAAACACTCTTCCTGTGGGATGGTCGGTCAGCGCTGACGAAGTCGCGGGCTGAAACTGCTTTATTACAAACTAGCGACCCGCCCTCGCTTCGCTTCGGTTTATGTGAATATGATAGCCTATAGCCTTCCTCGATAAATGGACTATCTAACACTTAAATATTTTTTCAAATCGGACCAGTTGTTCCTGAGATTAGCGCGTTAAAGCAAACAAACAAACTCTTCAGCTTTATAATCACTACATAGTATAAAACAAAGTCGCTTTCCGCTGTCTGTCCCTATGTATGCTTAGATCTTTAAAACTACGCAACGGATTTTAATGCGGTTTTTATTAATAGATAGAGTGTTTCAAGAGGAAGGTTTTTATGTATAATAAATCCTGTTTCATGTACGGGTGTTACAGAAAACTCACATAAACCGAAGCGAAGCGAAGGCGGGTCGCTAGTATTAGTCGTGTTTATCACTATGTGAAAGGTACATTTGGATAAAACATCGGTCTCTTGCTTTCGAGTATGTAAAGTGCGACTGTGCGAGAGGGATAGAATAATTATATTTTTATGAGGCCTGTTGGTTAGTAAAAGTTTTTCTTAATGAGAACCAACACATTAATTTTTATATCTTACTTGACAAAATCTATAGAAACGCTTTCAAAAACTGTACTACTTATAAATTATTTTTGTTAAATATTCAACCCTATAAATAGATGTAATGTGATGATTGATGATTAAATCGACTATAAAACGGATATTACGTGTATTAAGTGCCCAGAATTCAAAATGGAGTCCATTTTGTACCGACATCGCAGAGTCTGGCAATTAGCGTTGTAATATCGGCGGTCCTGCGCGGACGCATCAAACGGCGCGGCACCGGCTCTTTGGCCATTGGTCCACAAAAACCGCGGTCCACTCTCGTTACGCGCATTTCATTATGACAGAAAATAATATTTTAAGACAGGTTTAAATTTTACACAGATTTTTAAAATGTTAATTTTATGTTTATTTTTATGCCAGTCTAAAAAATCTGAGATTTTTTTAATGCATTTTGTACCCGTCCTTTTTGTTCTTCAACTTAAAGTAATTGAAACAGCCCTCATGTTGTTTTACTTAAACTATAATTTTTAATTTTCCAAAAATTGCCAATGATTTTGCCGTTAGAAAATACAACCAAAACAAAATAACGAGCGACCCGCTCTCGCTTCGCTTCGGTTTATATGAGTTTTCTGTAACACCTGTACAGTCGCCATCAGATATATCGGAGCGGCCGAGGTACTCAAATATTTCTGAGCAGCAATAAATTTCAATAAATTCTTTACGGTAAATAAGGTCAATAAGATCTGAACATCCAATTCGCCACAAATATATCAGCAGTGGTTTTTCAATTAAATCTGAACACACAACGAGACAATAATATCTGAAAGCACAACTCGTCAAAGTTATCTGCACAGACAGGGTGATCATAAATATCTGAACATTTAGGGAAAATATACCTTAAATCACTTAGCATACAGTTTAAAATTCTTTAACGTACTACGCTGGAATACATTTTATACAATTTCTACACAACCACCATTCGGTTTTATCAATGTCAAAACTAAAAAGAGTTTTCTGCTGGATGTAGGGTGTATACACTGCCTGGCCTGAGATAGAGCGTGACGTCATCGTGATACTAATGGCGTCCTTATCTTACTCGTACTGTGCGAATGGTGCGGTATGCATGTGTCGCCCGGACTCTGTATGGCCGTTTATACAAAATTAAAGACCATCTTTTTGTATTTTTTTTATATTCGGAATCATCAAGAAAATTGAGCGCTACGGTGGCTTGAACTCACTGTTTTTTTTTTTTGTAGTTTTGAAAACTAACGAGTTTCTATAAACATTGATGTTAAGTTTGCTTACAGGTTTCATTTAAAAAAAAAATGAACATGAATTCTTAATAAAATACAAAAAATAAGCACAATTGAGGATTTGAACCCTGATGCAACGGTATATATAAATTATGATTTCTAATTACTAAACCGGTAGGCCATGGGGACTGACACAATAGTGGATGAAATATTGCATTGCAAAGCATTCGTACCTATTGGCAGCTTCAATATTACATATTTCCATTTGATAATACACGCTGTGAATTATATGCAATGACAGATGCTACCGTTTTTGTGAATTGCCAAATATTTTATTCAAATGGGTCTCTTGTGAAGACCGTGAAGTTGCTTTTCGCAGATTTATATTTTGTATACCTACTTATTTTGTAAAAGGAAAATTCATTACATCTGTACGATTACATTCATTACAACTGTATGCCTAGTGCTTTAAAGTATTTTTTCCTTAAATGTTCAGATATTTATGATCACCCTGTCTGTGCAGATAACTTTGACGAGTTGTGCTTTCAGATATTATTGTCTCGTTGTGTGTTCAGATTTAATTGAAAAACCACTGCTCATATATTTGTGGTGAATTGGATGTTCAGATCTTATTGACCTTATTTACCGTAAAGAATTTATTGAAATTTATTGCTGCTCAGAAATATTTGAGTACCTCGGCCGCTCCGATATATCTGATGGCGACTGTACATAAAACAGAATTTATTATACACTAGCTGTTGCGCGCAACTCCGTCCACGCAGAAAAATAAAACATAGCCTATGTCACTTAGGGTGAATGTAGCTTTCCAATGATGAAAGAATTCTTGAAATCAGCACAGTTGTTTTTTAGTTTATTCATTACAAACATACACACATACAAAAATACAAATCCTTCCTCTTTGTCACTCTATCTAATAAAATAATCTCCATCAAAATCCGTTGCGTAGTTTTATAGATCTAAGCATACATAGGGACAGACAGACAGCGGGAAGCGACTTTATTTTATATGTAGTGAAGTAGAAGAAGAAAACCCTTGTCAATTAACTAAGTTATCCAACAGAATAACATCAAAGCGATCAAATTACTATTCCAAGTCACAAATCAGCCCAAAAAATGTCCTCACAACTCCATACAATTTTAATAATAGCCTCCAAAGGTAAATTTATAGTGACAAAAGGAACCTAACGAACCGGAAGGCGGGCGGGCCTATTAACCAAACATATTAATTTAAATTATCTTCCGCCTGCCGCGTCGGAAAAGAACAAACATGAAGGATATAAAGCGATGGTTCCGTAGGTATTCAAGTAAGTAAATTTAATGTTTAGTCTACAAAACGATAAAATACAATATAAACACAATTTATAGGCTTATCGAAGAAAAACAAAAACATGTTGTAAGAAAGGCAATAGGCGGTTTTATAGCTTACTAGCGACTCGCCCTCGCTTCGCTTCGGTTTATGTAAGTATGATATAGCCTATAGCTTTCCTTGATAAATTGGCTATCTAACACTGAAAGAATCTTTTAAATCGGACTAGTAGTTCCTGAGATTAGTGCGTTCAAGCAAACAAACAAACAAACCCTTCAGCTTTATAATAATTAGTATAGATTTAGCTTAGGCAGCAATTTCTTCCAGTCAATGAAAATTTTGTATAAGGCTACCTAATTGAGAATGCACGCGCTAAAATGTGTTTTGTTCGCTCTTACGGGACTACTTAAACTCGCCGGTGTGACATTCACTCGATCGTTCGTCCGACCGCATTTCTGAAAGAATCACACCCCAGGGGTTTACTTTAGTAAGGCTGGTAAATCTAAGGGCTCGACTACATCATGTCAGATTAAAAGATAAAAAAAAGGCCGCACGGGCACTTTAACACGTTAAGAATCTACCAGCGCTTCCCAAGAGGAGACCACTGCCGAGAAGAAACGCCGGCCGCAAGAAACTCAGCAGTCAGTCATTTTTTAACCATATTTAATACTACATAATGATACTACTTAGTCTAGCATTATATAAAGCTATAAATATTGAATTAAATATTATATCAAATATCATGCGTAGTTCAGCAGGAAAACATGTCAAAAATATTACGAGAGAGACAAAGGGAGATAAAGGAAAGAAAAAGAAAGGAAAAAAAACACAAGAAACCAAATTAAAGTTTTATATGTTGTATGCTGTTCGTAGTTTGACAAATAGCACAATCGCTTTTTCTAAAGGCTAACTTATAAACCATAAAAGTATCACTTCCTGCGGAACCCTAAAACCACAGCTTAGCGTTTAGTCCTGCGATCTCATAAATTAGTGATGATTTACCATCTTCCACAGTGAAAAGAAGTAAGTCTAAATCAAGTTGAACTGTAATTTAAACCGTGTAAACATTTGTTAAGGTTCAATTTGAATTGAATTTGGGGATTAACTTGTTTCTTTTATGTGTTTTGGTAAGTTTATTGTTCAAGAATTCCTTTGGATGAGATTTGTCGTTGAAGAATTCATATTTATAGTACGTTTTATTTTTGTTAGCTTAAAGAGATATCGTTTTAAAATAACAAAGATAGTAATTATGACATTTGTTATGTTATGCTTTGGTTTTTTAATGATTAATAGGCGTTATGGTAAACCAAGAAAATATACATAAATATGTGTAAACTATTTATTATGTAGGTACTGGTGATAGCTTTTGCTCCAAAAAAGAAAAATATATTGGATTAAAAAAAAATATGGATCGTATTAATTTCTATTAAATCGGTAGACCTTTATTAAAAGCTTAAATAAAAAAAAACGACTCATTATAATTTGATTACCAACTTTCAACAATTCCGGAATATGCCAAATCGCAACAATTCCGTTTGGCCATTATTAATTTCCTCTTAAAGTCGTTGCGTCTCGGGGCGCAATTCATCGCGTCGCTCAAGCGTGTCTTATCACATTAAGCGATCCCTCTGCTGACATTTAAAAACGCTATTAAAAACCCGACGGGCTCCCGCACACTGTATAAAGCTGCAGTAGGGATTACTAGGCTAACATAAAAAATAACTATGTGTAACTGTAAGTTAATTAGGCAATTTGGTTAAGCAGAGTAATTGCAGTGCCCTTACAGGGTTTATGTTGATCCATGTAATGGTATTTAAGAGCTTTGTAACTACAACATAAGGCAATAAAATATATGACTATGACTTTAGTGGTTTTTATTGATTAATTTATAAACGGTGAATTTACAGTAAATACCTAAGCATTCGCAGTGTTAAACTTAAAAATAAATCATGCATGGGACTTATCCGCAAAAATAGCAGTATCCTGGACCTTGTCTAGAAGACCATTGAAGAGGGTTAGCTCTCAGTGCAGGAGCGTTAAGCGCGTTTATGGCAATGTATCAGAATATTCTGGGAAGTAATTCTCACAACAACGACGGTCAAACGGACGAACTAGTAAATGTCCAAGCGGCGAGTTTAAGTAGTCCCGTCAGAGCGAGCATTAACTAATTATGAAATTATGACAATTTAAAAATATGGGGATAGGTTAGTTACGTACATTAAAGATCTCACCTAACCTTACCGATATAATTGGATGCTATAAAAACAAAACTGCAAATAAACTGCGGCCCTACTGTGCCGTATGTACTCTGCGCACCCCCGATCGCTTACCCGGCGTTTATATCGTCTTTCTATAACTCAGTGTCGGTGTCGCGAAACGGAGTCGACGGAGCGGAACGGCACCTAATTCCGAGTGATTACTCACAGGGCCTATATTGAATTATTCATTTTTGATTTATATTGCTTTGTTAGGTCAGGTTAGGTTAGCGTAAGAGTGAGCTCGCTTTATCGACAATATGACTAGAAGCACTAGTAAACTTAACTACCGAGCCTATTACCCCCTACCCCAACTAACGGGGTATTCGAATGACTTGGTCGAAAAATTACCACTTCGCTTGTAAGTATTCTACATATAAAATATTGGAGTCGCAAAATTACCACATTGCTAATTTAATTTTATGACAATCTTAGGAAATTTGACGGGGCCCCGCACAGCTTGCGCTTAGGGGGCTTCTATTTGTAGGAAATTTGCCCTTCGGGCAGTTGAAATTGCCTAACGAACCTAATCTACCTAGTACCGCAAGTGTAGTGGTTATTTTGCGACTGAGACATTTTGACATGTAGGTTACGAGCGAGCGGTCTGTCATGTGGTAGTTTTGAGATCGCGTCTCTACTACCTATTACCCTGTTAGGTTAGGCTAGTTAGTTAAGTTTACTAGTGCTGTTCTTTCTCGAAGACTAAGCTGTTTATAAAGCTACCTAGTTAAGAGTGCACGACATACAATTTTGTTCGTACGCTCTGACAGGACCATTTAAACTCGCCGGGTAGTAAATCGTCCGTGAAGTTGAAAAGTGAGCTCCTTAAAAGAATTACGTGGCAGCAATGATTTTGAAATTTGGGTTAGATTATTTGCATCTCTTTTTGTCAATTGATTTATAAGTGACGTGTGAAAGGGTGGGGTGAAGTTTATAATTTAGTGCTTCGTAATCTCCATCTAATAAGGGGCGCGTTACGGTTGATAATAGATAGAATGGTAGGTAACGGAGTCCATTAAACAAACTATTACATACATACTACATTACATTTTATTATACTATTACATTTTATTTAGCTTGATTTCTTTACTACATTTTATTAGCCTGTAGGTTTTTTCGAATTGAACTGAACAATGATTCGATATTTCAAAATAAAAAAGAGCAAACCCGACTGCATTATTTGAGACTGTCATCGATATACCTAAATGTAAAAAAACTACCCCTAGTTAAATTCAAATTATCCTAGGTTTTGTAGTCAAGGCTGTGTGTCATCAGACAGTCAGTCAGTCATGATTTTTTCTGTATAGATATAAGATTTCAGTATCACTATACTTTGACGCTGTCTAAATTTTCCTGACCATGTAAAATATGTAGAAACCGATCGTTTGCAATATCGTTCAGAGCATCCTGAATCTGTACCCTTACCATGACTTACAATTACCGAACTCGCCAGCGAGTTGAATGCACTGTCCATCGTACTTTGTAGTTTGTACTTCAACATTACCCTTTCCAGCACTTAAAAATTACTTAAAAAAGTCAAGTCAGTAATATATAAAGCGTACTATAGGGTCGAGGACTATCTAACAGACAAAAATGCTTGGCCTAAACCCGAAAATTTGTCATTAATAATTTGTAAAATTGCAAAGTTGTTTGTCTAGGGGACACCGTTGATGTAGGAAAACATAATATCAAACTTTCATTTGGTTGCCTTGTTATTTTTTTTCTGTTTTCTCCCATTATAAGTATTAATAATTAATTTAATATTTATAGCTTTATATAATGCTAGACTAAGTTAAGTAGTATCATTGTAGTATTAAATATGGTTAAAAAACGACTGACTGCTGAGTTTCTTGCGGCGTTTCTTCTCGGCAGTGGTCTTCTCTTGGGAAGCGCTGGCAGATTCCTGTAAAAGTGCCCGTGCGGCCTACTTACTGAATAAATATATTTTATCTACTCTATAAGAATACTGCGAGCTCTGCGAAGGACAGATCATTCGACTCGTTAGCGAGTACGGTAATTGTAACTAGGGAATGCAAATAACCGGTTATAACCGGTTTTAACCGGTTATTTTCATACAAAATCGGTTAATAACCGGTTAATTTGCATTCCCTAATTGTAACTCATGGTAAGGGTACCATTCTCATATAAACCAACCATGCCTAAGGCAAAGAATTTTTGGCCCCCGTTTTGGGGACAAAAAGGGAACATTTGCCCCCGTCGCGGGGCAAAAGACACTTGCCCCGGGCGAGCGGGAGAGACGCAGAGGACATCAGAAGCGATCAAATAAAATCACAATCCGTTTTACAAAGTTACGTCTGCGGTTCCTAAAACCATTTGTTTTGATTATTGCTTTGAGATAAAGTTTATATTGTTATGGCACTGATTTGCTCTGATTTCCATGTTTGTGGCCGGGCTTAAGTTGAATAGTGGTGGGAGGCAGTCGATAAACTTAATTAATTTTAATATTTAGTATTTTTTATGTTACGACAAAAATAATGTAATAATAATAATATGTAATTAATCGATACTTGGATGTTCGAAAATACATCAAATTTCAAAAACAAACTTTTGTAGATAGATCTCGATTAAACTTTCTAGACATATTTTATGATCCCGAAGCTTTTTATAAGAAACACTTTTAAAGAAATCGAACAATTCTAACAATTAAATTTTGTCGCTCTCTCTTTCTTTTACTCATAAGTTTAACCAAAAAGATAAATGCGAAAGTAAGATTTGAGCCTAAAGATGGACATAGGGTATTTTAAACAGGTGCGGTCAGTTCTAGAAGGAATGGTGATAAACAACTTATATGCGACAAAAAACCATTTCTGTAAATTAACTGTACCTAATCCAAATGATAAGTCACACTTTTTCAACACGTAACGGCAGTTATTTTTTCTCTAATCAAATCTCTGAATACACTGACAAAAACATCGATATAAAACCAGCACCGCCCATCCCTACACCAAAAACACTCCCTTCACTCATAAACCATATTCGGCGAGACAAGAGATACATTCCACGTTCACTAGAGTGGGACAGCATCAAAACAGGATGATGAACGCTTTACGAACGGCGTAATGGGTTAAATCGGTCCTTAATAAGCGAACCATAAAGCAACGTATAAACCTGTCACTTTGAGAGGTATTGTTTATGGTCTGCATTTATTCCGAATGGCAACACTTTGATGCTTTAATTGTGGCCACTTGACCTTTCAGTATAACGCTAAAATGGTAAAATGAGTCGTTAAAAGGTTTTAAGAATGAACAGAAAGCTGGCGTCTACTTTATGTAAAAGTACAGGGGTATGATAGAGACGAACGAACGAGTGAACGGCAAGTTTAAGTAGTCCCGTCAGAGCGAACAAAACACTTTATAGCGCGTGCATTTTTAATTTGGCACCATGGCTTTTTTCGAGGAGATCGAACGTATAAGGCTGCCTAATTGACAATGCACGCGCTAAAATATGCTACTTAAATTCGCCGCTTGGACATTCACTCGTCCGTCCGTCCGACCGTCGTTGTTCAGAGAATCACTACCCAGTTCTATAGTTTTGGAAAATGGAAGAATAAACTTTGCCAATATTAAATGATGACGCAAAACTAGGTACCTTTCTGAGATAAAAACTATTTAATCAATTTAGTGTCTTATAGAACGGAGACATAAAAATATTGGTGATACTCAAACAGTCATACAAATTTAGTTTGACTTGACATATCGATAATTAGTCGTTTGTAATAAACATAGCAAATCTTCTAAGGAATTTAGAGTCGATAAATATTTCGATAAACGCCACGTCGTTGAACTTATCGATACGTTATTATAGCAACCGAAGGCAATTATCGATAAATGTAATTTATTGAATGTAAATCATTAAAAACGTTACTAGAATTATGTCTGGTTTAGCACAAATAACGTTTGTTTAAAGCAAATAATAAATAAAAAACATATAAATTTACCGTAAATCTGCAAAAACGACGAGATAAATTATTATTTTTGTTTAATAATTAACTTTTTCATACTTTTGCAAAATTTCATTACGTTATAAATGTTATAATATACCTAATAATTATTCGAAACGATCTTATTCTTATAAAAACACTGCACCTTAACAACAGGGAGATACAATTCAAAATCATAAAACAAATTGGCTATAATGGCTCAATTAATTCTGAATCTGTCCGTGATTTGTTGTCTCTTTCGCTCTCTGGTAATTAGCTGATGAGTGAGGGAGATGGTACCATCGGAAGCTTAACGAGCGCATTCCCTTTATGTTATTGAATAAAAAAGTTTTGTTTCTTGATTTGGAACGTGAAAGGTTATCTCATTATGTTAAATGCCGATGACACGTTATGGAGTCAGTTTTGTATGAAGATAAGGAAGCGGGGTGCTTAATGTATATTCGGGATAAAAAGTTAATAGTTTGATGTGGTTATTCGATAATTAATTTAGATGAGTAGGAACGTTAAGACTGCACCGAGCAAACGTCGAGCGTCCAGTGGCGCCCTCAATACTATTATCGTGTTTTCTAATAAACTAAAGAATTTGCTTGGAATCAGACTATTTATAGCGCAAGTAAAAACACAATTTATGTGATACGTAACAAACTTTAATAACAATTACCCTATGAGTAGTCGGCTTAACGGGAAAAGGAGGCGACTTTTTTCCGTTAAGTTGATAACTCAAAGGTGAATTGTTATTAAACTATGTGATATACCACATAAGTGGCGTATTATTTGTAGTACAAAAACACACCGTCCAATTTTAAGAAAATACTTTAGTATAATGAGGGCGCCACTGTACATCCGGCGTACGCTCGGCGCAGTCTTAAAACTAGGTATGGTATTATGATATTTTTTGGATTATATTTAAACTTTTGGAAAAAATTTGGAATGACATTTACAAATGTTTAAGTGACTCACCACGTCTCTATTAATAGAGGAATAAGAGCGTGTCAGATATTTTTAAGCGCAATGTTGGATAGTATATTTTTATAAGTATCTGTACCAAGGTAGCACTTGATTACCTACGTACTTATGAGTGGGCAGGACAGCTTAATTTTACCGGTTAATACTTCGTCCGTCGACTTGAAGAGTGGGTCCTTCCGAGAATAATATTATGTCTGACGTGTGATTCTCTTGAAAACGCGGTCGGTCGAACGAACAAGTGAATTTCGCAGCGGCGAGTTTAAGTAGTCCCCGTCAGAGCGAACAAAACAACATTTTAGGGCATGCATTTTCAATTAAGCAGCCTTATACGTTCGATCCATCGGCAGAAACCATGATGCTAAATTGATAATGCACGCGCTAAAATATGTTTTGTTCGCACTGACAGGACTACTTAAACTCGCCGCTTGGACATTCGCTCGTTCGTCCGTCCGACCGTCGTTGTTCAGAGAATCACTACCATGTTATCGTATTGTCAATTTTTTCATAGCTACGAGTATTATATAGACGACAGTAACCATCGACGAAGCACTAGCTCGTCAGTGAGTCAGGTTTGCCTTTTATAATACAGTATGTAAACTTACTAAAACCATTTATTTGAACCCAAGGATGTCTAGGCGATAGATAAGGTTGGGGTATATAAATTATTGAAATCTTAACACTTTTTCAAATTTAAATAAAGAATACACTGAACGCAAGTTCAATAATCTGTTACGATGAAAACATTACATACGGGTCTTATAATGGGCACTGAACAACGATGTAAACATTACACATGGGATGATACTTTTAGGGTTAACCGACTTTGAAAAAGATGAGATGTTATAATTTTTATGCAATGATAAAACTAAAAATATTCGACACACACTAGCAAAAAATGTGGTAAAACACTTAACTCAACTAGCCTAGCAACTGGTTGAAAGAGATGGTTTTAGTAAGTTTACATACTGTATAATTCTGCTTTATGAACGGGTGTTAGAGAAAAATACTCACGAGGCGAGGTATTACGATAGCAAAGCAATCGGTATCTAACCTTACATCTTTGCCGGTTTATAATTCGTCAACGAACTATATTAAATAGTGAGTTGTTTATGAGAGTACCCCCCCAGGGACCCTCTTACGCTGGTCATGTGTCCCAGCAACAGTTTATACGAGTATTTCGCGCCAATTATATCCTACTGTCAAATACACCCGGTAGTAACTTGCTCGCAACACTCGTCGAAAAACATCCCTAACTCAACGCACTAGAGTGCAATTTATTTGACAAGATTGAAAGCTAAAATGAAAATGATATATCAAGAGTGTATGAGGTGTCGAGGGAAAGTTAGTTGTATGCGGTGTAGATAAGGCTGGTAGTGGCTTGGCGGATAGATCAAAGTGTACGAGTTGTCGTTTGTATGACGTACGCCGCAATAATACGACGATGTTCGAAAATGGATGTTAAGGGGAAGATGGGACTTATATTTTATCTAATAAAAACATTTAATGTATGCCTTATAAAGTCGGGAATTCAACAATAAGTAATAAGACTGCGCCGAGCGTACGCCGGATGTATAGTGGCGCCCTCATTAGTATTATTGTGTTTTCTAATAAACTAAAATACTGTCTTGAAATTGGTCGGTAGGTTTTTGTACTACAAATGAAACCTAGATATATAGGTATATAATTTATGGCGTTAAATAATATCGGAGCGAAGGATTTAAATATACCGTTTTGATACTAAAAGTACGCCCAGGTATGAATATTTAAATATCTCGGCTCCGATGCACTTAAGAGCATACATTACAATCATGACAAAATATGTTTATTTTGAATAATTCTATCATAATTTACCACTTTTACGAATAGCCGCTCACCTTAAAGATGTATGACTTTTACAAATGACAACACTTTTACCCAAAACCGCCCCTTTTCTAGTATTTCTCCGTTTTGATTCGAAAAAGTACGCCTAGGGCGGCCCCTTTCGACCCTTCCACTCAATAAGTACATTCGGCAGCAAAACCGTGTATCCAATATGTAAGATAAAAAAAAAGGTAAAAGATGTTTATTCAGTAAGTAGGCCGCACGGGCACTTTTACACGTCAAAAATCTACCAGCGCTTCGCAAGAGACCACTGCTGAGAAGAAGCGCCGCAAGAAACTCAACAGAGTAATGTTTGAAAGACATACATACACATACATAAACTCACGCCTTTATTCCCAGAGTGGGGTAGGCAGAGCTACAGAATTACCAACAACTCTAAAAACTTGTTGATAATTCTGTAACCACATTTTGCACACTTAGGCTAAGATGTTTACCAGTTTATTAGTGACAGGTTGCAAGCCCATCGCCTAACAGTACTACACAGCCTTTATTACCTTAGTCGTCTCTTACGACATCCACGGGAAGATATGGAGTGGCACTATTCTAACCCGGCAACCACACGGGCAAAGTTTGGGGTTTGTTTGAAAGAAAGTTTTAATAAATTAATTAAAATTATAATCTTCTCCGCCTCCCCCTTAACGTACTAGAACGTCAAACATTTATCGCTACGTTATGGCCTGAGCAATCTGCCCGCGAACCGGCTCGCGTCCGTTCATCCTCGACCTTATCCTGTCTTATTAAGGTTTATTTTAGCGGTTAACGCTTTGAAGCCGTCTCAAATGACGTGATTCAGAGGGTATTTTCGGTTTGTGAATCAGTGACAGTATTGAACTTAAGAGTTAAATCTATGGTATTATGGATCCGCTGCAGCGTGTTGAAGGGGTGGATCTAACGAAGATCAGATGTAACCTCAATAGAATTGGCCCCACGGATGTTCAGGGATCTTTCATTTGTAAAGAGGACTTAAGCGAAGCTTAAAGCGCGTGGCTGTCAATTTTTTTCCAAACAAAAGCTCCAGGCGATAACGTTTCTCACCCCCTAAGTCAAGTCCGAATTCAATAATTTTTTAAAAGAGTTCACACTTTAATTTTAAACATTAAGTAAGAAATTTAACCAAATTATTTGTAACTAAACCTTTGTAACATAGTGTATTAATGAAATTTAAAACTAATTTGGAAGTTAAAATTGAAATGAATAAATTCCATATGAAATCAAACACGTAAAAAAAACGCCAATTTCATAGGTAAGGATCTACCTAATATGTTGCAATTTTTATGAAAATCTTGGTTGGTACGGAAGGAAAACTTACGGATCTAGTTTTTTTATAATATCTAGACCATATTCAAAAATCTGAAAAATTGGACTAGATTTTAGAGGAGAGAAACTTTCAGTTTATTCAGTTTATTCAGTTTATTCATTGCTGTTAGTTTATTACCTTTATCGCATTTTGTATGTTTTTTTTTAGCTTCGCTATCCCCTTAAAGTAAGTAATGAATTTTGTAAGAGTTAAGTACCTAATACTTATTGTTAAAACGTCTGCTAAGAAAATCAAATCCTAACTGAAGTGAAAATGAGAAACCATGAGTCTTAATAGTAAAAGGTATCATTTATTTGCCACGAAATGAGCCTAGACTGTATAATATTTAAGATGATTCGTTACTTCAAATTCAAATAGTAATAAAATTATAATGTTTAAGTAAGTTTTTTTCATTCAATCAAATCGCCTAAAAAACTATTATCTTCACATAATTTATACGGCAAAAAGAAAACAATTTTTCTATAAATTATACATTATCTTACAGATACATAAATTCAAAAAATCCTAGTAGGTAAAGTTACTTTAAAACAAGGGAAGTTTTTTTTTTAATTTCTAACGGTTGAAAAACCATCTTCACAGATTTATTGGCATCCATTTAAAATCTATTTTTTTTGCGAAACTGACATTTACGTTTAAGTTAAAGTAGCATTTAATATGACTACCGTATACCCAAAATAATAAAATCACCAGTGCATTTAATTTGATCCCCGTCATATGCTGATTCACCTCAGCCGCGGGGTCACCCTCAACGAGGCAGGTCAATCACGTTAACCTGCGCTTGCACACGTCGGACGAACACTGGCCGAAAACATTACAAGAGTTTACGGCAGCAAGCGATAGATGGCGCCCATATTAGCTAAGTTTTAGGGGTTTTCACGATCGATGAGTAAATTTATCTGTCATTTAATGTTGGTTTTCTCCTTATCTATTTTCAAGTGTAAGAAAGAAAGGGGTTAAATTTATATGTCAAATATATTTTACTTGTCGATTGTGAAACAGGCTGTAAAGATAATAATGGTATCTGTTTTAGCTCTTTTTTCTCCTTCGATTTGTCAGAGCGGAGAGCAATTACTTTAACACACCCATGTTTTAATCTGAGGATTGGATAGATCAGGTGCTTAAGTAGGTATCTTTATGAAAAAGGGTTTCATAATAAAACTGTAAATTTCAGCCCATTTCTGTAACGGAAAGTGGTTGAAAATTATAGATTAATTTTTAATTTGCATTATTTTACCTATTACCTACATTTATCTAAGTAATATATAATGTCTTTAAACGAGCAATTCTTGCGTATAATATAGATATAATCTGAATGTCGGAAACGGCTCCAACAATTTTCAGGGAGTTTGGGGGGCAATAAATTGATCTAGCTAGGTTTCATTTTTTGAAAACTTATCAAAAAAAAAAACAGGTACCTACCTATTAGAACATTGTACTAGGATGCATATACTTATTTATAGGAAAAACGAACACTATTGTGCATTGTGATTCATAAGATAATATTAGTGCATAATCGTACTAAATGTTTTTTTTTGCCAGTATAGTTACGAACTTATTATTGTGCACAAACATACTAATTACAATAAGTTTTCAATTGTAATTAGTACAATTGTGAAATAAGGTATTGATATTGAAAGCGACTTATTTGGTATGTAATACTAAGTATAATATAAAAGGCCGAATCTTAAGTACCCGAAACCGACGTGCGTGCATGACTCGATGTATGAATGTGGAAGAAGCGAAAGAAATTTGTCAAGATCGAAGCAAGTGGAAAGAAGTGGTATCTGCCTATCATTCTGGAAAACAGGCGTGATTTAATGTATGTATGTATGTATACTATAAAATACGAGTATATATCGCTCATTTAATACAAAACGGACACATTCCAAAATTATTTGCTCTTGCATTAAAAATCTTATACAAATAGCTTCTAATTTTAAAATGCAACACTGACTCATTTTGGATTGTGTCCATTTTGTATTCAATGAACGATATGTATATTTAAAAAAATTGGTAATATCTTTACGCTTGCAACGACCATTTAACGACAAACTCAACATACTATCACACAACGAACACTTTAAGACCATCTCATAATCTCTTGAAGACACTTCCTCTGCCGCAACACTAAAAAATAAAACGTATGAACCACACCCTCATTCCAAATTCAATCCTCAACCATTTCCAATTGGGTGAAACTTTCACTTTGAAATATGGTAGTTAGGTCGTTTTGTGTACCGGCACAAGTCTACTTAGCTGCTAATGCGCGTGCGCGGTTCGCCGTCTGACCCAGTGCGCGCGCGGCTAATTGCGCGCTTCCGGCCATCGAGCCGCGATTGATCTGCTTCCGGTGCGCGGGAGTCGAGAAACAGTGTAACTTTGAGTGTTTGGGATTTACCTATATCAAAAATACTAAGTGAAATTTTTCACCATCAGAGGAAATTGTATAGTTAGTAAAAACTGTCAGTTTGTTTAAAAAAAAACGGTCAAGGGCGAGTCGGAGTCACGCTCCGAGGGTTGTTAATCCTTAATTTGTACTTGATGACATCATGCTGATGGATTGCGTTCAAAATAAAATGAATAAATAAATAAACAAAAATATTTCCTCTGTCTAGATGTAAATATTGTGGATAATGAAAATATCTCATAGTAATGAATCGTTGAAATCTCTTTTCGGCATGTTGAGTATCTCTATACATGCAAAATAAATGTCACTCTATATATTTTACCTCACAGAATTACTTAAAAAAATATCTATTTGAGTTAACTATTAGCACATTAGTTATGTATACCCCTTTGAACCACTTTATCACCAAAAACGAATTTTGCCCTTTTTTACAATCAAAGTAAAAATTCGTAAACCCTTTTAAAAACCATAACAATGGAAAATTTATAGTTAAACAGCTAAGCTAATAGACCAACATTCTATGAATCGTATTAGATTCAATTCCAAGTATTCAAAACTCCAAATGACATTAATCTCAAATTCCGAATTCAAACAAAACCGGCGCTACCAACATAACGGTAACAAATGATTCCGTGAACGCGCTTCGTTTTTAATTCGACGACTTGTCAACACTGGCTGAAAAATAGCGGCGCGAATGAAAAGAAATTCCAATTTTGAAATTCTCTCGTCTTTTTCCTCTAAAGCTGTGACAATCCGAATGAAAGGGACAAGACTAATTTCGAATTTTGAATTAAGAGCCTTCAGGAATTTTAGACGCGTTCAGAATTAATCAGGATATTACACGCGTGTGTTAGATTGTTTGACAGGGCAATTAATTAATAGTTTGAACGTTTGATTTTGAACCTTGTCAAAGTGAAGTAGAGATGTTTTTGGCTTGGGTTTTTGACGATTGTTGAACCTTAATTTTAATTAAACTACTGACGATAACACAGCTGTCACTTTGCTACAATACATGCTTATTAAGAATTATCTTAAATTAATATGTATCTTGGCGAAGCGGATTCATGGCAGATGGACGAAATTGGTTACTGACGGGTAGCCAAGGCAGTCAAAAAGATCCGTGGGTGACCACCTGCCCGATGGATGGACGACATCCATAAAATGGCGTGGAGACAAATGGATCTGATAAGCGCAGGATCTAGGAGAGTGGCTTGATCAGGAAGAGGCCTACACAAGCAGATTGAATGGGATATCTTTAAATTAATATAATGACTAGAGTTCATTTCGGGCCGTTTGTTTGTAATTTTTAATGTGAATAACGAAACTAAAATTATCAAAGCAATGTTTAGGAATATATTACTAAAAATCATACCGTAAAACGGAGTGAGTAGGGATTAAAGGGTGAGTAAACCACAACCTAAAATGAAGCATATAAATAAATAATATAAATATTAGGGGACAATCTCACACCAATTGACCTAGTCCCAAACTAAGGTCTAGGCTTGTACTATGGGTACTAGACAACGATATAAATACTTATATAGAGAAATATATACTTAAATACATTAGAAAACATCCATGACTCAGGAACAAATATTCGCGCTCATCACACAAATATCTGCCCTTACCGGTATTCGAACCCAGGACCGCTAGCTTCGTAGGCAGGGCCACTACCCACTAGGCCAGCGCGTCGTCAAAAATATGTTACTAATTATTAGACTGAAATTATTTCCTATAGACGTAACGCTATTGTCCATTGTCCATTTAATAAGTGTTGTTATTTGTAACAAGTTATGACTTATTTTAGGTTGTTTTACTAAGTAAGTACTACACTTTCACGCCTGTAAACCCAGAATCTAAAAACTTGTTGATAATTATGCCGTCCTAAGCAAAAACGAAGTAACTAAGATAAACCTCCTGTAGTAATATCAACCTTATTATTAACGCCAAAGATTTGAATCTGCTTTGGAGATTTATTTTAAGATACTGCTCATTGGCTTAGGAGGGCAGAATTATGCTGTAACTACATTTTGCACAATTAGGCTAAGATGTTGACCAGCGTATTAGTGACAGGTTGCAAGCCTATCGCCTAACAGTACTTACAAGCCCTTAGAGAAATGTTGCAATGCATGCAACAAATGAAAATGAAAATGAAAATAGTTTAATTTCCTTCTTAAAAATTACAAATACAAATTAGTGGTTGGGACTTCCTTTTAGGTAAGAACCTGTGTCAGGATGACCTGCTCTTCCGTAAATAATAATTATCTTTTAGGAAATGTGGTTAATTCTAGTACATTTAGGTACTTAGTTATACAGTGTGTAAATGGTATACGGGCGTTTATTAAAACTGGACATAGATTAAGACTCTACTAATCATTAACAGAAATAATTATTTTGATTACGCTAACGTATACACCGTTATTAATTTTTGAACATACTATCGACCCGCAATGTACATCGAAGTCCATCTGTCAGGTAAGTACGTAATGTTTAATTAATTGCATTTTTCGTTATACATTGTGTGTTAAATTATTTTGTATGGTTTTTTTTTTAAATTCAATTTTAACAAAAGCTGCCTAAATGTGCTCAGTAGGGGTTATACTAACCACAGTTAAAAGGAACGCCCGTATACCATTTACACACTGTATAACAAATGAACTATAAACCCAAAATAAACGAATAACGTACGTAATTTATAAATGTCTTATTCCGTGTTTTTTGAAACCATGGTTGAAATACATTTGGCATCTCAGAATTAACTTATCAATCAACTAATAAAAATCGTAAAGTTTAAAGTTTTCATGTTAAATTCCTAAGAACCATGTCACATTTCATCTCCTAATCGTTTTGTTTCAGGAATCACTACTAATATCCACTAATAAGCCTTGAGTTCTGTCCGTCGTGTCGACGCGATTAGTCTCTTCGCAGAAGTGTAAATTCGTTTTTATTTGACATGTATTAAAACGTTTGACAGAGGGCGTTAGGAGATATGCAGAATGTTTTGTAACATGTTTTTCAGATGACAGGTGATTTAATCCCGTGTGGTTGCCGGGTTAGAATAGTGCCACTCCTTGTCTTCCCGTGGATGTCGTAAGAGACGGCTAAGGGAATAAAGGCGTATAGTACTGTTAGGCGATGGGCTTGCAACCTGTCACTAATACACTGGTAAACATCTTCGGGCCTGTTGTTTGATCAGTAGTTAAACTAACTAATTGTTAAAATTCGAAAAAGGAATTGAAAATTTGCCACATTTCCTTGAGATTCCTTCAACTTTTCGATTATTTTTTCAAATATTAACAATTAGTTAGTTTAACTACTGATCAAACAACAGGCCCTTAGCCTAAGTGTGCAAAGTGTGGTTACAGAATTATCAACAAGTTTTTAGAGTTGTTGGTAATTCTGTAAGTAGCTCTGCCTACCCCACTCTGGGAATAAAGGCGTGCCGCGTGAGTTTATGTGTGTATGTATGTAGGTCATTTAAAAAACCCGGTCAATTGCGTGTTGGACTCGCGGAACGAGGGTTCCATTCCGCCGCACATTATTATATTCCGATTTGAATTCTAATCTCGAATCGAATCAGCGCGAGCGCAACTCACACTTGTTATTTTTTGTATTTATTGCATTGCATCCCTGTCATTCGTCATTCGAAACTAAATCGAGAGAAAGGGATAGAGCTAACGTAACTTCGAACTTCGATTTTCAAGGTAGGGCCTCAGTACTGAAGGCCTAGCTAACTAATTAATACCTAATTTCTGCTGAAACCGTATAGTTTTCAGGTTATCTTAAGCATTCGTTACGAAGGTTAGGTTAGGTTAGGTTAGGTTAGGTTAGGTTAGACTTGTGACCCGAAGGACTCACATGGTTTACCGCTGGGGTTTTAGTGGATCTTTCAGCCGTTTTCGGTTGGTGTGTCCCACATAACCATCCTAGGATTCCTAGGTCCCCCTTGACCGGGGTGGTACGCGCAAAAGGATTTCCCCAGCGTTAAAAAAAAAGAAAAAGAAAGGTTAGATTTGTGACCACAAAAAAAAAGCTCCTGCACGTGGAAATGCCTTTCGATGGAATGAAAATTCGGGGAAGTGGATCGTTCTATGAAATGAGATTCGATAGTTCGAGGGTAAACCATTTTTCGTACATTGCGTGGCGAAGTTAGTATGAAAAAAAAAGTAAAACTTATGTTAAAGATACACATGTTTTTATGACAATTAGGATGCATAATAACTGTTGGCAAAATATATGTTCGTAGGGATGTCCCAAACTGTATAGAAAACAGAAAACAGAAATATATTACGTCATATACAGATGTAGTGAATAATCCTTTCCCATCGTTTTTTGTCGGATTAGTTCGTATTTATCTAGCTTTCTCAATTAGCTTCAGTACCCATCGATAAGCCAACTGAGAAAGCAAGATAAATACGAAGTTATCTGACCAAAAACGATGGGATAGGATTCACTACATCTGTAAATGTTGTCGATTTTCGAAACTCGCTAAGTTATTAGACTCCCAGATTATTAAGCTTTTACAAAAGCTCAATACAAACGATTAACTGACGTGCCGTATCATCACGCTATCAGGCTGCCAGGCTATCAGGGGGCCGGTATCAGGGAGCTTTAAGCTCTGGCGGGGTGAAGCTTGGGGGAGCTTTGGGGAGTTAGGGGTCGGCATACAAATGTGAAATTATCAATTATTGATATTAATGACGGCGTTTTGTTGTTTTTGAAGGTTAACGTGTAACTTGGCTTGCCTGCGAAGCTAGGGGTGTGGGGTTGGATTCCCGGTAGGGTAAATGTTTATGTGATGAGCGCGAGTATTTGTTTGTGATTTCTTGTCTGTTTTGTAAGTATTTAAGTATGTTATTCTCTGTCTAAGTATGTTATCGTTATTTAGTACCCATAGTACAAGCTTAGAGCTTACTTTAGGACTAGGGCAGTTATTTATTTCGAGAGATTTCATACATAAACTGAACCAAGTACACGTCTGAATTCATTGAGCCTACTCTCTAGTATAGTACCTAGGTACCCTAATATATATTTTTTGGTTAATAACTGACATTGAATAATCTCAGCCCTGTTATTTCTAATTAACCCCTCGCATGGCTCAATTACAGGCGCTGCCCGCGCGGAATGTCACGCGCGGTAATTAGGATAACCCCCCACAGCCCATACACTCTGCCAGCAAACGCGCGGTAAAAAGGGAATAAATTAATGAATTATTACGTGTATATTCAGGTAAAATTTTGCAGGTAGGTAACATCGCTTATGCCTCGCTAAACCTTCTAGAAAGTAATAGAAAAAATATAATTTTACAAAAGTAAGACAATTAACGTAGGTAGGACATAAGAATTCGAATTAAAAATCTAGTGTTCGTTTATTTGACCAAAAGCACATTACTGAGGCATTTTGGAGCTATGACACAGTGACAAGTTAAGCAAAATTTAAGGGCTGTGTTTATAAACTGATTTTGAATGAATTACCCTTCTCAAGACACCGCAAAGTGTACGTCAAGACATAGAAAACTGTAAACTTTTAACGTGTCTTGACTCAAGACTTATATCTCACTCGATATCAGTTTGTTTATGTTGCCTATATATATATACAGTATGTAAACTTACTAAAACCATTTATTTGAACCCGAGCATGTCTAGGCGATAGATAAGCTTGGGATATATAAATTAATTAAATCTTAACACTTTTTCAAATTTAAATAAAGAATGCACTGAACGCAAGTTCAATAATCTATTACGATGAAAACATTACATATGGGTCTTATAATGGGCACTGAACAACGATGTAAACATTACACATGGGATGATACTTTTAGGGGTAACCGACTTTGAAAAAGGTGAGATGTTATAATTTTTATGCAATGATAAAATTAAAAATATTCGACACACACTAGCAAAAAATGTGGTAAAATACTTAACTCAACTAGCCTAGCAACTGGTTGAAAGAGATGGTTTTAGTAAGTTTACATACTGTATATATATATGCGCTATATTTTGACCAATAGCGTCAATTTTACATAGTTCAATCATCAATTCAAAAATCAATTTATTATTCTTTACAATATCGAAAACGTTTCGATTCTGCGACACGTACACGAAGCTTAAGCTAGCTAATTGATAATTATTCGAAAAATGTAATATTACATTGTTAAGTTGTTCGACGAATTTTCCTTAGTTTGAGCTTAAAATTAACACTAAGGACCTCGTTGTTTGATCGGTAGTTAAACTAACTAATTGTTAAAATTCGGAAAAGCAATTGAAAATTTGACACATTTCCTTGATTCCTTCAAATTTACGATTCCTTTTTCAAATTTTAACAATTAGTTTAACTACTGATCAAACAACATGCCCTAAGTATTTCTGCTAGTACCTTACTCTCCCTTTAAGCGTAGTGTTATTTATGCCGAAAACTGAAAACCCAAGTTGGTCCTCCACTGCAACCCCCTACGATATTTTGACGTTTGCTAAAGATCCAATACTTATCAAAAATAATAAGCGATCGTTATAATTAAATGACAGTGCGGGTCCCTCTGGCCCCTTGTAGGGTTGCGCGATTCACGTAGGGGATCCGTTTCATTTCGCATAGCTTTGATGCAGCGAGAATTAATTACGTACGAGTGGTAACCCTAGCCGATGACACGCGGACTTTGTGGCTGTTGTAATACGGAATGTTTTTGTTTGATAGAGATGGTCGGTGTGCTAGTTATTTTTGGGATTTTGGGTATTTTATTGTGCGTATGACAGTGGAATGGTTGGAATAATAGGTTTATTGAGTTTACAGCGAGTGCCTGCCTTTATTATTGGTTATTAGGCCAGGGTAGTGATTCTCTGAACAACGACGGTTGGAAGGACGGACGAGTGATTGTACAAGCGGCGAGTTTAAGTGGTTCCGTTGGGCATAAGGCTGCTTAATTGAAAATGCATGCGCTGAAAATGTGTTTTGTTCGCTCTGACGGGACTACTTAAACTTTCGGTTGTTTTTGAGAGAATAACACCCCTGTAACACACGAAGGGATGCGGCGGTTGAACGGATTAAATGTACGGAGTTGTTTTTTGTTAAAAACAGTTTAAGGTAGCTTGAATATTTATTTTTTAAACTTAAACACTAATATGTAAGATTAGTGTGTTTTTTAAAAAGCTACCAAATTTTTTTTGGTCGTGATTATATACGAGTATAAAATACTCGTATTTGTGCGGAATTAAGCAGTGGTCTGGTCGTGGTTAACCCCTACTTACTGAATAAACATATTTTATCTTTATTTTTCTTTGTTAGTGCCTGACAGGCAAAAGTGAAATTGTAAAAGTTGATCCAGTGGCAGTGAATATTTCTTTACACATGTTATCGTATTGTCAACGTCATGATAGCTCTTATTTACTTGACAGTACCATATCACAAGCTATATGGTTTTACCGAGTGGAACAGTTATTTTTCAACGCTTTTTTCTTCGCACCGACCTTTGTTTTTTTTTCTGTTTTGCCTACTGGTTGACTGGTAGAGAATGCCATTGGGCATTAAGTCCGCCATTTCTAAAGAAGTTTAAATAAATAAATAAATAAATAGAGCCCAGGGGGCCTAATATGACTGCGTGTATCGCGTGACAAATTTTGGATAAGACATCCGTCACCTTCTGACACATAAATAAGTGCACATGTCAAAAAGTGACGGATGCTTTATCCACATTTGACACGCGATATAGCGGCACCCATACAAGGCCCGCAGTAGTTGTGTATTTATGGAATTATGCTTAGATCTAGATAGATGTATTAAGAATTTAAGACTGCGCCGAGCGTACGCCGAATGTACAGTGGCGCCCTCATTACTTTTATTGTGTTTTCTAATAAACTAAAGTATTTTCTTAAAATTGGTCGGTAAGTTTTTGTACTACAAACGAAAACACAACTTATAGGGTATATCACATAGTTTAATAACAATTCAAATTCGAGTTATCAACTTAACGGAAAAAGTGGCCACCTTTTTCCGTTAAGTTGATAACTCGAAGGTGAATTGTTATTAAACTATGTGATGTACCCTATAAATTGTGTTTTCACTTGCACTACAAAAAGCTATCGTCTGATTTCAAGGAAGTTCTTTAGTTAATTAGAAAACATAATAATAGTTGTGAGGTCGCCACTGTACATCAGGCGTACGCTCGGCGCAGTCTTAAACCGCAGATGCGATTGACCTGCGGCCAGTTATATGCGCCAGGTGACTGTGTCTAGATTATAGGTGGGAAGTCACTGATCTATGTAACAATTTGTGGGCTCATGATATAATTATTACTATTGTAACGTGCGGTAATTGAAACACAACGTAATTAACGGTTTAATGGTTTTGCGGTTTCATCATCTTACCGTTAACGTACCGCAAAGCAGCAGTGTTCGCATTGATGTGTTCTGGGGTGTTCACAATCAGTGAAATTAGAGGCATCTTAGTTCTAAGGTTCGGCCCTGGTTTGTAGTCTTGAGAATCAAAATGTCTATGTGTTTCAGATTTAGTTTACCATTTGTGACGACGCGTTGGTCTAGTTCGTAGTGAGTAGTGACCCTGCCTACGAAGCTAGCGGTCCTGGGGGCCCAGACAAGATGCACTACGCTAGCTAGCGTTTCTCTTCGTTTAGTTTTTAAACCAATCGCGTCACGAGTAGATGACGTGATACGAAAAGTCACGTGATGTGCCAGTGACGCGATTGGTTTAAAAACTAAACGAATAGAAACGATAGTTAGCGTAGTGCATCTTGTCTGGGCCCTCTGGGTTCCCGGTGAGGGATATTTGTAGAGAAACGCGAATATTCGTTCCTGAGTCATGTTTTCTATGTACAGTCACGAGATTTAATTTGGTACCCACCTTAGATCCAAAGTCAATCTAACATTCTACAGCAATAAAGTTGAGTTTCCTAAAAGTTACAAATGACTTGACATCTCTAATGACATTGACGACTTCAAGCATATTTTTCTTGAAATGGGTCTCAAATTAACGCTCGTGACTGTATTTCTTTATACAAGTATAGTACCCATAGTACGGTCGGTCAAGAAAGTGGTCAAGCAGTTTTGACAAAGTTTTTTTTTTTAATTAATGGCTTTCACTCCTGTTAAGGTGTATTTCGCCAATGTTAAGTTATTTATAGACCCTCCCATGGACTTATTAGAGCAATAAGTCCGTGGATATCACACGCGAAGACAATTGTTCGGTAAAAGAGAATTTTCTCCAATGGACTAAACAGAAGCACGTGGGGTTAGCTGCACGCGCTTCTGTCAAGTCTGACACTTGTCACTGTCATAATATTATTGCAAGGGAAAACCGACCTTGTATCGTGACTTGCATATGAACTTCTACCGTAGGTTGGTAGACCTTATCCTACCTTATCTTACCTTACCTTATCTTACCTTATCTTACCTTTTCTTATCCATTAACCTACCGCCAAACAGCAGTGTTCGCATTGTTGTGTTCCGGTTTCGGGATAAGACAGCCGGTGAAATGACTAGCATAGAGGCATTCCTTCTTAGTCCTCAGGGTTGGCAACGCATTTGCAGTCTTAGGATTGCATGGCAGTCTTGTGAATGCAAATGTCTATGGGTCACAGTTTCCACTTACCATCAGGTGGCCTGTGTGCCCGTTTGTCTTCTCTATGCCATAAAAAAAAAAAAAAGACCACATTTTTAGCCGATTCTACAAGCCTAGAGCTCAATTTGGGACTAGATCAATTGGTGTAACATTGTTCCGTGTTATTGTCACTCACGCGCACAAGCACACATGCACACACACACGCGCACACCCACACATACACGGTGAGTCAGGACATATTTTATTTTATTAATGCTAAGTTAAGTACCTACCTATCATTTATGTTGATTTTTGGAAGAGCGAGGCGTCCCAACACAGACTTTTTAAGTCTTAAGGGAGGCCTCAGCAACTGTAATTTTTTAAACTGGCTAAGTGATAATAAATAATCTTTGATTTTGATTTATTTACTTTAGGTGCTCTTTGCCTTTGCCTTCACCGTTAACCTGTGGTACTCTATACACCGGAACTGGGCTACCTATAGACAACGTAGTGTGAACACAGCTGTCCTAATCGATATCAATCCGCTGTAATGGCATGTCGGCAGTGTTTGCGTCGCCACTAGTTGCCGGCATTCTGAGGTTAATGGCTGTCAAACTATAACTGCTTCATATCTGTTGTTTGTGGTCACAGTATACAGGGTGTTTGGCACTCGGGTGTAGGCGTTTTACGGCATGATAGTAAAGGTCATTCTGAAAATTTTTGACCACATTTACTACTATGCTAAGTTTCACGGTTTCCGAGATATTGATAATTTTAATATAAATTTTTGTCATTATTCCTTATGTCCGTGATACAAAAAACCCCTTAATTCAAGTATTAATTTAAAAAAACACAGTGTTTTCTTGCATGATTTGAATCACTATGAAATAAGGAAGTTTTAAAACTACATGCCATATTTTGTTTTCCTTACCACTTTTTGAGTACCTACCTATACTTACAAAATTGGTTTTTCCATACTTGGTGAAAAACAAACGCGGGGTTCTCTTAGTATGGAGAAAGTAACTCTGCGCGTTTACTCAAAAAATTGTAAGGAAAAAAAACAAGCTAGAAAACACTGTTTTTTTTTTTAATTAATAAGTAGGTACCTACTTTATTCAATATTAAGGGGCTTTTCGTATCACGGACATAAGAAAAAATATCAAAAATTCCTATTAAAATTATCAATATCTCGGAAACCGTGAAACTTAGCATAATAGTAAATGTGGTCAGAAATGTTCAGAATGACCCTAACTATCACCCGTAAAACGTCTACACCCGAGTGCCAAACACCCTGTACAGCCATAAAGTAGCCGTCAATAGATCTTGTGAACGATGTAAACAAACTAGTACTGTTTGACACATAACCTCAAATATTCACCAAGCGTGTTTTTGTTTAAAATAACGTATAATTAATAGTTATAAATTTAATCTTCAACTTAATGTTAAAGTAAAGACCAAGTGTAAACCATTGCGAAGGCCTCACTTGATGATTAAAAGCACGTGATAATCGAGTAATAATTGTAAATTGGTCGTTGTGTTTACGTTTTTGGCAATTTCAATTGGCCCAGACTATGGTTGACAGGAATTGTTTCTTGACCTAAATGGTCAATTTGACATTATTTTTTTTACACAAAGGGTTAGGGCGAAACGAAGCTAACAAAATTTGACATTTATTTCTTAATACAAAATATGAAACTCGCTACTGTGTATGTATGGTATATCAATATCAATCAGATTGTAATGGCATGTCAGCCAGTGTTTGTGGTGGCGCTGGCCGACATTCTGAGGTTAATGGTTATCCAGTTGTAATACATATAACTGCTTTGTTTACCATGTTGGAATAGGGATTAAGGCATATGGATAGATATAGGTAGTTTATAGATCATTAGATCATTACTAATTTTTGTAATGTTGTTTACTTAGAATGCTTTGGTCAAGGATCAATTTAGGAGTTATGAGGTTGTTAGACAAGTATAAAGCCACGTTTGGTCGCGACTTTTCAGTTTCTAAGTTATTTTTAAGGGAATTGAGTAGATTACTTCAATGTCTTAAAATTACATACATACATAAGCTCACGCTTTTATTCCTAGAGTGGGATAGGCAGATATACCGTTCATTGAATACAAAACGGACACAATCCAAAATGAGTCAGTGTTGCATTTTAAAATTTGAAGTGGTTGGAACCATCTTATCCATTAACCTACCGCCAAACAGCAGTGTTCGCACTGTTGTGTTCCGGTTTGGGGATAAGACATCCGGTGAAATGACTAGTATAGAGGCATTCCGTCTTATTCCTCAGGGTTGGCAACGCATTTGCAGTCTTAGGATTGCATTGCAGTCTTGTGAATGCGAATGTCTATGGGTCACAGTTTCCACTTACCATAAGGTGGCCTGTGTGCTCGTTTGTCTTCTCTATGCCATAAAAAAAAATAAAAAAAATACGATTTTAAATGGAAGAGCAAATTATTTTGGAATGTGTCCGTTTTGTATTTCAATAAGCGATACTATGTATCTTTTTTTATCAAGTTATTACAATAGTTTGGTTAGCCAATAAAGTCAAATTATTTAATTAAATCCACATATTTATTCAAATCCATTACTTAGCGAAGCGTTTTTTTCACACCCCCATATGGAGCCACCAATTAAGCGCATGCGCCGTGGATCAATTAAGGCGCATTTTTATGCTAATGCCGCCGCGCCGGTGGTCCGCGCATGCGTCCAAGATAAACAAGGAGCATAACAGCTGACTCGTTCGGAAACGGGACGATTTTTCTTTTAATATAATTAAGGCAGACAAGTAAGTTTACACGTAGGGTTTGCCTTAATAGGTTTTGAATGTCACTTGGATTTGTATTTCTCTCTCACTTGGTCTTACTAGTATGCTTGTGTAATACTGTGTCTCCCAAACGTATGCACTCCTAGTATTTGACGTTCCCAGTGTGGTTGCCGGGTTAGAATAGTGCCACTCCTTATCTTCCCGTGGATGTCGTAAGAGACGGCTAAGGGAATAAAGGCGTATAGTATTGTTAGGCGATGGGCTTGCAACCTGTCACTAATACACTGGTAAACATCTTAGCCTAAGTGTGCAAAATGTGGTTACAGAATTATTAACAAGTTTTTAGAGTTGTTGGTAATTCTGTAGCTCTGCCTACCCCACTCTGGGAATAAAGGCGTGAGATTATGTATGTATGTATGTATGTATTTGACGTTATAATATTTTCTCAAAAATGTTATAAATATAATTTAGCTATTTAGCCTGTTCATAAACACAGCCGCCATGTTTACATTAAAATTAAAAAAAAATACTTCCCGGCCTAGGCCTTCAATTTTGTATGAAATTCCTTTACAGTTCTCTCGAGTTGTTCCGCCGGCAACGTGATACTTTCAAGCCTATTTAGGCTAAGCAAGCCTATTTAAGCTATTTAGTTAACATAACGCCAACATTTCATTGCATGTTTGAGAAAAACTTTATACATCGATCGTATAATATTCAAATTAACAAAATCTTTTCTTAAATGTTCACCGACATTTCTAAAGTATCAAATTGCGCTTTAGATCGTTATCTTATCTGTATAAGGTGCGCGCGCGCCGACGCTGTAGCCACTTTCGCTCGCCTTAATTAGCGCTATTAAAGTTCAAGTATTTAAATATGTTACACTGAGGCTCGTTTTAATTCTTGCTGTTTGTTTTAAGTATAAAAAAAAATTTGGACTGCAAAAAATACGTGTGGGGTGTGTCGGTGAATGTCTGAAACCTGACTGGCGAGTAAGTACAGTCAAAAAAAATGTACTTCTGAAAAGTTTCTTAGGACTTGATTGATCTCATTTATTTGTTTGACTGTATCTATACCGTAGCATAATTTACCTATTTTTGAGGGTTCTGTACAAACAATTAAAAATGGACCCTTTCAATCTCAAACACAACACTCAGGATCACTTGTGCGTCGGTCTGTCTGTCCGTCCGTCTGTCACAGACAATTTACTCCGAAACTACTGAACCAAATCAGGTGAAATTTGGTAGAAGGGTGTATTCCAATGACCCAAACACAGATGTACAAAGAAAATAATATTTTTTTTTAAATGAGGGTGATTTTAGAAGGACAGATACGGAAAATAAAAAAAAAGGTTTTTGTATAACCTTTGGCTTTGGTACTTTTTTACGAATTCATTCCGATAGTTTAGGAGCTAGGGTGGAACATTTGAATTTTAGTCACATACTAACAAAAGTAGACTATTAAACTTTCCTATTTACTACCCTTGTTGCTGAGTTGGGACCGTTTCGCAACTGTTTCTCTGTGTCTTATTTCTTGTATCTATGTCCCTAATGTGGTTTTGTATTGTTACGAATAAATGTCTCTTTATCTTTTTTTTTAAATTTAAATTAATGGCTTTCACTACCTGTTAACGTGTATTTCGCCAATGACAAGTTATTTATAATAGGCACTCCCGTGGACTTATTAGAGCAATAATTCCGTGGATATCACACGCGAAGACAATTGTTCGGTAAAAGAGAATTTTCTCCAATGGACTAAACAGAAGCACATGGGGTTAGCTCCACGCGCTTCTGTCAAGTCCCTCTTTATCTTTATCTTTTATTTTGACTTTGACAGTTAGGTGGAAAAATGCATTCATTAGTTGCATATTCGTCTAATTTAAATGTAAGTATTTACAAAATCACAATGTATGCAACAGTTTTATATCAAGTCATTATGTTATGGTACTTAAAATATTCATACGAAACCGCGTCGTTCACTAATTAATAACAGCGTTAATAGACGGCCTAAATACCTCTGTCAATGATTATAACTGTCAGCTTGACAGACGACAGCTCGTTCGTTTCAAATTAAACCCGTTCCTTTTTCAAATCGCACGCCCCACCCCTTGATGCGTTGCCAAATACTTGTGAAAACACTCCCGCCAATCAGAACGCGCCATCCCAACGGCCTAGATTACGCTGACCAACCACAGCGCGCCCCACGTGCGCGTGGGCCAGTTCTCGGTTTAAAATTCACTGATTATACTAATTGGTGTTTTGTTTGGCAACGATACGTTGTGATGAAAAATAGTACGTTTTAATGTTGCAGTTTTAGTTTGACAAATTAAAATTTAAATAGCCAATGAGTAGAGAGAAGAGTGAATAGGATGGTTTCGTGGTAAAATGGTTTTTACATTTCACAATTTGTTTGTTTTCGTGTCAGTTTGCGACCATGTGGTTTTTTTATAGTTGTGTTTATAGACTAATTCGTTTATCGTCATTCTAAACTAGTTTACGTTGATGATGTGATGTACAACGTCAACTTTTGAGTGGCTGGTTATTATGAGTAAACAATCTATAAAAAATGGGTTCTCTGTCGTTTGCCCGAAAGTAATTTGCTATAATTCTATCAGTTGCCATAATATTCATTCGCCATAAAGGATTTTTTTCTGAAATCGTGAACTATTCAGAATTGTTATAAAACAAACCTAACCTAACCTATTGGGCTCTATACGATGGCATGTATAAATGGCTTTATGTGGCGGCACTTTATGGCAAATTAACATTATGGCAAGTGACACAATTATGGCAAATGAAATTCTGGTAAACGAAGTGATCCGTAAAAAGTGATGCGTTTAAGAAGCTATGGTAAAATTGGCAGTCTTTATGAATGAGTTGGTTTGATTTCTGATGATCCCCGTCCAGTCATGTCGAGTAGTCGAACGAGAGCTCACGGAACTGAATTGTACACGCTCGTGACATGCAATCCAGCGAAAATAGTGCACAACACGTCAATATGGTTTTAAAGAGTAAAATAGAGCCAGCGCCGCGTGTTACCTGACGCAGATCTCTCAAGACATAGATACATACATACATACATACATAAACTCACGCCTTTATTCCCAGAGTGGGGTAGGCAGGGCTACAGAATTACCAATAACTCTAAAAACTTGTTGATAATTCTGTAACCACATTTTGCACAAACAGGCTAAGATGTTTACCAGTATATGACTTAGTTTCTTAAAATAGTGTCCAACACAATTACACGTGCATTAAGCGTGAAGTGCAGGAATAATAACAGTTTATCGGCAGTGCAGCGCGGATGCGCGATGGGCCGGTGCCAAGCACTTGACGCCGAAAACTGCAGCGGCTCAGATATTGCGAGATTCGCTCGGGATGCACCGGGAATGGATGCGTCTTGAGCGCGGTTTGGGAGCCACTCAGGGTGCATCTTGAGTGTCACGTCGCCAACAAACTTACCGATTCACGTGTATCCCACTAATATTATAAATGCGAAAGTATGTTAGTTTGTTACTCCTTCATGCGGCAACGGCTGAACGTATTAGAATTAATACGTTCACGGACAGTACGTCGAGAGACGCAAACTGAGACAAATAAAATGCACTACGGCTGTGGCCGGTGTTTTTAATTACACCCAAACGGAACTCCGTCCACGGCTGGCATTTTCCCATAGCATTTAGGAAGCATGGACTTTGTGCCGTTTTAGGTTTTAACATAAGCTCCTAGTGTCACAGCAAAAAAGCTCTAGGACAACCTCAATCTCATGCACTACCCTAAAAGGGGAACGACGCGTGTTATGGCACATCACGGCTGTGGACAAGCTGCCACAATAGGTACGACATACCATACATATTTATTCCGTCATAAAGTGGCACAATGTTTGAAACAACGTTATATGTGACAGTTCGTCCATGGCCGAAGAAAATGTTGTATGGTATTTATTTGTGCCATATCATTTCACGGATGGTGCTGTATCCGCGAACGTGTTAAAATTTGAAATGGAGAGCTTATAGACTATATAGACAGACTAAAAGTTTTCGAGCGAATAACGATAATCGAAATCTACGTGGACGAAGTCGCGGGTAGAAGCTGTAGTAAATTTCATAATAATTTTTCCATACGCGCTGAAAAGCTAAAGTGATCTAAATATTATTTGACCTCATATTTGAATTAGACAAAAAGTGACAAAGTGCTATTTTACTTTATTAGTAGGTATTTAACCTTCACATGTCGAAAATACGTTTTAATCTCGTACTTGGCAAAAAAAACTTCATATTGTTATAGTGAAATAAAAATAAAAACCTCAAAAATCTCAATCGTATTTTTTGACATGCAATGCAATTTATATTGTAACATTACATTGATGAATAAATAAACTAAACAAAATACCATTTTCAAACCTGGGGTCCTAATATGGCTACGTTTATCGCGTGACATCGTTTGGAGTGGTTTGGATAAGGCATCCGTCACCTTCTGACACGTAAGTACGAGAATGAGACGCAGCCATACTAGGTCACTGAAGAAGGAAATAATAATTATGTACGGAAACTCATATCATACCTAATTATTTTTTTGAAATACATATTATTTCACACATGTTTTATACTTGGCCTGCAACAATGAAGAGTAGAGTGCTTAATTCTGCTAAAATCAATCATCAATGGCGCTCGTACCCCGGGTATCTCAGGAGGGGATCCCCTTCAATCGCATAATTTTTTTTAGACTATTATTGTTTCGCATAATTCAATTGGCATAATTTGTATTGGCATAATAGTACTTTCGCATAACAATACTTTGGCATACTACTTTTTTGGCATATTAAGCTATTAGAATAATTTCAGTTGGACTAATTTCTATTAGACTAATACACATTAGGCATATTATTGTTTGGGCTATTAATTGTTTGTCATATATGTCATTAACCATAATTTTACTTCCCTAAATGAATAAAACACAGTCTCATTGTTACCTTGCATTTATTATAAGTTTACTTGAAATCATTTACCTACATACATGTATTATATATATTTATTTCTAGTGGTGCTTGTTCATTTGAGCTTTAGATTACTGGCTATGGCTTGTAGAAATGCTATTTTTGTTGTGTATTCATTTTTCTTACTGATAATATTGTCTATACGTTGCTGTTTATTGATGTATTTTTTCTTTTTTGTTGGTGGTTCTATCCCAACTTGTCTTGGTTCAATTGCTGTAATTTGGTGTGTTATTTCTTGGGTAATCTTTCTTGCTAAATAATAAAAATGGGGATGATGTTTTCCCACAAAATGTGCAAATCTGTTATGCCATGCTTCGGCATGATTTGTGTTCTAGGTATGAGGTTACGTTAGATCACGTTAGGTACATTAGGTTAGGTTAGGTTAGTATGATATCCAGGCGCGAAGCGCCCAAGCAACGCAAAAATAGGAGGTCCGCTAAGCGGACCTCCGTCGACCTCGCCTTACTTCCTAAATATATATTAACACAAAACTTGCCATTTGCCCATGACTATTTTTTAGGACAAATACTGTTATGCGCTTTGTAATTATGCTAATTTATTATTATGACTTTTCGTATTTATGCTATTTGACGTTAGTCTTAATGACGAATATGCTTTTTGTATTTATGCTTTTTAATTTTATGCGTAAAAAATTATGCGTAAAGATGAGTATGCCCATTGCTAATTCGGCTAAAAGCAATTATGCGTAACAATAATATGACAAATAATTTTATGCCATCCAATAGAGAACCTCTCAGGAGTAATATACTCATATAACATTTTACTATATACAAACAATCAACCAAAATGTTAGATGGAAAAAAGGTGAAAGGTGTTTATTCAGTAAGCAGGGTAGTGATTCTGTAAACAACGCCGGTCGTGCGGACTGTCGAGTGATATCCAAGCGGCGAGATTAAGTAGTCCCGTCAGTGCGAACAAAACACATTGTAGCGCGTGCATTTTCAATTTAGCAGCACGATGGGTCGAACGTATAAGGCTGCTTAATTGAAAATACACGCGCTACAATGTGTTTTGTTCGCGCTGACGGGACTACTTAATCTCGCCGCTTGGATATCACTCGACAGTCCGCACGACCGGCGCTGTTTACAGAATCACTACCCAAGCCGCACGCGCACTTTGACATGTCAAAAATCTACCAGCGCATCCCAACATGTCTTCGATTCTAACTGCTGACAAGACACGCCCCAAGAAACTCAACTGTCAGTTTTTAAATAAGTAATAACTTGGAGGTATATATTTTTGGGTCACATCCAGTTTTCTCCGTCTGCTGCAGTCAAGTCGTCTAGTGCATTGCGACCGGCGCTTTCATATCGAACTGCATTTCTTGAGTGTTACCTGCCTCAGGGCTTTGATGTTGCCAGCGCACGCAGATTGCATCGCAAGTGTTTACAACTTTGCACCTACGGAGCATCTTGATGAGCACTTCATCTTTTACAGATGCTATAAGAGCTGTTTTAATCTCTTGGCACAGTCTGCCGTAATGACAACAAATGTGCTGTTTGTATAATGTCGTCAATATAATCTTAGTTATGAAGGTATTATTGTTTACATTGATTTTGCTAATTTCACATGACTTTTACATGAGAATTTGACGACGCGTTGGTCTAGTGGTAGTGACCCTGCGTCCGAAGCTAGCGGTCCCGGGTTCGAGTCCCGGTATGGGCAGATATTTGTGTGATGAGCGCGAATATTTGTTCCTGAGTCTTGGATAGTTTCTATGTATTTATTTCTATAAGTATTTATATTGTTGTCTAGTACCCATAGTACAAACCTAGAGCTTAGTTGGGAGTAGGACATTTGGTGTGAAATATATTTATTTCAATACATTCATATAATATAAATAAAATCGTAAAATCTGTAGTTCCAGAAATTTCCACAACATACAAACACACAAACGCACACTAACCGAACCGTTATTGAATGTTACAAATAGCTTTTTAACATAAAAAAAAACTTCTTTATTAAAAATACATATGGATTTAGTCCGTAGTTATATGCTTTACCTACCAAACTCTACCCTAAACTTAAAAGATCTTAAGAGGACGGTGAAACTATTCGTCATCTTCCACACGCTTCGTTCTTTGATCATTCACTTCACCTTACCGCCTAATTCCCTCGCCTTCGACGTACAATCGCATACACATGGCACTAATAATTGGGTCACATATTGTATCTGCTGGATTTCCGTGTTAATCTATCAACATACTTCTGACGTCAAAGAAGTTTGTTCGTTTGATTGTCGGCATGAATTGGTTAATATTGAGAGTTCATTTTAAAGCAGTTCCTGTTAATGACATTGGGCTTTAATTCGAAACGCATGTAAATTCAATATCCAATGGCAATACAATACGAGTACATTGTATACTAGCTTCTGCCAGCGACTTCGTCTGCGTAGTATAAAAAGCATTATATTGATGAAACACTTTTTAAAATCGATCCATTAGTTTTCGAGTTTTACGAAAATACATTATCGTTCGTCTTTATAATATTCGTGTAAATAGATAGTGTCTACAAGAGGTAAAGTCAAAGAAATAGTTTAGCAGTTAGCAGACATAATTTCCCGTATGACACGTAAAGTTTTTTTAAATTATATTTATGACCCACTATAAAAACAAAACGAGGACCAAATTGGACAAATCTTACCTCAGTGGGTCCATCTTAAGGGCCCACCTTTAGCAGAGATTCTGTTACTACCTTTCGACGTCATCAGATAAGCTCAGATAAGCCCTGATATGTTGATATGACACCATGATATCCCATTCCCATTTTTACTTATTCCAATAACGGGAACTGATTAAGGAGCATCGGTGGCCTAGTAACTTAGGGGGTCGACTCGTGATCGTAAGGTACCGAGTTCGAACCCGCGCGGTCACCATGTACCAATGAGGTTTTCTAACTTAAGTGCATTATCCGATGCACTTACGGTGAAGGAAACACGTGAGGAAATCTGCACATTCAAACAGCTGAATATGTAAGAGGGTAATCTGTAAGATAAGATAAGATAAGACGAGAACTGGTTCAAAGTAACTTGCACAATTTAAAATCAACACTCCTACTAACAAACTGAAGTTGAATAAAAGCTTGTTAAATAACAATTAATTCCTTATACTCGTAATACAAACATCAAAACAATTATTAAGAACAAACTGCATAGATCTATCACAAGTCAGCCTTTGCGCTGGTCCTTCGCGGCCGGATGCGTGATGTGATATGATCATCGTTCATCACGCATCATTACTGCGCCCGCGTCTCTGCCGATCACTATTATCGATCCGATGATTTAAAGCCGCAAGCGCATAAAGAGCGAAGCGGGACCCGTGCGGCGCGAGATCATAGATCCAGATTACAGGGGTGATATTCACTCAAAAACAACGGACTGTCGGACAAGCGAAATTGCAGCGGCGAGTTTAAGTAGTCCCGTTAGAGCGAACAAAACACATTTTAGCGCGTGCATTTTCAATTAAGCAGTCTTATACGTTCGATCCATCGGCAGAAACCATGCTGCTAAATTGAAAATGCACGCGCTAAAATATGTTTTGTTCGCTCTGACGGGACTACTTAAACTCGCCGCTTGGACATTCACTCGTTCGTCTGACCGTCGTTGAGAGAATCACTTACCAGGATTGTAAAGATAAAGATTTCCGTACAAAATGCTGTACCAATTTTCTCCTCTTGAACCTAGCCGGACTTTGTCGATTTTTGAATATGTTGTAGATATTATAAAAAACTAGATTACAGAGGAAAAGTAAATATTTCTTGGAAATAAATAAATAAGAAAAAAACAGACACGTACAGTCACGTGATTAAATTTGGGTCCCACCTTAGGTCTAAAGTCAATCTAACATTCTACAACAATAAAGTTGAGTTTCCTAAAAGTTACAAATGACTTGACATCTCTAATGACATTGACGACTTCGAGCATAATTTTCTTGAAATGGGTCCCAAATTAATGCTCGTGACCGTACAAACAACAGTCATCATTCTTGCGTCGGGGTAATCTCGGACAAATAAACTGCATCAACTTACGAACAAATTGATGAAGTTAGTGAGTTTTTCAACGTACGTATTTCAAGCCCAACACAAACCGTTAATAAATAAAATGACGAAACTAATAAACAATCCAAAATCTTTGCATTTTTTCTACACTTCCCGTGTGACACCACGAACCTTTTTAACACTCACGGAACTGTTGACGTGCGAGGGAGAAAATCTTAGTTCACTCAGTGCCCATAGATCTGAATTCTGTATAATATAATGGACGCCAAACGGAGCTTATCGTGGAATAGGAGGAAGGGCCGTCAGATGATGTAGGGGGATGAGTAATTGTGGATTAAGAGGCTTCGTCATCGGATGATACCCTAAGGCGGGGTGCTGTCGATAGAAAATATCGATAGGTAATTACAAGAAAAAAATTTTTTTTTTCTTGAATGACAATCATACTAATGGCATAATAATGTAATAAATAATAGCTTTTCACCTCAGCAGCTCAAACAAGCAGGTTTTGCTGCTTAAAAACAGTGAGCAAAATTCAATTTTGCTGCGAGCGAGAGGCAAAGTAGCTTTTTAATTATTTTTTTTAAATGCCGTGAGCAGTGCTGGGGCTACTCACAACATTCGACAAAATTGAACTTCACTTTGTTCTGTCACTTTCACTTCGATAGGAAAAAAGCGAGAGATAGAAACAACTTGATTCGAAGTTCGATTTTCAAATTCCACACATAGTAGGCCCAAAAAGAAACGCACGTTCGGATGCACACATAACCGTAAAATTGCAAATAAAACTATCTGTTAAACTTTGAAATGTGTTTATTATAACTATTTTATACAGTAGGTACAATCATTTTTTTATTTAATGTTTTGAAGACAAAATTAATGAAAAATAAGAAGTTATGTATCTACATAATTTTGTTATCGTTTTAACAATCTTTAATTTCGTGACATAAACCGCGGGGGCAGTTTCAGAACGCATTTCAAAAATAGCGGGATTATTGTACTTAAAAAAAAAGTAATGTAATGTAAATGACGATGTAATTTTTGTTAATTTGTCCGCCATAGTCAATAGCCATAGACAAGGCCTAGTTAGGTTTTTTTTAAAGCCACAGACTACATAAAGCTGTATAAAGTTGTGTTTGCACTACGGCATTATCAAGTTGAGTGACAGGTTTTATCTGTTTCATGTTTATTTTTTCCACTTTTTATTTTATTAGTATTTTGCAAAAATGCTTGTGATTGATGCATATGCGATCGTGTCGTTATTTAGTCGTGTATTCACCAAATGGTCACAACGGAAGACCTGCGTTGGCCCTACCAGCTTCACGCTGTGTTGTTCTCGCTGCTGAGGTGAAAAGTTGTATGTCTCACACGAGACCAAAGTTTTTTACGTCTCGTATCTTTGAATCCCTCGCTACGCTCAGGATTCTAACCTAGAATCACTCGCTACGCTCGTGATTCAATAATAGAATCCTTCGCTTACTCGGGATTCAAAATCATCACTCGCAGCAAAAACCAACTTTGCTCTCTTGTTGAACAAATAACTATTCCATAGCCCAGTTTAGCAACATAGTAGTCCATTTCTGAGTTCCCATTTTCACATAACACTTGGGAGCAAAGAAATCGAGCCACTTTCAATGGAAATTCAGTGCTAAGTGGCTCGATTTATTTGCTCCCAAGTGTAGTTCAATTAAACAGTGCAATGGTTGATCGGCATGTTTCTGTGACAAGTAAATTAAAGTTAACGGCAAGTTCTTATATTCCATATACTCGTATTTCATACTTACAGTTGAATACAGTTGAAAATTGAAAAATGGTTGTATAATAATATATTATGCTGTTATACCGTATCAAAATAATCAGATATTTCATTATGTTATTAGTTGGTTCATTTCCTTACATCTTTCAAAGATTGAAGACTTCAAGAGGCCAGTAATTGAAAAAAAAATACATTTTGATATTAAACTTAATTACTTATTTGAAACAATCTCAGTATATTTTTCCTTATACTTTACTATGGACTCCCTTCTAATGTGTTTCTTCCGCACTATAACATATGTTCTTTTAAACGTATGTAAAAAGAGTATCTACTTTTCTGAAATGCAGAAATATAACTGTGCCCGTGGTATTGCTGGCGCCTGCAGGCCACGGTGACCGCTTCTCATCAGGTGGGTGGTCTGCTTATTAGCCTTAAATGGGTTGTAACAAGGTATAAGTGTATTACAGCAATACAAAGTACAATCGACGTCAATCATTGTAATAGTTTTTACCTGTTTCTGGAAACAGTGTGAACATTTCTGTATTTATAATCGCTTCTTGTAGGTCAGGCGTGAAGCTATTGGATATATTTCTATGTAGATTCCGGTTTTTAATCCAGTATTTCATGCTTGATTTATAAATACGAGTGGTTACGGCGAAACTGGAAATTAACTTTGTTTACAGTTGTGTAAAAACGGAGAAATATCGATCACAGTATAAACAGTGTATGATACTAAGGAAGTTAATAAACGGATTGCAATTAAAAACCGATGAAAAGTGAGCCAGTCTCGCCCAACAAGGGTTCCGTACAAACAGTCGACGTCAAAGATATGTATACATTTTTTCACCTTGTTCCATTGAAATTAGGTCCAAAATGTAAACATATTTTTGACGTCGCACATAATTTCACTAGAGCAAGTACTCGTAAAAAAATGTTAATCTAGCAAAGTTTAACAGCCATAAAACCAGAAGAAAACAAAATGGAGCCTCTACACCCACAGGTGGAGTAAAAATCGTGTTTTACTCTTATTAAGTATCTATCTCTAATCCCAATTTGTTGCCTAAATAATCTGTAGTTTCGGGAACCTACCTACATTTATTTTTACTACAAAATGCGATTTCTTGTCAGTTCTTTTTAACTTTTGGATTTTTGAGAATTAAAAACAATAAGTACAATCCATTTCCCTAAAGAAAGAATATAAGACTAGGTAGGTAAAGTTAAACCATGTAGAAAGTTTGAGAATGTTAATTACTAGCGACCCGCCCTCGCTTCGCTTCGGTTTATGTGAGTATGATATTATAGCCTAGCCTTCCTCGATAAATGGGCTATCTAACATTGAAAGAATTTTTCAAATCGAACTAGTAGTTCCTGAGATTAGCGCGTTCAAGCAAACAAACAAAAAAACTCTTCAGCTTTATAAATTTCGCATAGATAATGATATTAATGATACAACACGACCTTACTTTCTTCAAAAAATTATTCTCTTCAAATAATTCAATTCAATGTTCGTCTCGATTTATTTTTCCTTTTCTGTGTATTTTTCTCCTGGAAAGGGCCTCTTCTTTAGATCCTAATGAGCTCTTATTATGCTATTTTTGGCCAGTTGCTAAGGATTGCCTCGAAATCGTCCCGCCATCTCCAAAATTAATATTATCGATACATTATCGACTCCTGCAATCCCTGGTCCACGCAGTGATCTCCCGCCTATTGATTGCTGACTAAACTCGCTCATTTGATATCGCTTTGGCTATATTCCATATCTAAGAGTATAAGCGTTGTACAATAGACAGTTTTAGGGTTCCGTAGTTAGGGAACTAAAACCTTTGTTCGTTTAACATGCATAGGTACTGTAAGGACTGTATTATACTGAACTTGGTTGAGATGTGTGGAAATAAACGTTATGTCATTCAAATGTTGTATGTGATAAGACGGGTATCTGTTTATTAACAGAAAGAAAGAAAGTTTTTTTTTTTAATTGTACTTTGTGTGTTTTTTTATATTCAGGTAGGTACATTTTAATTCTTGCAAGTCAATTTCAAACCAGTGAGTCGACTCTCATAGAAATGACTATCATTTCATGCAGATTCACGATAGAGATTCATCTCGAATGAGCTGAGAATCTTGCATTGCTTAAGAGTAAGAGCTGTCATAATATTTACAGGGCCTGTATTCTAGGCGCTAAAAACTATATCGTCTTTGATCTGTTATCGTATTGTCAAGAATATAGCCCCAGCACCCTTCATTGTACTGTAATGGGGTGAAATTTGGAAATATGTAAACCTGGTAACATTGCAATATTATGGTGTCAAAGTGGTAACAAGGTGACAACAAGGTCGTCGCTCTACTTTTTTAGCGGTGGTAGAATATTGTGGATGGCTCGTTCGGATCGTTACCATCAAGCTACAGTGTTCGCTTCGTTTGGTTCCGACACCCACTGAAATTACTGGTATAGGGCTCTTTAATCAATTCAATGAATTTACAGTCTCAGCACTGCCGTCCTAAGATTGTATTCTTATTACACTTAGCATCTGGTAATTCTGGTATGTGTGCTCGTTTACCTATTTGCTTAAAAAAAAATACCCAGAGTATTGACAGATTTTTTTCGTCATCATCGTAATAATAAGCTAGATATAATTACAATTAATGAACCAATCGTAATTTAAACGCATAGCACGTGAGGTAACACGGCTGTTTCAACAAATAAACATGCACCATGCACCGATGCAATTAATGCATACTGTGGCCGCACAATACACGAGTTTATTGAATTTTGCTGCAATTTAAACAATCGCTATTAAATATGTGTACTCATTTTATGAAACTATGTGTAATTAACGGATATTAAATTAGTGTTTCCACCTTTAGAAGTATTATGACCTAAAACGAGTCTGTAAGGAATAAAGAAAGAAAATAATTTAACTTCTGCAATATGACACCTTTTTTAACCCTCTACACACAAAGAGAGGTCGTAATGGGAACGTTTGAGCCGGCGGCGGTGCAGGGTAGTGATTCTGTAAACAACGCCGGTCGTGCGGACTGTCGAGTGATACCAAGCGGCGAGATTAAGTAGTCCCGTCAGTGCGAACAAAACACATTGTAGCGCGTGCATTTTCAATTAAGCAGCACGATGGGTCGAACGTATAAGGCTGCTTAATTGAAAATGCACGCGCTACAATGTGTTTTGTTCGCACTGACGGGACTACTTAATCTCGCCGCTTGGATATCACTCGACAGTCCGCACGACCGGCGTTGTTTACAGAATCACTAGGGTAGGTTTGGTAATTAGAATAACTCTGTGTTGTCAAAATCGTTTTGTTAGTACCTATTAAGGGAATTTGACGAAGCGTGCTAATCATTTCTATGTAAAGCGTCTTGATGAAGCCTTTTACTGCTACCCCCTTACTTATAAACGTGGAATAAGCTTGGAATAGTTTATGCCATGCTTTGTCACTTTCTGTCAGATGCAAATGTCACAATTACAGATAAGGACAAAGCATAGTATAAACTATTACAAGCTTATGGGTCATTATGTAATGTTGGAATAAATGAATTTTCTTACCTGTTAAATTATTTTGGGAATTGCAACATCAGTCTGCAATCTGGATCGGCCTTACCTGCACACTTTAGTCCCTTGTCACTTTAAAGTCATGCTTGAACTTCTGTACTTATCTGTCAAAGGCATTAAAGCGACAAAGTACAAAATTGTGCAGCTTAAGCGGGCTATACCATCAGTTTTAACTGCACAGTCAAACTGTTTTGTTAAAACGTATGTGTGTAGGCACTGAACTGTGCAGTTAAACTGACGATCTAAGTAATATCCAATCGAAATTTCGATAAAACTGTACACTTGAAACTGGGCAGTTAAAACTGATGGTGTGTAGCCTGATTTATATGACCGTCTATAACAATGTAGTAAATCCCCTAAAGGACTAATCCGAATCCCCGTAACAGGCAGTTATGCCATTCTGACCCCCAACTATGAACCCTCCGTGACACACGGAACCCTAATTAGAGAGCACATCAGTCACCGTTATTAAAGGATACCCACACAATTAGCCTGACATGTAACCATTGTGCGACTGTCCCCGTCACACTTGAGCCGTGACGTGCCGTGTGTCCCGCTCGCACAGGGCACTAATGCGCAATCAATAATAATTATGTTCATGTTTGCAAGTGGATTGCGGCGGGTTCCGGTGCGGGACGGGGAGTTTAGTCTGTATATATTATAACTAGTGGTTTGCCCGCGACTCTGTCCGTGTAGAAAAATAAAAAATAGCCTATGTTAATCAGGGATAATGTAGGATTCTAACGGTGAAAGAATTTTTCAAATCGGTTCAGTAGTTTCGGAGCTTGTTCAATGCAAACAAACAAACAAATATTTCCTGTTTATAATATTAGTGTAGATTTATTTTACTGCCTGAAGATAAGTTAGCTCTGAAAAAATATATGATACTAGCGACCCGCTCTCGCTTCGCTTCGGTTTATGTGAGTATGATATATATAGCCTATAGCCTTCCTCGATAAATGGGCTATCTAACACTGAAATAATTTTTCAAATCGGACCAGTAGATCCTGAGATTAGCGCGTTCAAGCAAACAAACAAACTCTTCAGCTTTATAATATTAGTATAGATAAAGTAAACTGACTAAATATTTTGGACTTTACTTGGCCAATGTATTTCTCCTTAAGCCTTTAAGTGCGAATTTAAAAGACCTATTAAGATTAAACAGTTAATCAATAGCAATAAATTTTCTCAACCTAGCTCATAACAAGAAATTTCTAAACTATTAAAGTAATGGAAGCTCAAACGTTCACGTTGGCTCATAGCGGGGGTTCCCCCGGGTGCCGCTACAAGTCCAATCTCGACGAAGCGACAGGTGACACGACAGAATTGTCGCTAATGTATGTGGGGCGGGAACGGCGGGGTTTAGGAGTCACGACGGGAATATACTGGGAAATTGAAGATAACAATATTAAGTGAGGATTTGTTGTGATATTCAGTTTCATTTCAAGAATTTACGAAATTATTTTAAATAGTATTGATGTTTATAATTGTTAGTAACAAATGTGATAATATCAATTTATATTAAGAGGCTTGGTAGTGTCAACGTCAAGTTTTTTCCAATTTTAATTTTACCAAAATCTTGTAGGTACAAGACATGATTTATTCTTATTTATTCTATACAAACGACCCACCCTTCGGTTTTCGTGAGTTTTCTGTAACACCCGTACATAACCCAGAATCATTATCTGCTGGTAAAAACCGCATTAAAATCTGTTGCGTAAGTAGTTTGACAGACGGCGCTCGGCGGGAAGCGACTTTTATTTTATACTATGTAGAGATACCGATGTTAAATTGATCATAAATTATTATAACATACTTTTTCGAGTCAAATCGGAAAAATACTGGAAAAGGGCCGAATCTCAAGTACCCGAAACCGACGTGCGTGCATGACTCGATGTATGAATGTGGAAGAAGCGAAAGAAATTTGTCAAGATCGTAGCAAATGGAAAGAAGTGGTCTCTGCCTACCCCTCTGGGAAACAGGCGTGATTTAAATGTATGTATGTAATTTTGTACTAAATAAAATGAATATAAATCAAGTTTAACTATGCAAGTCGCGAGACCGTATAGAAATGCCCTAAGCCCGTACATGCATAGTTTAGTTTAGGCTTGTATAGCAGTCAAATGTCACGCCGCAGAATCATTTGCGGCGTAGGAAGGGGACAGGCGGATGTCGACGTTATTGTTTGGTAATTAAATGGAACATAACCTAATCCGTCTATATTAGTCCCAGTGCTATGCACAGCGGTTTGCTCTCGCGACGAGATCAAATCAAATCGAATCAAATCAAAAATCTTTATTTGTAAACATAAGATCGATTGGGTTTATATGTAATGTACTTAATATACATAATCCCCCGTGTGGTTGCCGGATTAGAATAGTGCCACTCCAAGTCTTCCCGTGGATGTCGTAAAAGCCGACTAAGGTAATAAAGGCGTGTAGTACTGTTAGGCGATGGGCTTGCAACCTGTCACTAATACACTGTTAAACATCTTCGCCTAAGTGTGCAAAATGTGGTTACAGAATTATCAACAAGTTTTTAGAGTTGTTGGAAATTCTGTAGCTCTGTCTACCCCACTCTGGGAATAAAGGCGTGAGTTTATGTATGTATGTAATATAAATAATATAATAACACATTGATACATTCGTCGACGTCGTAAGTCATAAATTGTATTGAAACTCGCCGCTTCCTTTATATATTTATTATATTCTAAATAACTAAACAAAAACATTTACCACATATTTTACATGCAGTTAAATAAACGCTACCACAATAATAGTAGTATGATATTCGATAATCCCTGAGGCTAATTATTTTCGCAGGACGTAATGAAGGGGATTTTTGTACATTGCGGCATTCTATCGATAAGGCAATTAATATAGTCAGTTTCGTAGCATTCTGACGTAGAAGCTTCTCAAATTGTGAAACATGCCAAACTAATCTAGCTACTAAGAATTTTCTAATTTTTTAAAATATTCAACCGACTGACCGAATAAGCTTATTTCATATGAAATTATTGACTTTTATGCTAAACTGTTTGGTGACGTTTGCGTAAAAAAGTCTGCTGTCGTACGACCTTCAGACTTACTGTTGACGAAATGGTAGTGGGTGTCTCTGTTAACCTTTTTAACATCTACTTTCAAGTAAATGTGTATCTAGATGACTTTATTGAGTTATCAAGAGCCGGTGTAAACTCAACAGCTTTTTGGGAAATTCATGGCACTCGCTCCAAATGTCAGCAATTGCTGTCAAACTTCATAAACCACAAAACCGTGGCGTCTGAGACACGTCGTATTACTCCGCTGCGTTGCGTTCAAAAGGTTAAGAAATAAACAACCTTGCTTTATACATTTATATTATTAATACCCACTAAAGAAAACTACATCTTTGCCAATAACCCTTCCCTTTGCTATATTTCACTTCCTTGGTTTCTATTCTATCGTAATAAAAACGTTTCGTATCGATATCGACGTCGTCATCGACAGCCCCGCCCTACTCCCCCGGGCGCAGATCGATCAGCCCGTAATTAACTGTTTGTTGTACGTGTGTGTGTATCATATCACCGCTGTCTAAACACAGCCGATACATTGCGACGGCTTTGTCTCCGGCGTAATTAATCCAAGGGTCGGTTGTAACAATGGTTTTTGGTATAGTATTATTGAATTTGGTTTTGCTCGGGAGGTCGGGTCGGAACGGTGTTTAGATTATCTGTAGCTGAGCCTAGTCGTGTTTGGTGACTGGTATAAAACAACTTATAATTGTAATTACATATTTTATAGTAAAAAGTGTAATATTAAGAAAAGAAAAACAGCATTTATAAAGATATAAAACAGTAAAACCGTTCACTAGAAATTTCATATTTGTTTCCTTAAATTTTCACTTTTTTATTTTACTTTTTTATATGTATAATATTATGTCACGACTGTTTAAACTATAAGAAAAATATCCTCCCAGAAACAGTAAAAAAAATCGTATCATAAAAAACTCTTTCTTTCTATTCCAGGTCAAAATTTGGTTCCAAAACAGAAGAACGAAATGGAAAAAGAAGGACAACATAACGAACGCAGAAGTCGCAGAGCTGAAGCAGCAGAACAAGCCAGAAGAGAAGAAGGAGGAAGCTAAAGAAAAAGAAGATCCCCTAGCCATAGACATGTCCAAAAAGAACTGCAATAAGATACTAAGTGAAAAACTTAGGGGAACCAAACCTGTCACCCAAAGCATAGTGCCAAAACCGAGAAAAGTCGAAAAAGGGGTGATTTTAGAAAGTATTTGTGATGTCAATGATATAGAAAGTAGGATATCTATAACTAAGATTACTAATAAACTGTCCAGTACGGATATTTCGGAGATAGGGAAGGTTTCCGTCAAGAGTTTTAACCCCGAGGAAGTTAAGGAAATGAAATTTGACAGTAGAGACGTGGAAATGTGAATTGTCATCAATTGACACCTTGAATGTTGATTTTTAGAGTAATGCTCAATGTATGATTGACTGTTTTTGGGATTTGATGTTGTGGTCCTCAATTACCAGAAGGAAACCCAAAATTATTAATGCTAAATCAAACGTGGTGCAAAATGTGTTCATCAACGAATGTCAATAAATTCAATTTAGTCACACAAACTGGATTAGAGTTTTATGAGCTCTTTGAAGCAGAAACTTATTAATTCAGCCAGGTTTTATTACTATTAAAAAAATCAACAAGTCTACAGGGGGATTATGACATGGCTATGCCATTCATTTTACGGCGAGCGTAAAGGACAGAGCTTTAGCAGTTATATAGCTCTGTCCTTTTCTCTCAGCGTAAACTGAACTGCATAGCTATGTCATAATAACCCCCAGACCAGCAAATGGATTGTAATAAATGTAAACGTAATTGTTCTTTAAAATACTCAATAGGTATTCACCATACTTAATAACTTCTATCAATAGTTATTCATGTATTTATCTTATATCTATTTGTGGTATTTTGTTAATGCAATATGAAAAGATTAAAGTGATCTAATGCAATCGTGTGAAATGTACAATTTAAATGTTTATGTTTAAGAACGTCTTTACGTTAAGAAATGTGCTAAGTAGGGTTTTGGTTTGATGAAAACTAACAAATTATTGTACATTTTATTTTATATTTATTATTGTATACGGTATTAGAGTCAAGTTTGTACAACATCCATAATTATGTTTCATTGTATTATCCTTTGTTAAAAGATTGTACTGTTCTGTCATAACATAAGAGTTGAGTTTCTTATTGTACATAAGCTTCAAACACAGATGTCATGAACTTAAATGTTTTATTAAAATATTTTGTTACATTACAAACGGTTAACTACCACGAGGTCAAATTTTAGTTAACTACCAACTGTTTCGTTTGTCAAAATTATCATCAGTTGGAAAATCATTTCTTTCCGAAACCGTTTAATTTTCCTGGATTGATATTAAAAAAAACTTAACCAACATGTATTAAATCTCTATCATGTTAAACATTCTGAAATGTTAATGGGTTTAGAAATAAAACAGTTGGGAAAAAATCTGACTTGTTACAGGATACCGATAAAAACTACAATATAAAAACAATAAAAATAGTAATGTGTTTATGTATTTCAAATAAATGAATATTTATGTATTTTTGTGCAATAATCGCCTTTATAGATGTAGTGTAAGGTTTTATTTTGAACAAGATAAGTACAGCCTAATATTATTTTTTTGCTTTGAAATATGTTGTCAACACATAAGCCATAATTGTGTACATAAAATTTCAAGTTTCAGTACAATACACAATCAATACAACAATTTATTGTAAACAAACCCTGTATTTAAATCCGATCTACTTAATATCATCATCACTACATAGTATAAAACAAAGTCGCTTCCCGCTGTCTGTCCCTATGTTTGCTTAGATCTTTAAAACTACGCAACGGAATTTGATGCGGTTTTTTTTAATACATAGAGTGATTCAAGAGGAAGGTTTTTATGTAAAATAAATTCTGTTTTATGTACGGATGTTACAGAAAACTCATATAAACCGAAGCGAAGCGAGGGCGGGTCGCTAGTTATGTATATAATCATATTTAATTGGTTTTAATACGTAAAGTAAATGATCACATGTACAAACGGCGGTTTTAAGACCATTTTTCTGTGTAAGTAGAAAATCTACTTACCTACGATGTGTCAACGAAAATAACCAATAGCTTATAAATATTTTTATTTTGTTAAATTTGGTCTTAAAAGTCACGTCGTCGACAATTCGCTTTCTATCTATAATATTTAACTTGTCAAAAACACTGTAAATTGTTTATTTATTAGGAAATTGAACAAAAGTATAGTTTTAGGCGTTTTTGGGAGACATTGTATTATGCCGTAGCACTAGCGCATAGTGAAGTCGTAAAGAAATAAATAGTTTTCGATAACTTTATCTTGTTTATAAATAACCCTTTTCCTTCACTAAAAATCTGTAAGCATGCTAGGTAGTTATGCAAAACTCGTTCTTATTTGGAATATTGATTCCATGTTTTGCATAAAATCGTTATCGTATACTTCAAAATAAAAGAGGAACGAATTGGCAATAACAGTTACATAAATAAATTCCGACGAATTGAAAACTTGGCCTTAACACTTCCTTGTTGTTTCAATCCCGCCAAACGTCCCCTCAAAAACAGTAGCGCCATCTTGTGGAAATGTTGCAAACTAATCATATTCAAAGCTAGTTAGCTTCCCTTTGACACTTCGCGTTGACTACTGCCAACGCCATCTGTTATTTTCTTGCTACACTACGAAACAACTCACTAAGCAAACCATAACTTAACTCAGCACAAACAACGTGATGTAGTTTTTAATTGGTAGGTGGCGCTACTAGTCCTCAAATCATCATGATCTCAAATGTTTTTACAATATTTTATTTAACTTGCTTTTCTCGTATGTTTGGTATTCCGGTTCAAATCTCGCAGAATTGACTTGTCAATTTTGAACCACTTGCCGTTATAGTAATGAGTTGAACTTTGGAATACGTCACATAAGTAGACTCGAGGGCACGGCAAATATTACCTATGGTACTTATCTAGGAGCAGAGTTGATCTGATGATGGAGTCGGAAGGTGGGAACCGAATCTTCGCTGTAATAATTAACACAGACTCACCGAATTGAGATTCGTTTGTTTGGTCTTAATAAGCAGATGACGCCAGTACAAAAATTTGCAGTTCGCAACAATAGCTTTTTTCATAAACTCAAATGTTCAACTAAAACATAATCAGAGGACCAAACTGGCGGCTTATTCTACTATGTCCTTGTATTGCTATCGTTAAGTAAATAAGAGCTACCATAACGTTTACAATACGATAGTATACCAAAAGGGTTTAGCCCAAACGGAATAGAGCCCCTGCGCTGTACTGACTTGACTTTATCAAGTGGAAGGACCTACTTAATTCACGTATTTTGGTCATTTTTGCGGTTCCGTATCCTAAGGTTGGACTCACGCTGATTGCATTCGAAATTTAATTTTAATCGAAATATAATAATATAATAGAATAGAATAGAATAAATTTTATTTCAGACAACAAGGCCCATATTTACAAATACCTTACAGACTAACATACATAACAATATAATAACATGAAAACCGGCGGCCACGAAATCGCCGAAATATGACACCCCTCGCCCAGAATTCCTCATTTAAAAAGGTCGACAGATCTTGTGAGGGTACTCTCACCACAAATGAAATACGAGTACCTACCTGTGCGGCGGTACGGAACCCTCGGTGCGCTGGTCCGACTCGTACTTGACCGGTACATGTAATTTATTTAAAAAATTGCCGACATCCTAGAACTCAGAATAATACACAATATTTTCAGTAAAACGGTATTAAATTAAACACGGCAATAACGAGTAAGCAACTTCAATTCCCAAATTAATGATTTTCTTGTCACTGATTGACCTTGCCGCGTCATTAGCCGGAACATCTGCAACTCGTTGCGCGTGATTGATGTTCGCTGACTCGAGTTGCTAATGATTCAAATTCGACTACATCATCAAAGACAGACATTTTATTGAATGGTTTAATGGGATAGCGTTATTTGGTAGGGATTTTTTATTTCGGCGTTTTTCATAAAACTGATAATAACGCTTTGTAACAAGGTTGCTCGTGTTCAAAAACGCGCAAAAACTAAACTGTACTTAATATTATGATTCATGACATTTAAATTTGACGAAAAGATACAAAGAATACTTTAACTAAAATAGGTTTATTGTACGTTTATGGATAAGGGGGTAAGTATGATAAAAGTCGAGGCGCTGTTCGAAGCGTATTTGTAATGCTATACAGTTTTAAACAAGCTTTTAAGGTTGGTCTTATTAATGGTCAAGAACCAATGTTGGAAACTTTATTCTTATTACCTATATCAAAGAAGAGTAGAAACTATTTTTTTTTTGCAATAATCAATTTATCCAACACAGGTGTTATTTCCTTATCAGCCTTCCTTTGTATGCAATGCAATTAAGTTTGTAAAAAACAAGTTGACCCCTACTTGACGACGCTTTAGCTTAGTTGGTGATTGGTAGTGACCCTGCCTACGAAGCTATTACGGTCCTGGGTTCTAATCCCGGTATAGGCCAATGTTTGTGTGATGAGCGAGAGTATTTGTTCTGATTCTTGGTTGATTTCTCTATATAAATAAATAAATATCAGGGGACAATCTCACACCAATTGACCTAGTCCCAAACTAAGCTCAAGGCTTGTATTATGGGTACTAGATAACGATATAAATACTTATATAGAGAAATATATACTTAAATATATAGAAAACATCCATGACTCAGGAACAAATATTCGCGCTCATCACACTAATATCTGCCCTTACCGGGATTTGAACCCAGGACCGCTAGCTTCGTAGGCAGGGTCACTACCAACTAGGCCAACGCGTCGTCAAGTACATCTATATCTATTTATATCAGTACTATGTTTATTTTTGTCTAGTACTCATAGTACAAGCCTAGAGCTTTGATTGGGACCAGAGGGGCTATTGCTTAACGCACTCGTAATCGCAATTGTTTTCATTTTGAAGCCAATTGAGATCGAGAGTGCGTTAGCCAATAGCGACGCTGGTCAATTTTTGTGAGATTGTCTACCTGTCCTTTGTTATATATTTGTTATTAATTACTTCTGATAGTCGGATTGATATGAAATGAGCATCATAATGCCATTTCTATGACAACACAATGTTAATGTAACCATTACTTACACAATTTTGATTAAAATCTTCCAGAACAAAACAAAAGCAAAACGTTGTTGAAGGGGAAACTTGCCTTATTCGTACCTGTGCCTAAATCGTACCCTAGCATTATTTCCGAACGGAATGCAACAGTAGCGACAAATAAATAAATAAGAATATAATAAATTAGAAAACTCTCACGCGTTTAATCATTTGCTAAATTGCACTGCTGTTTGACCACAGGTAACATAGTAACTTGTATAAATGTTTTTATAATCTGAAAGAATTCTTTGGTGCTCCATACAAATAATTATAATCCGACACGACCCCAATTAGTATAAGTAGTTTTAGAAAATAATAATTATTAGATATTAATATGTTGTATTGTGTTGTATAGCTGCTCTCTATCCTATGTTGCTGTGCCCTTGCAGGGCGTCACATGCAAACCTCCCATTATCTACCACCTATATATATATTATGTTAATGTGACATGCAATAAAATATTTGAATTTGAATTTATATAATCTGTGCCACAGATTAGAAACTCTGCACGTAGAAACTTCCAAATCAGATGTCAAATGTCCACTGCATAAGCCAACATCGCGAATCCTTCAGACTAATTCTTATCAATTCCTTACACTAATGAGCGTCATTATTCGGCATCAAGGAAGGATTAACGTTCGTTATTTAGACTGAGATAGATGTACATTAGTGGGCAGAGTACGAGCGGGATGCCAGCGGGCTGACGCGATCATTTGTCGTGTAGTTTAAGGGAAAACAAACACCGTGGACGCGCCCCGCGAGGGAAACCGAATAAAATCATGGCTTCGAAATGTGGTGCTGGAGACGGATGAAAGAAATTAGCCGGATCGAAAAGAAGAGGAATGAGGAAGAACTTAGTTAAGTAAAGGACAAGAGAAGTCTTTCAGACAATAAATAATAGACGAAGCAAGATGTTTGGTCACCTGTTACGGCACTATACATTAAGATGATAATTAAAAGAAAAATATAAGAAAAAGAGAGAGAAGAATTAACCTAGACCAATTAAAACAAAAAGTAGGTGTTATGCCGTATCAGTGTTTTAAAGAGAAAATTCGGAATAGTCAGGAATGGAAATTAAAGGTATAGTAGAAATTGAAAGTTAGTACCTAACGTTACGAGGAAGCTTTATTTCTTTTAATAAAGCTTCCTCGTAACGTTAGGTACTAACTTTGAATCGACGTAAAAATCTCAATTTTTATTTCTATTAGTCAGTCAGTACGCAGTCTTGGGCCGCTTTTCTACTTTCAAGAAAATTTCTGCGATAAGTGTTCGACAGTCATTAAAAAACCCTTTCTAAGACAGTCGGGTTGAGGTGTAATACTCAAAATATCCCATAGGGTCATAGTGTATCCGTAAGGACCCCACCATATAAGATAAGATAAGGTACGATTAGTTTAGTCAAAAGTAGTCCATCTTAAAAATCTTCACAGCTATCGGACTGAGTGCTGTCTAAATTCGCGCGAGTCACAGTCCCTCCCCCCCCACTTCTGGGCATGCGATTACCATCTCGCCGGATTAGGCTCCAATTTTAAATTGTTGATTACTTCCCCCCCACCCCCTCCCGAGAATCTTCGCAAATGACACGCTGTTAAATTTTAAAAAAATTGGCCCTCCAAGTTTTTTAAGGATGGTCAACAGAAAAATGGTACAAAAATCGAGAAGGCAAGCCGACATTTTTTCTGTTTAATTTGTTTCATTTATTTTATTTCGAAAAACGGGGTAATGAGTTATGTTCTACGTTAAAAATATTTAATTCGGTGTTTTAATACTCCTACGGAATTTTAGTCAATTGGATTTTGAGCCTCTGACCAGAAAAGACGCGGGTTTTGAAACAGACACACAAGATAAGGGGGACCATTTACTTAAACAAACAGTAACCAAAAAAAAAGTCACTAAAGTCGACTTTTCAAATTGACAGACGCATCTTATGGACCTCATTTTTTATGACATGTAAAAATAGTTCCATCTAAAGTTTTTGTACCTTACTTTTATTAGGTTTTCAAACTTGAGATAGGTAAGTAACCATTTCGTAACTGGGGAGATTCAAAAAAATAGCACACCCTTGACGTTTTCTTCAGATTTGGGAAAAATTCTGCACGCTCGTTATATCGTCATTCTAAACAATAAAAAATAGTACTCCCGATATGTCCCCAAAAATATGTATGGAATTGTCCGTTTTGTTACCAAGAAACGTATTGGATTTTGGTAACAAAACGGAACAATTCCATACATATTTTTGGGGACATATAGGGAGTAAGTACTACTTTTTCTTGTTCAGAATGATGATCCCAACCAACGTGCAATTTTTTTCCCAAATCTGAAGAAATAGTCATGCTGGGTGTGCTATTTTTTTGAAACTCCCCAACTAGTCAATATTTTTCAACTTTAACAAGCTAATGTCCACAAAAAAAGAAAAACGAAGAATTTAAGGCTTTTTTTCTGCAAGCCGTACATCATTCATCCAGTTTATGCGAAGACATTAGGAAGGATATGACGCCCTCGAAAAGATACCAATTTCAATGCTATATCCCGCCAAATTGAGGAAAACTCGCTTTATTCATGATCAAAACGAAAGAAGAATTAATAAAAACGTCCAATACTTAGATATGATTAAGGCCTTTTATAAAAACTAAGCCGGTTACTTCACTTTTAATATTTTCTCGATTATTCAAGTCGAAGATAAATTCTCAATTGCTATTGCGTATTGTGCAATCGTAAAATAATATGAATATGTATTTTGATTTCTTATATTGCTCAAATAAATAATAGGTAGGGTAAATTGTCAGTAACTGGCCACTTTAGAAAGTGTCATTTAGTTACTAGCCACCAAATTTCTTACTGGCGCTGTTAGTAAAGATACTTGGACAGTACTCCGGGTAATAACTCAAGATCTAGGTATTCTAGTTTAATCGCAAAAATGTGAGCAAATATCTTTCTTAACTCATTTTATTGCAAAGTGTCCAGTTACCGGGGGGTGGCTAGTTACTGACGATTTACCCTACATATTTATCCTAATTGTGCAAAATGTGCTTACAGAATTATAACCAAGTTTTTTAAGTTGTTGGTAATTCTGTGGCTCAGCCTACCCCGCTCTGGGAACGAGGGCGTGACAGTACCTATGTGTGTATGTACGTATTTATATGTTTACATAGACTGATAAACTTGGTAACCTTTCAGCAATCATCGTAGTCACTTTATGTATGTTCTTCGTGGCTTTATGTATGACATGCCTGGTTTTCAGCTTCCTTAAGCACCCTAATTATGGAAAGTATCTGCTCAAACCTTAAAACAAAACAGACAGGTACATTATTTTGCTAATTCAGCCTATTTACTTTGTTTCTTAAAAGCTCGTTTGTTATTATTGTTTACATTTCCACTTGACAATGTGTGTGTGATTGCAGCATTAAATAAACGTTTTATGTCTCCAACTAAACCTGTGTTCCTAATAATAACACAAGGAACCCCTCAGGGCTAATTTCTCGGATAAACAGAGGTCCAGGAATCACCGCGTACGTCGAGCGACCCTCGCCTATTAGCGGTCAGTAAGGGGAAGCGCTGTACATTGCGGCTTTCATCAATATTATAGCGTTGGTTCAGTTAACAAGTCTGAGCATACTTAGCGCTGTCAAGAAAATACCGCTGTTGAGAAATTTCTAGTCACTTTTCTGCGGCTGGTAGGATCTTGTGCAGGGTCCGTCCGGATCGCTTCCACCATCTTATCCATTAAACTACCGCCAAACAGCAGTGTTCGCATTGCTGTGTTCCGGTTTGGGGATAAGACAGCCGGTGAAATGACTAGCGTAGAGGAATTCCATCTTACTCCTCATGGTTGGCAACGTGTTTGCAGTCTTAGGATGGCATTGCAGTGTTGTGAATGCGAATGTCTATGGATGGGTCACAGTTTCCAGTTACCATCAGGTGGCCTGTGTGCTCGTTTGTCTTCACAATGCCATAAAAAAAACTAACTTATTTATAGCCCCTAAAAAAGACGCGGTGTAAGAATTAAAAGTTGGACGCCTGAATCATGCGTTAACGGCTGAACGTATTTGAAATTGGTACACAAATGGTATATCCTGGATGTATTTATTTATTTCAAATGCACATAAAAAGATTTAAATATGGCTAATACTACATAAATGCACTCACCCCTCCATTCCGAGTGGGGTAGGCAGAGCTACAGATACCAACCACTCTAAAAACTTGTGGTTAATACTGTTACCACATTTTGGTTAATAATAATCGTTATTAAAAAATCACATGACTTATAGTCCTAAGATAGTTTTCACCCTGGAGACAAGTTTCTTTACAAATAATATTGGACAATTTCAAAGCGGATAATCTTGCCGGCAAGGCTGGAAGCTTAGCCTATAAATTAGCAAAGTTAATCCTGATTTTCGTAATATATGAGCAAGCAATGTACGTCTCCCGAGCGGTCATCTCGACCGCCAGCTCCGGCGGCGGTAAATCTCCGCTCGTCCGAGGTCAGGCACCGGCGATTATCTGCGCATGAGTAGAACAACAATACCTATAGTTAGTCAGTTAACAGTAAGATATAAGGTTTGATGTCATATTCAGTTGTGCAGATTTTGTGCAGTGTATGGACGCTATCCGCTTTTGACTTGTTTACTTGCGTTAGGTATTTTTGCCATCAAGCAGCAGTTATCGCATTGTGTTTCTTAGTTCTGAAGGTTAGCGTATTAATATCTTGAGACTGCACATTTCCATGGACTCCAGGCCCCTATACCACAAAACTTTACAAGCGTACAATTTGACAAATTTGTACGGATCTCCATACAAAAAGTTGACAGTTAAATTGTACGCTTGTAAAGTTTTGTGGTACAGGGGCCAGGTAGCCTTCGTGTTTCCTTGTCTTAAAACATGGCCTAAAATTCGTTATTCATATTTTTTTCAGTCACTTATCTTTTACTACACTCACAAACTTACGCCTTTATTCCCAGAGTGGGGTAGGCAGAGCTACAGAATTACCAACCACTCCAAAAACCTGTTGACATCTCTGTAACCACATTTTCCACAATCAGGCTAAGATGTTTACCAGTGTATTAGTGACAGGTTGCAAGCCCATCGCCTAACAGTGCGCAAAAACTAAAGTGTACTTAATATGTGAAGCATGACATTTAAATTTGACTGAAAGAGACAAAGAATACATACATACAACTATCACGCCTTCATCCAAGGTTGAGGTCGGCAGAGCTACAGAATTACCAACAACTCTAACAACTTGTTGATAATCCTATAACCACATTTTGCACAACAGGCTAAGATGTTTACCATGTATAAATATACCTATTAGTGACAGGGTGCAAGCCAATCGCCTAACAATTTATTCCCTTAGTCGTCTCTTACGACATCCACGGGAAGACATAGAGTGGCACTATTCTAACCCGGCAACCACATCTTATACTAAATTTCATAAATGTATGCCACTGACCTAGGATTGTACAAGTAGAATTCTGTGAAAAGCGAGGCACATCATATCCAGGCTTTATCAATTTTAGGCCCTTCGATCATGGAACATGCATCTCCATGAGCTTCAGGTTAAAAACTCTGATCTAGTTAGTTACGTTTTTCAGACGACTTGTTTTACTATCTGTTGTTTAAATTAAAACTGCTGTTTCCGGCCAATAAACTTTACCTATAACCATTTACACGACGATACAATACCCCAAAATTCCGCAACAATCAAAACGTCGCACGCGCACCTTTACGTCAGCTGCTCAATGTCCCATTACCGGCAATTTGTCGTTCTAACAATGTCAGAAAAAAACGCAACTGGTGTATAAAACTTATAGCATTTGGAACCGTCTATTTAACTTAATTGGGCTTAATTTTATATGTCTTAAATGTACATGTGCCCTTTTGAGGGAGGGAAGATTAGACAGATGTGCCGAAAATTTGTCGCAGTTGACTTTTGTCGATTGTGGAGGCTGGCCTGTTTATGATGGTTGAATAGACCTATTTAGTTTTATAGTCGGGATGCTTAGGTCAGGTTTCAATTTAATGGATGTTTTTTGGTCATTTTGCGCATGTTATTTAGACAGAGCTGTTATTTTTGAACAAGATTTTATGGAACTGGATGTAAATTGGAAAATGTATGTTATTCTAATACTATTAATATGAAGTTAATAATATTTTACTTTTGCGAAACGAAAAAGCAAAAACCTCTTTCAAAGTTAAGAAATTTTATAGTTAATAACTAATCTTGTTGTCATTTCTGTTGCTAGGGTAAGATTTAATTAAGTAAGCATACCGGTTTTTAAAATCAATCTAGTGAATTCAATAGCTAAGATGTAAGTCAAATTGTTACAATTATTTTGATCTGGTAGCGGCCAAATCAAATATATAGGTCTTACCTGATATATCATACATCTATATTCTCATCGTGTTTTTTTCCCTTTAAGTAAACTATTAAATATATCCAAGCAACAAAGGACAGTAAATCCAAGTGGCAATTATACGCAAACTCCTTAAAACGTTTCGCCGATCGACTTACACAGCGACCCGCGCGGTCCCCAGGCGTACCCCATTCTTCCGTCACGTCCGTAAGCGGCTTACGTGTAACCGATCGCTGCTTTTCACACCATTTGCTCTAAACATTTAATATTCTACCACCCGAAGTCTAAAGGACACATCTGCCTTGAAATCTCTGAGACAAAACACACCCAATACAAATATTAATAAGATCGTAGTTACGATAGGAGGGTTATAAAAGATATGACCTTTTTTTCTGAACTGGGTAGTACTAAATACCAAACTTTTAATGTGAATCTAAAGGACTCTATTGTAATAGTTTAAGGTTAAATTTACTTTGCTGTAGCTACAATATAATTTGGTGTAAATTGAACGTATCACAAATAATGCGATTTGAGTGAAAATCGACGTTTTTGTGCACTTTTGATTGACAGTGCGGCTGTTTGGCGATTACGGCCATATGGATGATCTGACAGTTTGTATGGGATTTGTATGGAACTCGAAATTACCTTTTTTGGACAGAAATTAGTTATTGTAATGGCTTATCTCGGCTAGTAATTTGTGATTGCTCTTTATGCGATCGTATCGTAACGTCCGAATGTTCTGCGGCGCATCTAGATGTGGTTTTGGAGTTGGTATTTGGCAAAAATTAAAAAAAACATGATTGGGTATATTTAGCTCTCTCTGATGCCTCCTTACCTGCGCAAAAGTAAATATCTTCAAAAGTAAATGTCTTAGTGTGATACTATAAGTATAGGAAAATGAATGTCGTAAGTTCTGTTTGTATTTTGTTTCGACGCTAAACATTCGTAATTGAAAAATATAATTGCTGTACGAGTCTATTTATGTAAAAAAAACGACAATGACATTGTGAATTATGAGATGAAACAACAAGATTTATTTCTCCTACAAATCGGTAATTTCTTTTGTACGCTCATAATATGATACTTAAAATAGACTAAGTCATAGGCATCCTGAACACAAGAGTCCAGGATATTCCTATTTCAACAATTACTATCCCAATTTCAACAGAATATAAACAAATCAAACGTTTAAATTATACTTACCCAAGCATTTATTCTCCAATATATTGTATTTATAGTAATCGTCGCGCGCGCAGCTTATAAAGACGACAAACATACAAACATATTATATATACGATAATACAGGATAATATATTAGCGGGTGATCTGCTTATCAGAGTAATATATGGGGGGATTAAAGTAATAAAAAGTTATTAAATAAATATATTTGTTTACGCGCTAAGTGCCGGCGCGGGCGCACGGGCGGGGCTTACATGCGCACGCGCTTAACATCACGATTTTTTTTTATTTAAATTAGTGATCAAGGAGACAATTTGCAGCGATGCAGTCGCGATACAGTAGTCGTCCAGCCGCAGTGCAGTCGAAATGCGGTCGCTGGTTGCATAACTTCGCCCGTGTAACTAGGATTCTGTATCACTATTGTGATACATCACATCAGCATCTATATAGCACAGATAATGTCATCACATCAGCATCTACGTGTATATAGCACAGGTAGTGTCCATCGTCATTCAGATGTTGTTCAAAACAGTCGCACGTTATCTGCATTGCTGAGTCAATACAGTTGCGTGTTTGCATCAATGCAAAAGCGATAACTATAATGCGATTGTATCGTTAATACTGAATCGATGCGACCAAAAACGGTGCGAAACCGTTAAAAGCAGCGACTTGTTCGATGCAAACAGTCGCAGTGGGTGACCACCCTAAAATCCTTAAAGATAACGATTCCTTCCTTACCGCATAAGGGATCGCAAGGTTATGTAAAAACAATAATTGTATATGTATTAGTCAATGTATTAGGTACTAACGTACAGATAAGCATAATCTCTTTTTTGTCACTAACCAAATGAATCACAGTTATTTGAAATAAATTATTTGAATTTGAATTTGAATTTGAATAAGTATTTTCATTCATTACTTTTAAAATGGTTTTAAACCAATAACGTTTTTGGCTGTCGATTTTTTGTTCGTTATGCATCTTGACCAGCTGGCTTATGGCCTAACACAATCGCAATCGTTATCATTTTGACAATCCGAAGGCGAGTACCTATGCGTACAAAACGAAAACCATTGTTCCACTTTGTAATCGATTGCGACTGCAAGTACGTTAGGCAAAAAGCCAGCAGGGCTAATCAACATGGTAAAAACCATATCGATTTTAACTTGTACTTTGTATCTGTTACAATTACCGTACTCAGCTAGCGGTCTCACTCCCTCGCACTCTAAAAGAATACTGCAAGTTCTGCGAGGGACTGAGCATTTGCCCGCTAGAGAGTAGGTACGTTAATTGTAACTCATAGTAAAGGTACTGATGTCGTATTGTCAACGTTTTGATAACTCTTATTTATATTGGACAGTAATGGCGGCCGAGTTAAGAACGATACCATTGATAAAATTAGATCTGGATTTTACCACCTAGGATAGGCGCAGGCGCTTTGTTCGTTCTTGGATTATTTTTACGTCCTTCATAATACTAGTGTACCAACAGACGAATGTCGAGCGCAGCATGTGAGCCCGGTGAGCGGATTAACTCGGTGCGCACGCGGCGCGGCATTACCGCGTGGCAAATGGACTGTCCGCGGAATATGAAGCGGCTGAGAAACCGCGCACACTCTGTATTCATGATGCCAGTGAAGATATTTTCTTAGACAACTCGGGTCTGGATTCGTCAACGAATTACTGCGGCGAAGTTAGGCATTCTTGGATTCCCGTGAATGAGACAATTATGGTCCAATTTGCTTCCATACTGAAACATCCTCAATCGGCAGGCATGAGACGTTGAGAGGGCCAGAGGGTTTCATGGGCCTGAGAGTAAGTCACCTCGAATTTGTAAAAGTAAAAAGGCGCCCTGGGTAACCTTACTACAAACAGGGATGGTTTCTTGTTACAAGTAAAACAAAAAGGGTGGTTCTCCTTGGTTTATTGGTATCATCACATACACACAGATAATGCCTCGAGTAACAGTAGCACCATATTAATATTAAGACCCATCGGGTTACTGACTACAGAAATAGAAACATCACTTATCTAGGGTGAAGTACGCATGTGGTCAAGTGTGTGTAAGGTGAAGTTAAGTGGCAAGCGAAGACTTGATGTCCCAGAGATATGCGAAGGGGGTTGCAACACGTGGCACGGAGGTCCCGCCCATGTGGTCCAACACGAAGCGCCCTTCACGGTATCCGGGGTTAAGGCTACGCCTAGCACTAAAAACCCTACAACAAGAATTGCAGTTATTAATAAAAGAAGCCTTAATTGAAAGCTAACCTATCAGCCCTAGCCATGAGGTAAATATAGTACTCACCACAAAGTGGGTTTTATGTAGCCTTATATCATGAGGCTAGTTGAGGCCGGCATACACACGGTGCCCCCATAAAACGTGGCACTGGCTGAAAGAAAATGTAGCTTATTAGAATTTGGTTGGGACGGTGGTGCTTGCCGACGGGAGCGTGGTCTCTCACGATACTCACCTTAAACAGGCACGTATATCGCCTAATGACCCTGTTTTACAAGGCAGGAGTCAGCGCTTGGGATACAGAAAGCTGCATGATGCTACAACAAAAGAGTTCACGTGAATCGACAAATCAAGAAAGAGATACACCTTTAACAGCGTGGGAGGCGAGTATTACTTACGGTTTATTATATTAGTAATATCATGTAGTTCATGGGCATTTGTCGCCTATTTGTTTAACCGGCACACAGATATGAGTACTGCCACGATGCATGAAATTGTCATCGTATAAACTGCCTGAAACAAAAGTTAAAGGGACATAAAAACAAATCCCACATGGGCACGATGAAAAGAAGCATCGAATAAACACCGCAACTCACCGCTAATTATCCATTTGTAAAGGTTATTAAATTAAATATGAAGAAGGCAATGCTGCCCTTCCCACAAGCGGAATCTGAATCAAAGAGAATAGAGCGAACCTAGATGATGTGGCAATCCCTCTACGTCATTATGGTCGCGAACTCGTTTCACTCTTAGACGGCAACGCTCGTTCACTGTTTTAACAATTTAGAAATCAAAACTAATCTAAAACAATCCACAAGATAGTCCTAAAGATATTCTATGAATCCTGAAACAATATAATTTTACATGCCGAAAATTATCGAATGATCCGAGTCTTAGTCCATAGATCAAAGCGCAGGAGCGCAGCAGTGAAACGTAACGCACGCTCACGCTTGACTGAAGTATTGATTGACTCCGTCTCACTCTTTCTCCGTTCGTAACCAAAGCGAGAGAAAAGGACAGAACTATGTGTACTCGATCCTTGATTTTGGTGCAGAAGCCCACCAGTAGTAGTGTTGCTATAAGAAAAAAAACTAAGCAAAAAAACGGGTGTTACAGTACCGGCTTAGTTGGGGAAATAATTTTATTTCAGAATTGCAAGCTTCTGAAATAAAATTATTCTACACCATCAAGAGAACGAAAATATTCAAGGGAGGGGTCGCCTTCGCCAGCAGGGGAAGACGTCTGAAATATAACATAAAATCACAAAATGCTCTACCCAAGCGAACAAGTCTAACTCCAATGGTCTTCGCCATAAAGGGGAAGCCAGATAAATCATAGGCCCGATCCGGGTCCACTAACGGCAAACGTGGTTGCCCGTCTCAGACCTACTACGCATAAACACACCCTCTTCTACCGAAAAGAAGATAAAAGAACAAGTCTTATCTCTAATGGTCTTCGCCATAAAAGGGGAAGCCAGATAAATCATAGGCCCGATCCGGGTCCACTAACGGCAAGCGTGGTTGCCCGTCTCAGACCTACTACGCATAAGCTACACTAATTGCTAAAGTAAACTTATAAACTACTTTCCTAGTGTTTGTTGGCTCTGCCTCCAACCAAACGCTCTAAACCTATATCAGAGTTTGTTGGTTCAATTTCCAAACAAACGCTCTAGATCCTAAACTAAATCAAGTATGTACTAAAGTTAGTATCTCTTTAAGTACACATCAACCTCAACTGAGAGAAACATCCGCGAGAATTATACAGCTCTACACAAAGAACTGAAACTACAATGAGGGGTGTGACACACTACCAACCTCTTAAGCGGCTTAATTGTATTGATTAAACTACCACTTATAAGAACTGTGGCAGAAACCCTATAATTAAGTAAACACTCAAGTGAGACTATTTAAAATCAAGTGTTGAAACTATAACACACGAATTTCAACCTAAACTTGTAAAAGAAAATCTCAACTGAAACCAGTATAAAGAGATTAGAACAATGGAAAAGAGGACGCACTCTGTATACCACCAGAATGTCCTTTTCACAACAACTCTACTAAGTACAGATAAACTTTAAAAATAGTTTTATCTCGAACAGATTGCGCCTATGGCGTAATCGGAAGAAATCCTAGAACTAATAAAACACTATGGTAATAAAAAAAATATTATTACCCATACCTACACGCTTTACCCTACTACGGACAAAACATGACAGCACAACTAAAATTAAATGGATGCGCATCCTTGGTTACTTAAAATTAAAACTTAGCCTACCTCACTCTACTTCAATATGCTTTCATTCCAGTAATCCAATCCTTTAAAAGAGCCAACAGTCAGGACAAATCTTTTCCCTTCAATAAAACACCTGCAGTCCGGACGAAATATACCAAACAAACCAGTAAATCATACCTTAAAGAGCCAACGGTCGGGACAAATATTCTACCAACGCCAAAAATCTCAGCAAGTCCAGACATCCTATGCGTTCCGTACATAGTACAAAAAAACACATACCTAACAAATAAACATAAATTTACTATACCTAACAACTATGCCTAACACCAAACTTAAGCATTAATATTATAATTGAGTCCCCTAGCTCATAGAATCTACCATGGACTCATCCTAACCTAGCAAATCTTTATTAATTTAAGGGTTGTACCCCTGGAGGTTCAGAACCTCCGCGATCTAGCAAATCCTTGATGTGAAAACGTCCTAAGGGTTTACCGTTAAGAGACTTTAACGAATAAACCAACGGTGAATGTTTTTTATCAATAAAACATTTTTCATATTTGGGAGAAAGTTTAGCACTAAAGTATTTAGAAGCGTTCGACAGAGGAAAACAACGCTTATAAATAATTTGGCCCTCCTCAAATTGAATTGCTCGTTTCCGTAAATTATAATACTTCACATTATGATTATAAGCCTTTTTTAAATGACCTTGAACCGATTTATATATATCGTTCAGCTTAGGAAGTTTAGAAGAAAACGGTTCTACATTTATCTTAACCGTTGGGGAATCTACCGGCTCCTCGATATGGTAAAGGGAACCATCCGTTATCATTTCTCTACCATGAGTCAAGTAAAACGGCGTGAACTTTGTACCTTCGTGAACTGCAGTATTAAGAGCACATTGTATCTCAGGAATGTTCTGATCCCATTTACGATGATCCGAACGCACGTAGGATGCAATGGCTCGTACTATGTCGCGGTTGACACGCTCCGTTTGGTTGGTCTGAGGATGATAACGAGGGTTGTAGAAGATGTTAGGGACACCATAATTAGAGAGCAAATCCCTGAACTCCTTCGAAATAAACTGAGGTCCGTTGTCTACGTATATAAATTTACACACGCCATGTAGTAGGAAGACACCCTTCTCCAAACATTTAACTATGGCTTTTGCCGTTACACTACGCAAAGGAAACAAAAGAGCGTACTTACTAAAGTAATCAGAACATACAAAGAGGTACTGATTCCTTGCGTAGGAGGGTGGAAACGGCCCCATAATGTCACAAGAAATGGCTTCCCATGGACGCGTGACCACGCGTGGATTGCCCATCAGACCTGCCCTGGCAACGTTACTAGGTTTATAACATTTGCAAACCTCGCAGGCACCGACGTACTTCTCAACGTCGCGGTAGAGGTTTGGCCAAAAATATACAGCACTAATACGTTTATGAGTTTTAGCCACTCCAAAGTGTCCAGAGACCGGGTCGTCGTGATACTTCGTTAAGATTTCATCGCGATGATCCGCAGGCACGACCAACTTCCATTCAAACTGGGACGTTAAATTGTATTTATTTTTAGATAAACGAAATAACTTGCCATCCTTTACCGTGAAGTTGGGAAATAAACGTGGATTATCGCTACAATCCTTTAAAAGTTTTGTATACCAAGGATCTTGAATTACCTGAGGGTCAAATGATATAGAGTCCACCTTGATTCGAGATAAAGTGTCTGGTAAAACGTGTTCCTTCCCCTTCCTATGTATAATTTCAAAATCGAACTGGCTTAAGCGACACGCCCACCGATTTAGCCTTCCCATCGGATTTTTTAATTTGTAGAACCACTGAAGCGAAGCATGATCAGTAACTATATAGCACCTGGAACCTTCTACATAGGCACGGTATTGCTCGAGAGCGTAAATCACCGCCAGGAGCTCTCGCTCCGTCGCCGTATAGTTAACTTCTTGCGCGCTCAGGGTTCTGCTGCAGTACGCGATAGGATGGTCTACATCGGCTTCGCGCTGTGCCAAAATTCCACCAATAGCAAACGAACTTGCGTCCGTATGAATATAGAAAGGTTTACTGAAATCAGGACACTTTAAGATAGGTGCGGATATAAGAGCAGACTTCAAAGTGTTAAAAGACTCATTAGCTTCATTCGACCATACGAAAGCAACCTTCTTACTTGTAAGGCGGGTTAGTGGACGAGCTACCTGAGAAAAGTTTTCAATGAAACGTCGGTACCAACCAGCCATACCCAAGAATCGTTTCAGTTCCTTCGGGTCCTTAGGAGTAGGAAAATTCATAATAACGTCAACCTTAGATGGGTCCGTTCTCAAACCGAAACGATCGACGACATAACCCAAGTACTTCAACTCACTCCGGCAGAACTGAGATTTCTTCATGTTGATCGTCAGATTAGCATGCTTCAACTTTTCAAAGACACGTTTAAGTATTTGTACGTGCTCGTCAAAAGAAGACGTACAGATGACGATGTCATCGACATAAGCAAAGACCTTATTATCAAACTCCGCCGAGAACAGGCTGTCCATCAATCGCTGCATGGTAGCAGACGCACCGACCAAACCGAAACACATAACGTTATAATGAAAAAGTCCGCGTCGCGGAACAGTAAAAGCGGTCTTTTCCTTCGAGTCTGGATGAAGAGGTATTTGATGGTAAGCAGCACTGAGATCCAAAGAGGTTAAATACTTGGCATCACGTAAATTATCAATGATGTAATTAATGTAAGGGAGAGGATACGCGTCCGTTTTTGATACAGCGTTAAGGCGACGGCTATCTAAACATAAGCGCATTTCACCATTCGACTTAGGTACCATAGTCACAGGAGAATTCCATGGAGATGCGGAAGGCTCAACCACATTATTCTTTAGCATTTTATCAAGTTCGGCATCAAGCAACCTTAACTTTTCCGGACTCAGACGATAGTACTTCTGCTTAATAGGGGCAGCGTCACCCGTGGATATCTCGTGTTGGATTAACGACGTACGACCCAAGCCTACCTTATCGGTATTAATAGAGTCGAAGAGTGACTTGACTTTGTCCATACTTTGCTTTTGTATAGGACTCAGCGAGTCATAATGTCGAAGTCCCTCCTCGACAATATTTGGTTGTCCATTTACGACGGATGACACGTTACTAGGCAGACAAGCTAAGATATCCGGTGCTAAATTAAAAGCTTTCCAAAAGTTGATACCAAAATGAATCGGTAGCAATATTTCTGGTTGAATGTGAAACAACACGAGCTGCACCTCATTATTATATTGAATTGGAATGTTCATATAGTACCGACAAACATAATCCTCTCCATTAGCAACCCTTAATCGGCGAGGTTGATCAAATTCGTGCATTATTATATTTAAATTTAAAAACTTTAAATGTGCGTTGTCACCTAAAATAGAACAAGACGCACCGCAATCCAGCAAACCACAAACGTTAACGTTAAATACCTGAACCGTTAAGTAGGGGCGGTGGTCATTGACAGGTGGCACAAAGTAAGTCTCCACGGGCGGGTTAGAACTACGCACCAAAGGAACCCGTGAGACTGGCCTAACTAGTTTTTTGACTTCGGAATAGTCTTTCCACAGTTTGGACAATTTGTACTCTTAACATCTTTTTCTCCACACTTAAAACAGACAATGTCACGCGATTTAGGACAACGACTAGTTTTGTGCGCTCCATCACAGCGGAAGCAACGAAATGATTTTAAAATTTTAGGCTTAGCAGCTGCGGAGGCTACGTCCTCTTTTCGAATCGAACGGCTATTAGTTGGTTGACACTGCATGTCTGGAGCTAAAGAGCTACGCGACGTAGACGGTTCGACAAAATCACACGCGCGCGAATTGGCTAATTCAAGCTTCATGCATAACGCTTTAAGTTGCTGCACTGACGTGACGTCTATTAACGCAAGCTCGCGACTATATTCAGGACGAATATTTCTGACAATTATATCTAATTTTTCTGCCTCAGATATAGGTGAACTCAAACGAGAGATCAAACCACCCATAATTGACAGGTAAACCACTATCGATTCATTTCGCGCTTGTGTACGAGACCTTATCTCGCGAAGCAACTTAAAGTCAAAGTCCGGAATGTCAAAGTCTGCTTTCAAAGCCGCGAGAAGCTGCGAGTACGATTTGAAGCTATCTTTATTTGCTCGGTACCAAAATAACGCGGGACCCTCAACAATGTCAGGAAATCCATTAAAAACAACGCATTCCGGTATCTCTCGAGAGAGCCTAAGTTCCTCCAGTCGCGTTGTAAAAGCACGGACGCAAGTATCCCCTTTATACTTTAAATTAAGACTCGACAAGTTATGCCGAGGTTCAGAGTGACACACCACTTTAGCAACTGATTCAGACGGAACCTGAAATTCCTCATCATCTGACTCGGAAGACTCTGACAGTGGATTTAAGACAGACAAACAACTGACAAGGGCCCCTTTAAGTTTGTTAACCTCAGTCTCAAAATTTGACACACGCGATAGACGGTCCAAATAGTAGTTACATCTGCCCACTAACCTGTCCTGCTGCGACTTGGAAAACTCACTGCCCTGCATAACCTCCGACTGCAACTCATTCACCTTCACTCTGCAGGCCTCGACCTCTGTTTGTGAATCAACTTCCTTCATATCAGACGCAGGCTTAAGGCTGCCACGTCTTACAAGAGCACGAGTCTGTCGAAATAATTTTCTTAAATTATCACAGCTATGTTTAGTGTCAAAGGGTATGTGTAAAGCAGTCAGTTCATGTGCCAGTTCCTCCTTAGTGAGGTATTCAACCTTTACATTCAGGTCCATGGTCAATTATATAAACAGTAAAATGGAACAAATCAAGCCTTGCAATAGTGCAGTATGCTACGTGCTTATTAGCAATAGAAGATGCACACAACACACATTTTAAGAAACAAACAAACCACTGTTCTGTTACACAATCAAAACAGTAAAAGGTTAAATAAAGTTAAAGTGTTTTACACGAGAACACCACCAATAAATATTATGTGCTTTCATCTCATTGATACAGTCAGAACATAAGAAGTTATGAAAAAGGCTAGTTATTCCTTATATATAAGAGTATAAAGGAATTTAATAACTATTAATACCCTATTAACACTGTTAAGACAGACAAAAGATATGAGATAAAGCATTAAATTCACATTTAAAGAATACTTAAACAAAGAAACCATTCCTTCAGGCCATACGTTGGGTACGCCACTGAAACATCCTCAATCGGCAGGCATGAGACGTTGAGAGGGCCAGAGGGTTTCATGGGCCTGAGAGTAAGTCACCTCGAATTTGTAAAAGTAAAAAGGCGCCCTGGGTAACCTTACTACAAACAGGGATGGTTTCTTGTTACAAGTAAAACAAAAAGGGTGGTTCTCCTTGGTTTATTGGTATCATCACATACACACAGATAATGCCTCGAGTAACAGTAGCACCATATTAATATTAAGACCCATCGGGTTACTGACTACAGAAATAGAAACATCACTTATCTAGGGTGAAGTACGCATGTGGTCAAGTGTGTGTAAGGTGAAGTTAAGTGGCAAGCGAAGACTTGATGTCCCAGAGATATGCGAAGGGGGTTGCAACACGTGGCACGGAGGTCCCGCCCATGTGGTCCAACACGAAGCGCCCTTCACGGTATCCGGGGTTAAGGCTACGCCTAGCACTAAAAACCCTACAACAAGAATTGCAGTTATTAATAAAAGAAGCCTTAATTGAAAGCTAACCTATCAGCCCTAGCCATGAGGTAAATATAGTACTCACCACAAAGTGGGTTTTATGTAGCCTTATATCATGAGGCTAGTTGAGGCCGGCATACACACGGTGCCCCCATAAAACGTGGCACTGGCTGAAAGAAAATGTAGCTTATTAGAATTTGGTTGGGACGGTGGTGCTTGCCGACGGGAGCGTGGTCTCTCACGATACTCACCTTAAACAGGCACGTATATCGCCTAATGACCCTGTTTTACAAGGCAGGAGTCAGCGCTTGGGATACAGAAAGCTGCATGATGCTACAACAAAAGAGTTCACGTGAATCGACAAATCAAGAAAGAGATACACCTTTAACAGCGTGGGAGGCGAGTATTACTTACGGTTTATTATATTAGTAATATCATGTAGTTCATGGGCATTTGTCGCCTATTTGTTTAACCGGCACACAGATATGAGTACTGCCACGATGCATGAAATTGTCATCGTATAAACTGCCTGAAACAAAAGTTAAAGGGACATAAAAACAAATCCCACATGGGCACGATGAAAAGAAGCATCGAATAAACACCGCAACTCACCGCTAATTATCCATTTGTAAAGGTTATTAAATTAAATATGAAGAAGGCAATGCTGCCCTTCCCACAAGCGGAATCTGAATCAAAGAGAATAGAGCGAACCTAGATGATGTGGCAATCCCTCTACGTCATTATGGTCGCGAACTCGTTTCACTCTTAGACGGCAACGCTCGTTCACTGTTTTAACAATTTAGAAATCAAAACTAATCTAAAACAATCCACAAGATAGTCCTAAAGATATTCTATGAATCCTGAAACAATATAATTTTACATGCCGAAAATTATCGAATGATCCGAGTCTTAGTCCATAGATCAAAGCGCAGGAGCGCAGCAGTGAAACGTAACGCACGCTCACGCTTGACTGAAGTATTGATTGACTCCGTCTCACTCTTTCTCCGTTCGTAACCAAAGCGAGAGAAAAGGACAGAACTATGTGTACTCGATCCTTGATTTTGGTGCAGAAGCCCACCAGTAGTAGTGTTGCTATAAGAAAAAAAACTAAGCAAAAAAACGGGTGTTACAATACAACTTGGATCTTAATGTGTTTTTTATTTACTTAGTTTTTTTATAATCCGGATTTTTTAGAGTGTTCCTCGAAATACCTAATGACGTTTGTTAATAAATAATACATTGTTTATCAGAATTAATGTTTTCAGCTGAGTCAGAGATTTTTTTAAGTCTTTCAATAATGCTTGCGGTTACATGAGACAAACTTTTTTTTTTTAAATTAATACTATGGTTAAAAAAAACAAAAATGCAAGTGAACAAGTGTTTAGGAAAAACGAAAATTAAGACAAATGATACATTAGTAGGTACCAATGATGATTGAGGATTCCAATATACTCTTCTTTTTCTTCTGACGATGTGGGTGACGAAATTTAACAAGAGAATACCTTAATTTTGGTTCTACATTGGTGTATTTCCGGTGAAATGACTGGTATAGGATCATTCATCGAAGTGCTGTGGCTTAGCAAATCATTTGCCGTCTTGAAATTTTCATCGTAAGATTATAATCTTGAGATTTATAGGCTTCAGAGTCCATTTACCATCAGTGGCCCATTTTATAAAGGTACAAATTACAATGGAATTCAAAATAATGTAACTTCGATATTCTGATAAGAAATGATATCTAAAGTGTGCTCATTCTTACTTGTCTAATATAGTAAACAACTTTAACCTCAAAATGAACCTTTTTTTATCGGAAATAAAGTATACTGAGTAAACATTTTGGACATCACATATTTGTGATGGTTTTATTTAGATTAAAATAGCTGTTTTATTCAAAAAAAGGTTCATTTTGAGATTAGAAAGTGGTTTACTATATATTAGACACTAGCTGTTCCCGTGCCCACTCCTTTGGGCACTAAAGATTTAGTGTTATATATTGTACATGACACTGAAAAATAAAGCGGCTATCTATTGGTAAAAGAATTTTCAAAATCTGTTCAGTAGGTCCAGAGATTAAGTAGGACAGAGAGAAATTTTACCTCTTTACAATCTATGTACAAATTAACCCCTATTTCTCCTGGTCACGCAACGACTTGAGAACGGGTGAACCGATTGGCTGATTTCTTTTTTGTTGTATTCGTCATTGTTAGGATAAAGTTTTTATGGAAGAAAATAATTGAAAAATCCACCGGGAAAGTCAGAAATTTGCAGCGGGGCGAAGCCGCTAGTATTAGTATAAAAGTAAGAATGAACAAGGTATTCTTTGGAAGTACCAGATGATGAAGAAGGCTTCGGGTTAGAATTGTGGGTCTTCGTATCAATCTTCTTTCTTATTTCACTGTATAATTCTAACTTTTTCCTGAACTCTTTCATATTGCTTGCTCCATATAAAATTGATTTATTTGATTCCGTGTCACGTTTGCCATCTATCACATATTCCATCAAAGCTTTGTCTTCGATAGATCCAAGTAAGGCTATATCCTAAGGCCATACCAATTTGTGAAAACTATTTAACCGTGTGATTAGTACTTCACCATGATACTTCAAGCCGTAAAGCCGGCGTGTTATAATAACGAGCAGTAATATTGTAATTAAGATTAGCGCTAACGAACGGGTTCGAGTCCGGCCGAGGCCCGCGCGGTGATAAACGGGCCGCTATTGTGCTACCGGTCTTGAGTGCCGGGGCTTGAGCGAGCGCCGCGGCTTAGAGATCAGGGTTCCGCATAAATATAAATTTATAGCCATTTATTCCAAGTTTTACATTAAATTCACAATAATTCACAGTCTATTTCCTATTTAAGGTTCCGCATACTTTTGTAAAAATACTAATCTAGAAACCCGCCCTCGCTTCGCTTCGGTTTATGTGAGTAGCTTTCCTCAATTAATGAGCTATCTAACACTGAAAGAATTTTTCGAATCGGACCAATAGTTCCTGAGACAAACAAACAAAAAACTCTTCAGCTTTATAATATTAGTACCTATAGATTTATATTGCACGTTTTTAAGTCGTTTACGTATTGCTTATATGTACTATTTTTAGTACCTGGATGACCGAGGTTTCCTTTTTTTTCGTCTATTTTTCTTAAAATGAAACCTAACTAGATCGAGTTATTACCCCCGAAACCCCCTGCATGCTGAACTTCTAAAAAAACCGTTGGATTAAATTAATACACTATGTTACAAGGGTTTTAGATACAAATAATATGGTTAAATTTCTTACTGAATGTTTAAAATTAAAGTGTGAACTCAACTCTTTTCATGTGCTGCGAGTTCAAGTGTTTCAATTACGAACAGTTTTATGAAGCTACTTAACTATTTTTAAGTAGTTAAGATATAATATAGCTTAGAACTGTCCAATATTACGGTACTAATTAATCCACAAAATGAAATGATGTATGAAACCACCGTTTTCATAAAATCTCCGTATAAAACTACAGATCCGAACGACAAACAAGTCGCGGACAACATGTGCTAGCCGTGATGGTATTTTCTTGCTTGTCGCTAAATGCCTCTCTTTCATAACAGCACAGTTAGAAAAGGATATCCGAAAGAAAAAAACGCGAGTAAGGTTGTACCACTTACTACTTCACTAAAGAAAAGGTTTTCCCAAGGCGCCTACTGAACCCTATTTAAAACTAAAGGCCGCGGTCCTTTGTCCAGCGTATTAAACACGATTCCAAGTTTATCGACACCAAAAATCACTAGAATACCTTGACCTCTGATTTCCATAACTTCCGCGTAGAACGAAAGATCTCAATATTATGGTTGTAACAAAAAGACCAGGATCACTTGAACTCTGGTTGCTATAGAAACCTACAGGAAGAAAGGTCTTTTATACTAGTTTATTAAGGTATTTCAGTAGTTGTATGAACGAAAAAAATACTCTTTGATTGCTGCCGGGGACCGGCGCCGTATTAAAACTTAATTTAAAATATTGATCTCTATTTAGTTAGTTATATGTACATGATTATAAGATTTATAAGCAAGTCTTTGGAGCCTGGTTTAATGACTGACTTATAACGGGTTACCTTATCACACTTTGTTACGCGATAAAGTAACTCGGAATAATGGCACATTTGTATAGGCAAATGTCAAATTTTAACCCGAAGTAGACCTTATACAGGGTGGGCCTGTAACTAAAGCAAAACATTAAAACGTAGATTCTACTCCTCAAACTAGACAACTTTTGTTTAGCAACTTTTTAGAATCATAAAGTTTTTAGATTGTTCTTTTTTCAAACAAAGTATTTGTTATTTTTTCAATTTACTAAAGCTCCATCTAATTGACATCGCCTGTCAGTCTAGTCACGAATTAACTTTAAAATGTAATAAAATTCAAACCGCAAGTTTTTTTTCAAAGTCGTCAAACAAACGTTGCGTAGTTTGAGGAGAAGAATGTACATTTTCAATTTTTGCTCTAGTTACATGCCCACCGTGTATATCCGCGGTTTGAATGTAGGAACCGGCCATTAGCGAGTTGCTTGATCGCGTGACAAAGTGTGGATAAGGCATCCGTTGCCTTCTGACACCTAAATAAATACGAGAGTGACGGCCCGCTGATTATAATTAAATAGATATAAACCCAATATAATGGTGACCTAGTTTCACAGCATATACTGGGTGTCCCTAAAAATAACACCAAAACTAAGAGGGCTGATAGAGCAGCTAAAAAGGAGATTTTGATCATTTTAATCTGAATTTTTGTAATTTTTCCTTGTGTCCATGTCACGAAAAATCAATATTTTCATGTTTTATTTCATAAGTTTTTCAGTGGTATCTTACATAATTAGAATCATTACGACCCAGCGCAGTTTTTAAACGTATGCCGGTTCAATTTATGATTTTTTTAATTAATCAAATAAGTGTTTTTTTCCATACAAAGTGAAAAGCAAACACTGGGTCACCTAGTATGGAGAAACAAACTTTATGTTATTAATTACCATGCTACAGTGCTCACACTGTTGCGTTCCGAAATAGGGATAAGACGACCGATATGATAAGTAGTCATTTTAGCATATCCGCCTTCCTTTTCAGTTGACATTTGTCTAATCATCAGATATTAGAATAGATGGCATGTGTGCTCCTTTGCTATATTCATGCCCTAAAAAACAGGATGTACAATAGATATAACGTAGTTATCAAGAGGTTCTTCCCTGAACCACTTAGTCTCGATGCTCTCGATCTTTGTTCGATTGCGCACTCGAGAGCTACTCGCGCGCAGCATAAGGAAAATGGGCGAAAATCAAGTGTCTTCGTATTAATTACCAACTAATACCCGCGACTCCGTCTGCACTAAGTTGAGCATTTGATATGAAACACATGGCATCGTGATGGCATCTAAAGTTTGCAAATTGTGATGGCATCTAAAGTTTGCAAATCGTGATGGCATATAAAGTTTGCGAATCGTGATGGCATCTAAAGTTTGCAAATCGTGATGGCATCTAAAGTTTGCATATCGTGATGGCATCTAAAGTTTGCAAACCGTGATGGCATCTAAAGTTTGCAAATCGTGATGGCATCTAAAATTTGCAAATCGTGATGGCATCTAAAGTTTGCATATCGTGATGGCATCTAAAGTTTGCAAATCGTGATGGCATCTAAAGTTTGCAAACCGTGATGGCATCTAAAGTTTGCAAATCGTGATGGCATCTAAAGTTTGCATATCGTCGATGATACTGCTATAGCTAGTAACTAAAAAATTCAATGAGTTGAAAATAACACCTTAACGATCAAGTCAGTAAGGTACATTTTGCAACTTAATAAATTTTTTAGTTATGCGGTATTGCTTTATTATTATCAGCGGCAAAATAAAATGTATTTGCGAACTTGAGATGCAAACCCTGAGGGAGGACCAAAAGGAATTACTCCATCTATACTAATATTATAAAGCTGAAGAGTTTGTTTGTTTGTTTGCTTGAACTGGCTTATGTCAGAAACTAATAGTCCTATTTGAAAAATTATTTCAGTGTTAGATAGCCCATTTATCGAGGAAGGCTATAGGCTATATATCATACTCACATAAACCGAAGTGAAGAGAGGGCGGGTCGCTAGTATAACTAATATTCATGTACTTAGATGCATGTTTTGTTTCCTCAAACATTTTAAGCACCGATCTAGATTCCCAAGAAGATATTATAAGTATAAATAAGAAGTATTAACTGTTGAAACCCTCAAAAGATAAATAAATAAATAAATATAAATATCGTGGGAGGCGTAAGCCTAATAGTCGGTAGGGACCCTGCGAACGAAGCTAGTGGTCCTGGGTTTGATTCCCAGTATATATTTCTCGATATAAGTATGTTTATCGTTATCTAGTACCCATAATACAAGCCTAGTTTGGGACTAGGCCTACCTGTCTGTGTGAAATAGCCCCTGATAATTATATGTTTATTTACTATCAATCGTTAATTCCGTTCATGTCATATTGGCAGTGTTACGCATACCTAGCCCCAGGTACAGTCACGAGATTTAATTTGGTACCCACCTTAGATCCAAAGTCTTCTACAACATTAAGGTTAAGTTTCCTAAAAGTAACAAGAGACTTGACATCTCTAATGACATGCACGACTTCAAGCATATTTTTCTTGAAATGGGTCCCAAATTAACGCTCGTGACCGTACGAGCAACTCTGCGACACCACAAAAAAACTACCAGCAGATGTGAAACAAACATAAATACAGATAAAAACATCAGTAAACATTAGCTCATCACTAATTACTGAAAATGATAACGACAAGTACCTTATCAGTAACTGAAGTGATCGAAAACCACTTGAGTTCATTTTCTTCAACGTATATAAAGACGAGTCTCCTCTTGTTTCGACATAGTTCTCCTTTCGATACCGAATCGTGTAGTTCAGAAATAACTGAAGATGCAGGGTCTTAAGGTTTTCGTGTTCTTGGCGGTGGTGGTGGTGCTTTTTGGACTGGTCAGCGCAGGCGCATTAGAGTCGTCTGATGGTAAGCTTTCTTTTTAAATCTTTTTTTTTAATCATGCCCATTTTCCCTACTTCTGAGATATACAGATCGAAAGTGGACGGGTCGGAAGGGGCCGCCCTAGGCGTACTTTTTCAAGTCAAATCGGAGAAATACTGGAAAAGGCCCGAATCTTAAGTACCCGAAACCGACGTGTGTGCATGACTCGATGTATGAATGTGGAAGAAGCGAAAGACATTTGTCAAGATCGTAGCAAGTGGAAAGAAGTGATCTCCGCCGACTCCGCCTACCCCTCTGGGAAACAGGCGTGATTTAATGTAATGTATGAGTCTGAAAAATATGTCAACGGTTTTTTTTGTTATATACTGTGGCATTGTAGTCAGGTTAGACTATAATGCCATATTGTGGGTCTCAACTAAGTGTACCACACGTGTAAGGGTGCGGCTCCACTGAGGCGGAGATGAGCGGAGCGGAGCGGAGCTGGGCCAATATTAACCAATAGAAGGCGCATGCGGTCACGTCGAGCGCGCCTTGCGCACGTTAGTTCAGATTCTATTGGTTAATATTGGCACAGCTCCGCTCCACTCCACTCATCTCCGCCTCAGTGGAGCCGCAGCTTAAAGCACGAAAGAATTCGTTTCATTAAAACGGAATTATTCTTTAAAAACATATTGATTTAGTTACCTAGTCATATTTTCTTCGTTCAAAACTAAGAAGCGGAGAATGCGAGAATGATATGGGACATCATCAGAAATGAAATCAGGCCGATAACCTATTAAAGCACAAAATGAAAAAATCATGCGTATACTTTTTTTTTTTTTTTTGCCCCGCGGCGACTTCAACAGCTACTACCGCCGGGCTATGGCGTTTCCACGAATTAGTGATTTCGCCAGTGTCAAGTGTATATAAGTATAAATCAATATAGCAATAAAATACAATCCAATCTTCTCTGGGAAGATTGGGGGCAACGTTGTTCGGTAGTTTGTAGGACAGAGGTCAAGATAGTTTTAACCTATGTACCACTTCGAGTCCACTTGTAACGAGAAGAAAGATGCCAGATACGCGAAATAAGTCCAAGTTTTCAATCACTGTGCAACACAATGGCATAAAAAGTACAAATCACTATCAGAAAAGAACTTTGAACACCTAAATACACAAAAAAATAAAACTAATTCAAATTACACATCCGCCATCTTTTAACGTTGCATATGGCCCCCATGCGTATACTTAGAGGACGACAATAAGGATTCTGCCACGGCCTTCGTTTCTTTTTTTTTCATGAAATAATGACCTAAAATATCATAAAAATCCTCTATACGCATGATTTATTCAGAACACCTTTTAAAAAGTTTTTATTATTTATTTATGTTTACAGCCTCCGTAGCGGCGTCGCTGACTGCCCTGGAGCAGAAGCCAGCCGCCATGGTGCGCGCGCAGGACCGCGCCGCGCGCCAGTGCACCAACAGCGCATGCGCGAGCCTCTGCCGCTCGCTCGGCTGGGGCACCGGGTTCTGCCTCGACGCCGACTGGTGCCTCTGCCACAACTAAACACTTCCAGAACGAACACCACGAAAAATGATGTTAAACTTTCGTCGACGAGTCATTAGCTCACGATAGTGTCACTATTCCAGTTAAACATGTTACACTGTTCCATCAATATACGACTACAGGGGGGTTATTATGACATGGCTATGCAGTTCACTTTACTCTGTGAGAAAAGGACAGTGCTATATAACTGCTAAAGCTCTGTGGGGTTATTATGACCTATCTGTGCCATTCATTTTACGCTGAGAGAAAAGGACAGAGTTATGTAACTGCCATAGCTCCGTCCTTTACGCTGACCGTAAAATGAACTGCATAGCTAATGTCATAATAACCCCCCTGGGGGGTTATTACGACGTGGCTTTGCAGTTCATTTTACGGTGAGCGTAAAGGACAGCGCTATAGCACTTGTATAGCTCTGTCCTTTTCTCTCAGCGTAAACTGAACTGCAAAGTTATGTCATAATAACCCCCCTGTCCTTTTCTCTCAGCGTAAACAGAACTGCATTGCTATGTCATAATAACCCCCCAGGGGGATTATTACGACATGGCAATGCAGTTAATTTTACGGCGAGCGAAAAGGACAGAGATATAGCAGTTCTAAAGCTCTGTCCCTTTCTCGCAGCGTAATCTGAACTGCAAATGGCTATAATAACCCCCCAGCACTCTTTGTTTCTTAATAGTTTTAGGCTAGCTGTTGCTATCACAGTAGCATTCGCAACTGCCATATATTTGTCATTCGTATTTCATAAAAAAACGAGAATTGCCGATGGCTATTAAGAAAATGGTTGTACTGCACAGCTGTTTTAACTCACGAAGGTGTGTTTATCTACTTGTAGTTGTAATACGTATAGACACACACTACGGCGTCGCTTAGCAACGTCAACTCTCAGAGACAGCGTGCACGCGCATCTACACACACAAGTATGGCAAACCCGCTTTCGTGAGATAAAAGCAGTGTACCTTCCGTCAGACGTGGATACTTGGGACAGCGTGGTACCAGGGGCTGTATAGGTTTAAAAATTACGCTGGGAACACTGAGCTCTGGTGTTTGATCCATCTGTCACCGGAATGTGTTAGGTTAGGGTTTATTTCTAAAAGTTACCCACAGAGTCGATAGTACCCACGGTGTCCCAAGTGTCCGCGTTGGACGGTGTGTAAAATTAAATAGTACCTTTACTAAAACTCCCGATTCTCCAAGCTTGGCTCGTTTACGAATGTTCTTCGTGTGCTATTATTTCTTAAGTCCTGAAATATAATTTGCAATAACAATTGTTATGACTTTTTTACTTAACTTTATGAATAATTTCAATGCTAAAAACTCTACTCTGTCGTAATCTTCTTGCACATCTGTTACTGTCAATTTGCTTTACTTATTTGGTAATTATATTTTATGAATTAATGTTATCTTTTCATTATTCTTATAGACCACCATATAGTCGAGAGTCGAACAAATGGCGACATTAATGCCTAATGGCATTCTCTACCAGTCAACCACATAATCATACAGAAACTAACAATAGTGGTGCACAGAAAAAGAAAGACAGAAAAAAAAGCAAAGAACTTAATTTACATAATTTACGATACGGCTGAATGAAGTTAGCAATATAAAAACGACATGGTTAAAAACGCGAAGTGCAATGTGGCATATTAGGTCCAGTATGAACTCAAAGCAGAAGACAATAGTTTTCTCAAATCACATACATACATACATACATAAACTCACGCCTTTATTCCCAGAGTGGGGTATTCAGAGCTACAGAATTTCCAACAACTATAAAAACTTTTTGATAATTCTGTAACCACATTTTGCACACTGAGGCGAAGATGTTTACCAGTGTATTAGTGACAGGTTGCAAGCCCATCGCCTAACAGTACTACACGCCTTTATTACCTTAGTCGGCTTTTACGACATCCACGGAAAGATACGGAGTGCCACTATACTAACCCGGCTACCACACGGGGAACCACCATAAATATATTCATACTAAATATTATAAATGCGAAAGTAACTCTGTGAACTCCGTCTGCTGTATATGCCGTCTGCTATAATAAACAGCTGAACCTATTTTGATGAAATTTGGTACGGAGATAGCATAAAGAACGAGGAAGGACATAGGGTTCATCTTACTCACGATAAACGAGTTCTACGCGGACGGAGCCACGGGTTACAGTTAGCAATAAATATAGTGACGGCAATTACGATCAAACTCCATCCCTGTTGAGATACAGGGTGTTGCTAATTGGTCAGGTTGTCATCACAAGGGTGTTGTGATAGGACGGCGACATTATAACGCGAGGCGGAAGTAACAAATGTGCCCGCTAAGTGGTTGTTCAGTTTTTACGGTGAATTGACGTTGTTTTTACAGGGACGTTACAGATACCTCGGCGGCGGGAGCTAGGAGGTTCTCTATAACAACTCATTTTTTAATTCGAAGTATCGACCGCCGAGCCTAGGGTATCCCGTCCAAGTATTAATTGTTACTATCACCTTTAAACCCCGCCAAAAGAAAGTGTTACAAGTTACGTATATAATGTCACAATAATATAAAAGCCGGTGAAAGACTAGCATAGAGGCATTCCATCTTATTCCTCAGGGTTGGCAACGCATTTGCAGTCTTAGGATTGCATTGCAGTCTTGTGAATGCGAATGTCTATGGGTCACAGTTTCCACTAACCATCAGGTGTCCTGTGTGCTCGTTTGTCTTCTCTATGCCATAAAAAAATAAATATGTTCAGATTATGTTCAGAAACGACAAGCAAATGGCCTTTATTAAGAAACCTGTGTCTGTGGTTGTGTTTTAATGTTAACATTAAAGTATCGGCTATGGATGATTACAGTATCGGTGACCGATATAAACAATAAAATACGGGTACGTTTCTCACATATTTTAGAAAACTTTTGATATGCATGTAGATATAGTTATGTATGCGACTGTACACATAATTAGGCATACACTGGTGTGATCTTATTATGAAACTACACTCGTGTATTAATGCCGCTCATTATGCACTAGACACATAAACTACTATTAGTTGACTGTTTTTTTTAATTCAAAATTCAAAATTCTTAATATTTATTCAGTAAATAGGCCACATGAGGGCTCTTTTACACGTCGGTAATATAGGGTGAGTCTACCAGCGCTTCGGACAAGACCATCATTGCGCTTTGTTTATTTACGTAGTTAGTGCAGCATTCTTATTTTCGTCATAGAATACTGCGATACGAGCATGTCAGTTAACATTTAGGGCCGTGTTAATAATCTGGTCTCGAGATGCCCGTCTCAAGACACGTTAGAAATTTAAAAAAAATGCGTTAAAACGTTTACTCTGACGTACCTACCTAGCTGAGACGGCGTTCAAGAATAGCTTATAAACTCTGAAGATCAAGTGAACAAGGGTGTAAGTCCAGTATACTTCGTTTATTTAAATACCCTTTTTAATTACGAGTTAAGTCGATGTATATCCTATTTCACTAGGCTTCCAGTACGGCTTGATTGGCCTGTGAGTTGCCGCCAAGCAGCAGTGCGAGCACCATTGTGATTCGATACGAAACGACTAGCAAAGAGGCATTATATTTATGCCAAAGGACTTGCCAACATATTTATGAGTTTGATTATCGATGTGCCTGGGAGCCACTTACCACCAGTCTGTAAACTCATTTAGCTTCTAGTGCGATAAAATAAACAGCCCCACAGGTTCTAGGTACTAGCCAATTTAGATTACTATTATAACTAGCTTCTGCCAGCGACTTCGTCCGCGTAGAGTTTTTATTTTTGTTATCCCACTGGAACCGTTCAGCCTATGTTACTCAGTGATATGTAGCATTAGAATGGTCAAAGATTTTTTGAAATCGGTTCATTTGTTTTTGAGTTTATTCGTTGCGAACGTACAAAAATATAAATCTAGGAAAGATGTAGGGTAAAATCACCAGTGGTCAGCCACCTGTAGTCGGCCTCTGCCTATATTTTGTATGAGTGGGAAGAGTACGAAAGATATATTTCCCTCTATTCGCTCTCATATAAGGTCGACTACTGGTCTCTGGCTGACTGGTGACTTTACCCTATATACCGGTGATTTCAAATTGGTAGGTAATACAAAATCAATGTTTTACGCACGTCTATCGTCGCATTCTCCTAAGTCCCACGCTCCTACTGGGTAGTCATTCTCTGGGTAGGGATTCTCTCAAAAACAATGGACAGGCGGACGAACGAGCAAAATCGCAGCAGCGAGTTTAAGTATAGTGCGAACAAAACATACTTTAGCGCGTGCATTTTCAATTTAGCAGCATGATTTCTGCCGATGGATCGAACGTACAAGGCTGCTTAATAAAAAATTCTCGCTGCTATATTATATCATAATTGTGCGATATCAGCTACTCTAATTCATTATTTACAAAGTAATTAGCATTTTTTTGTTTACCAGAATGCAGGTGTTCCAGGTTTCTAAAATCGGAATATTGTAAAGAAATTAAAGTGATATACGATATGCCACCGTTTTTTTAAACTCTTCTTAATTCTATATTTACAAAGTTATTGGCAAAAATTAAAATATGTGAATATGTCCGAAACCCCTGACTATAATTTTCTAACTTTTTAGATTATTGTTATTTAACATGCCTCCAACGACATATCAAAAAAGAACAAACTCTAATATTATCAAAGCCTATTTTTCTCCCACTACAGGTCTAGTAGTCCCGTTAGTGCGAACAAAACATACTTTAGCGCGTGCATTTTCAATTTAGCAGCATGATTTCTGCCGATGGATCGAACGTACAAGGCTGCTTAATAAAAAATGTTCGCGCTTAAATGTGTTTTGTACGCTCTGATGGGACTACTTAAATTCGCCGCTTGGACATTCACTCGTCCGTCCGTCGAAGCGTCGTTGTTCAGAGAATCGCTACCCTGAACAACGACGGTCGGACGGACGAACCAGTGAATGTCCCAGCGGCGAGTTTAAGTAGTCGGGTCAGTGCGAACAAAACACATTTTACCGCGTGCATTTTCAATTTAGCAGCATGGTTTCTGCCGATGGATCGAACGTAATAGGCTGCTTAATTGAAAATGCTCGCGCTAAAATGTGTTTTGTTCGCTCTGACGCGACTAGTTAAACTCGCCGCTGCGATTTCGCTCGTTCGTCCGACCGTCCGTTGTTTTTGAGAGAATAACACTCCTGTAGAGAATATAATGGATTAAAGGGAAAATTATACATACTTTAGTAATTTTATTTCAACAAAAGGTTGACTGCTAGAGAACAAAATTCAGATTATAGTTAAAATTGAAAATTGTTGCATGTCCAAACACCATAAGTTTGCGACAGATTTAAAAGTCGATTGTAACAATTATGCTGAGTTATCGATCCTTTTAAACTAATCCCCCTCGCAAAAGCACACAAAACTAAATTTAAGTCGATTTTCTGTATCACTTACACTACGAGGACAAAGAAATTAATCCAATAACTTTGTACACCTCCGGACAATCGAAACGTGCAAACATTAGCATGACATTATTGTTTATACAAAAAGTCGAAAGTAACTACAAAGTCTTAAAGAAAAACCTACCATCTAAATAATTAATTTAAGGTTCAAAATTGCATTTTGCATCTTTGCGAATTTGGTCATTGATTAAAAGTCGGGTACGATAAAGGGCAATAGAAATAAAGTCAATCTATTGCAACGCTGTATGGTCTATTTCCTCCTATTTCAATACACAATGCGTCGAACCGGAAATATGCGTTTACCTGGATCGAAAAGGCGTTTTTTTTCCCTTTGAGTGAATGAATGGATGGAGTCCATTCACGACTAGTTTAAATGTCGCGTAAACGTAATTGTTTTTCTGTCGTATTTTTGGGGTGTTTACCGTAGTTGAGTTTATTGCACGGACGAGAAGTTAACGTTTTTTCGTTTGTATCGTGTGTGTGTGGTGATTTATTTCATTCATCACTAAGTCATCGCAGCTGAGTTTTAACTACAATTATTGTAAATTAGTAATGTTTAATGATAGTAACTAAGTAAGTAATTTGATTTACTTATAGTAATTTACAAATTTGTAAAACCAAGCTTTTGACCACGACGGACGCTGCGCAGTAAGTTAATTTATTTTTACTTAGGCAACTGCTAAATTATCAGTACTAAAAAAGCATTCTGTGTTGGTCTTTTGGCTATTAAATATGTTTGTACAACATTTCTCATTTATCAGTTGAGACGTTATGAATATGGAACAAACAAACCATCAAGGCACGCTTTCGCAAATATAATATTAGTAAGAATAGATTTTTGCAACAAGGATGAATGTTTAAATCTTAGATTCTCAAATCCTTAACATTAAGAAAATTAATAATCCAACTAATAAAATACTAGTAATACCTTCAACTTAGATAATTTATCCGACTTAAACCCCAATTCAATTAACTTTTTAATATCCCGTTTAACTTGACACATTCCCGTCCCCCATCAACAACTAATATCATTACGTCCATTTGTAAGTGACACCTTAAAAAAAAACGCGGCAGACAGCGTGGCACCGATCACAATGCGCCCGCGTCCTTACGTCACTATAGTTTACTCTACACTAGAAAAACAAAACACCTTTCCACTCCACTACCAACCTTAACCCAATACATATAAGTTAAAAATTAAAAATCCCAAACGTACCTTTAAATTTGTCCCGATATTTTTTGCTATTTAAAACTGTCATTCGAATTCAAACTGAACTGTTTTATAATAGCGTTCATTTTGAAACCGTGACGTAGGATGTAACTTAGTAAAGCGTCAGAGGGGCCATTAGGCTGTCAAACGCCCGGAATGTCATTCACGTAATGGATAGGTGTAGGAAGGAAGTTGCAGGTAGGAATAACATTGAATAGATGTAGTTATAGGGGGTGGGCTGTGGCGGTTTATACTTTATAGTACGGGGAAGCGACGGGTTTTTTTAAAGATGGAAGTGGCAAATGTCGCAGCTCTTGAAGTAACGATATAACAATAGCAGAAAAAATGGTAATTTTAATTGCGTATGGGTTTTTAGTTAGTAAAATTTCTTTGGTAAAAAATGCCGAATAAAATTTTAAGGATAGGCTTATCAATTCAGAGATCGGAATAGGTAAAGCTAATTTGCCTAAACTTGACGGGTATTCATTCATTGCGTGAGTGAAATGGGAATACATTATTGAATGAAGGTGCATCAAGTTTAGGCAAATTAGCTCTACCTATTCCGATCTTTGCTTATCATAAAATAACCTAACCGAACCATATGCCTAGGAATTTCATAATCTGGAGAATTATACGATCGGGCGACGACATCCATATTTATCATGGTTTCGACAGTGACAATAATAAAGTGGTATTAACAAGTAAGTAAGTAATATGTATAATGCGGACCTATTAAAATGTTCAAAGATCATGTTAGACATATAATTTCCTAGGTGTTAGAAATGTAACCGCAAATTATGAAGACTTTAAAATACTAAATCAAATCATTTATTACGTGGTGGAAGAATATAGAATCTAGGACTAGTGTGTTTAATCTGCAAGTTATTCTAAATTAATGAATAATGAATACAATTAAATTTAATGCTTGATTAAAGTTGCTGCTGTCACATTCTTTGCTATAGCAATAGAATAAGACAACACGTCACTAAACAACCATTAAATTTAATTGACGTTTCTGAGTGCGGCATTTAAGTTTTCTTGGAAGAAAGTAGCCAAAAATAATCATGCTGTAAAGCAAAAAACGAGACATAAGTTCTGTTGTCCAGCTTTCTCGCGTTACAATAACACGGCTCAGATGTCTCGAGCGAGGGAGACGGCGGACGAGAGAGCGGTCTCGCTAATGATGCCTGTATCATTAGCTATGGTGGCGATAGGGACGCTCGGCTTTGTAGTTATCGATGAAATTTATGTTTTTAAGTGTATGTATGATTGGGTTAGGTTAGTGCTAAATAATTAGTGTCATGTATAGTGACATTTTGAACTGAACTAGTAGAACGTATTCAGTCAGCCCCAACACATGTTTATTAAAATGTGTAATTATCTCCCGAATTCCATAAAAAAACATTGACAAACAATTCAAAACATTCTTAATGAATAAATCTTTTTATACACCCTATTTATTTTAATGCTAGATTTAGTTGAACCGTCCTTCGATAGCCTTATATCGCCTGAAAATTACTTACTTATTGTTAAGCTGGCCCTCTCATGTTGCTGTGCCCTTGCAGGGTGTCACATGAATGAATACCTACCTACTTACAATTCCACAATTTTATAATAATGTAATATAATCTATACTAATATTATAAAGCTGAAAAGTTTGTTTGTTTGTTGGTTTGCTAATCGCTAATCTCAGGAACTACTGATCCGATTTGAAAAAGTATTTCAATGTTATATATATCACATATATCGAGGAAGGCTATAGGCTATATATCATACTCATATAAACCAAAGCGAAGCGAAGGCGGGTCGCTAGTATAATAATATATATTTTGGTTTGATCTACGCCAACCGATGCAATGACTAACATAAAAGATTTAAAACAACTGCTGTTAAAATTAAGTGCATGTTCTCGTCATTATTAAAAGTAAAACGTCCCTATTACTTATTTCTAAATACAACACATATTATTAGTTAAGAAAAATGCTTAGGGTTTGTGTACAAATTTAGGACAATTTTTTATAGTTCTTATTAGATAAATGTATCGATAAACCTTCTCAAGAACATCACTAGGAATAATCCGTCAGCGCTGTATTGATACAAAACCTAAACACAACCTTTCGGCTACCGGTTTATACTTTACAGTGGCCTTTTATTGCCAGGATTAACCCCATACTTCACACTTTCAATCTTAACTCTTAACTATAAGGTTGGTTTTCGTTTGATATATTTTTATATGGAGTTATTAAAGTAGGATTTATAATACTTTTGTGAAGTCGATTAATTTAGTGGTGTGTGTCTGTCTGTCTGTGCCGGATGCCGCAATGAGGTGTGAACTTGGATCGGGATGTCCATTGTGCTACTAATCTATAAGGTAATTAATTATGAGATTTTTATATAATGCTTGGGTTTAATGATACGTGGTAATTAATACTTATTACCTGTACCTATGCATATAGTTGCATATGCGTTACTGGTAATAAAGTTAGTGAGATATAATTTAATCATAAGCAGGATTTAGCAGGATGCATTTAAAGAAATCGGAAACCAGAATCTAGAAACCCTGAAACTTTGTCTTGTTGGTTTTTAAACTAAATTGGATTGCAATGCAATGTTATGGTACCTACCTATCTAAGAGGTGATCTGATGATGAAGTCGGAAGGTGGCGACAGGATCTCCGCTCTACTTAACGTAGACCCACCGTGTACAGACTTATGAGTTTGGTTTTGATAAGCACATACTAACTTTACAAAAAAGTACAGCCAGCAACAAAAGCTTGTCCCAAAAAGGAACATTTTCACAGAAACTTATTTACATCCATTTTTGTAATCTAGTACCCACAGTGCGGTACTAGCTGACTTAATTTAGGAATAAGTCAGTGTAACTAAATATTTAATTATTTTAAGTTTAAGTCAAATTAAAGTTCCCGGTACCTTGTTCATTTTCTAATAATTATCTCTTTATTGTTTATAGCTTGAAACTGCGTCAGTGTCTCTATTTAATTCTACTCGGTAAAACCATATTGCTTTTGACATGTTATCATATCGTCAACTTTAACGTTTTTATTAACTTGACAGTTAGTTAATGGAGGCTGAGTTAAAGCAGTAAGATAATAAGCATTACTGCGGGCCTAGTAATGGCTGCGTCAACCTAGGTATATCGCGTGACAAATGTGGATAAAGCATCCGTCACTCTCGTACTTATTTACGGGTCACTAGTAGAATGACGGGATCGTAAAATGACTGACTCGCAAAATGACCACATCGCTTGTAGCCTACATCTTAAAATGTCCGAGTCGCAAAATGGACACAATGGTTTTTTCATTTTATCACTGTTTAAGTACAGTCGACGGAGCCCCGCACGGCGGGGCTCCTATTTCTAGGTAATTTGCCCTTCGGGCATTTAAAGTAACCTAACGAACCTAACCTACCTAGTTACGCAAAGAAAGTAGTCCTTTTGCGACTCGGACATTTTGAGATGTAGGCTACAAGCGATGTGGTCATTTTGCGAGTCAGTCATTTTACGACCTAGTCATTCTACTAGCGACCGTTATTTACGTGTCAGAAGGTGACGGATGCCTTATCCAAACTTTGTCACGCGATAAAAGTAGCCATATTAGGGCCCCTGATCTAGCAAAGCATACACTTTTTTGACCTCGTGTCAACAATTATTGTAATTGTTCCTAAAACTGTCAGCGGTAGTTTTTTGTCAATATTGCCGGTGTCACATTCCCACAGTTGGCTAAAACTGTCAAAAAAGCTAAAACTGTTACAACAACACCCTGTCAACGACAGGTCTACGCGTCGCTTCCTCCCGAATTAGCTGTTTTCATTCAAAATATCCTGTCATTTGATACTTTTGGGCTTTGCTTTTGATAGTGCCACTAGTAATGTATTTTTGATTCTTTTTTTCAAACATGGTGTATCCATATCCATACTATATTATGTATAAATGTATAGCTCTGATTGATCATACGTTTGTAATACTAATATTATTATAAAGCTGAAGAGTTTGTTTGTTTGTTTGCTTGAACGCGGTAATCTCAGGAACTACTGGTCCGATTTGAAATATTATTTCAGTGTTCGATAGCCCATTTACCAAGGAAGGCGATAGGCTATAATATCATACTCACATAAACCGAAGCGAAGCGCGAGCGGGTCGCTGTTTGGTATAAACATACTTAAACCCTGGATGAGGACTTATAGTACTTTTTATACATGAACATATTGGACAGTTGCCGAGGGAATATCAATCAAATATTTATACCCGGACGAAGTCGTGGGCAACAGCTAGTAGTTTTTACCACCTGGAATATCCGTCCTAGTCAAAGACGATATGGTTTTTACAGCCTTGAATCTCGGCCCAGAGGGTCATTCAATCGTTTTCATTTTGAAAATCGAAGGCTTGTCTGCATACAAATAAAATCAATTGTTCCACTTTGAAGTCGATTGCGATTTCGAGTGCGTTAGGCAATAGGCCCGCAGGTCAAAGTCGATATGGTTGTCTACAGGTTTTAAAGAACCACTTATCTGGCGATTATTATACTTGTTTGACTTCTCTATCTCCTAAATTAACCAACGGTCGGTGCTGGGTGGTGAAGTAGTGTTTTTAGTTTAACTTAAAAGCTAAGATTGCGGGTGGTAGGACCTTGTGCAGGGTCCGTCCGGATCGCTACCACCATCTCATCCATTAACCTACCGCCAAACAGCAGTCTTCCCATTGTTGTGTTCCAGTTTGGGGATAAGATAGCCAGTGAAATGAGGCATTCCATCTTAGTCCTCAGGGTTGGCAACGCATTTGCAGTCTCAGGATTGCATGGCAGTCTTGTGAATGTGAATTTCTATGGGTCATAGTTTCCACTTACCATCAGGTGGCCTGTGTGCTCGTTTGTCTTCTCTATGATATAAAAAAGACCTAATACATTGACAACCGTCGTAATATGCAGTGAATGTACAAGCGCTTCGGACAAGACCGTTGTACAAGATAATTGTTGCCCGAGCTAACTCAGAGTCGGTTACACGAACGCCCCGAAACGTTATTTTAATTGATATTGTCACTCGCGTCAAGATGTTATCGCAGCCACAGATACGAAAGATTTAAAACATTTCAATCAACAAACTAAAAGACCCTAACCCGATCCAAACCGACTCAAAAAACCATAAACCCGCACCATAAATAAATAAGACATAAATGAATAAATACAGATATAAATCGCTTGTTATTTATGTCATTGCGGCGTTGAAGATTTTTAATGACGGACAGACGGACGGATTGTTAGTAGTTATAGCAATAAACCGAGGTATGCTGGGTTTTTATGAATCGACGAATAAAAGTCAAATGTACGGAGATCGATTGGGTTCGAGACGGGATTGTGAGGAAATGAATTATAACGTGTAGGTATTATTGGATGGTAAAGTACTTATGGAGTGCGGAGAAGTTGGCGGGAAGGTTATGTTCTATTTGTGTGAGGCTGTATGGGTTTGGGTGTTCCATAGGACAAGATAGAAAAAAAAATCACAACAATGTCACACTGACTAAGATAAATGGAAAAGATAAGATAAAGATAAAGATACATTTATTCGCAACAATACAAAATCACATTACATAGATACAAAAAGAACAAGACACAGAGAATTGTTGCAAAACGGTCCCCGATTCAGCATTCGCCAGCCGTAAAGCCAGCACTGGTCTTCCGTGGGAACCGCTTGGTAAAGAGACGGAAAGTGACACACTTAACACAAAACAACGTTAAAATAAAAACAACATGGATTAAAAACAACAACAACAATCATTCGGTCGAGTAGAGACAACATTAGTGATATTGGTGCGAAAAGGGTCTCAACTGCATGTGCTGGCTGACACATACATTAGGTATAAATATTCAATTATTACAAACAAAACGAAACAAAAGCAAAATAGAAACAAAAATCAATAATTATAGTCAAAACTAACTAAACTAACGTTAGACTTTTGACCACGTGAAATTGTAAAACAATGCGGCGGCAAGTATTTCTTTGCGAAATGATATAGTTTGTCAAATGATTTGGTAAAACATTAATGAACCGGCCAAAGGGTCATACAAACATGGCTCACACAACATAATAATAAGCTGAAGAAGCGGCAGGGATGAGACAACTGATGAAATGACTAGCCTAGAGACATTCCGCCTTAATCCCTAAGGTTGGCAACGCATCTGCAGCCTTAGGATTGCAGTCTAAAGATGGTAGCTTTGAGAATGCAAATGTCTATGGGTCTCCATCCACGCTTACCATCAGTTGCCCTGTGTACTCGTTTGCCGTAAGAAAGTTAGCTACCTGCTCATTTTAACACCTAAAACTGGTAGTTTTCAGTGTTAACTCTTCACTTTAAAACAGTTTTGACACTACATACATACATACACTCACGCCTTCATTCCCAGAGTGGGGTAGGCAGAGCTACAGCATTGCCAAAATCTCTAAAAACTTGTTGATAGTTTTGTATATTCACCACCAAAAACATATTATCCAACATTAGGCGCAAAAATATCTGACACGTCTTTACTACTAGAGGTTTAAGAGTATGTCAGATATTTTTGCGCCCAATGTTGGATAGTATATTATTGCAGGTTACTGTACTCACATTTTACACAAGATGTTTACCATGACGTGTATATTAGTGACAGCTTGCAAGCCCATCGCCTAACAGTACTACAAGCCTTTATTCCCTTAGTCGCCTCTTACGACGTCCACGGGAAGACATGGAGTGGCACTATTCTAAGCCGGCAACCACACGGCTTTTAACACTAAGTTTCAAAATAACGGTTGTGTACACACTTTGGTAAAGTCACAACACAGCCTTGCTCTCTCATTCACATGCAATAAAGGTAGTTCCAACTACATTGATTAATGCCAGCGCAGACCGTCGTTAAATGCGTAATTTACTGCATTTTAAAACGGTTTAATACCATCTTTATCTTCCTCGGTAAGACTCGTTATAAGAGTGTTTGGATTTGGACACATTGTTTTTGATTTAACTTGGTGATCTTGAGAGGTCACGAAGGTTAATTTGTGATCCATTTCATTAAAAATATGCTTCAAGTTGTCAATGTCATTAGCAAAGATCGGAATAGGTAGAGCTAATTTGCCTAAACTGGATGCACCTTCATTCAATAATGATTGTATTGCCATTTCGCTCACGCATGAATGAATATGCGTCAAGTTTGGGCAAATTAGCTCTACCTATTCCGATCTCTGGACTCATTACATTAGAGATGCCAAGTCATTTGTATCTTATAGGAAACTCAACCTTTTACGTTTTCACAGTCACACTTATATCTGACAGTATATTTTGTCACTCGTGTTTTATATTTATAAACTCGGGCTATTAAGAACATGCATGGTGGATGGTGGTACTGATGGGTAATTCTCTAAGCCAAAGCATTTTTCTATCCACAAATTGAAATAAGGTACTTTTTCAAAAAGTTTTCCGAAAAAAAAACATGCTTATAGAGATTTGTCTCAATATCAAAGTATTTGTTTTTGTTAATTATTTACTGAAAAAATGAAAATGAACAAATTACTGCTCATGGCTAAAGAGCTTTATCGTCACATGGTATCTACGTCACAAGTAGTGATAGACTTAAAAAAAAAAAAAAAAAAAATTACGTCATTCCGACCACTAGTCCAAAATGACTAGTAATAAGGTAAGGTAAGGCAACTGTATCTAAGGGGTAAGTGCATCAAACCAACAATATCTTCTGAAAATATGTTTTTTTTCACACTTACCCCGTAGACGTACTTGCTCCACCTGACGTTATTCAATATGTTTTTTCACGGCAAATAATGAATAAATATAGCAAATAAGTTCATAAACCCGGATTATTAAGACATAATAAATTTATTTCCAGATGTTAAATGCAGTTGGAACAATCCGCATAATATATAATTTCTATTATTGCAGATTTCATTAAAATGAATAGCTCTCTCGTAAAAACTTAAATTGGCCGTCGTTTATGACGCTCGAATCACTTCATACTTATTGGTCTTAAATTATTACTAGACGAGCTTCTGACCGTGACTTCGTCCACGTAGATTTCGATTATCGTTATTCCCTCAGGAACTTTTAAATTTTCCGGGACAAAAAGTAGCTTATGTGTTAATCCATACTCCAAATTTCATCTATATCCGTCCAGCCGTTGCAGTGAGAAAGAGTAACAAACATCAATCCAAACATACAAACTATTTTAATTATTACTAGACACATCACCTGACCAAGGGCTTCAGGATGTAGGACGGGTTCCGTAGAATTATAAAGAAAACTTTTGCCTTGCGTATGCTTTCGTGTGTGTAAGGCATTACCACGAGTTACAATTACCGTACTCGCGTCGAATGCTCTGTCCCTCGCAATCTATAAGAATACTGCGAGGTCTGCGAGGGACAGAGCATTCGACTCGCTATCGAGTACGGTAATTGAAACTCATGGTAAGGGTATTGTACTATCAGCCCAATGGAACCCTGACCCACCATAGAACGGTGTCATAGTGACATTATAAAACAATTTGTTTGACACTTCTTATGACTTGAATCATAGCGTCTCTGTGACACAGTTCTATGGTGGGTCAAGGTTCCAATGGTCTGATAGTACTATACGTAGATACTAGACCACTATAAACATATTTATTGACGACGACTATGAAGTTAGTGGTCGCGGGTTCGATTCTCGGTCAGGACAAATCTGGGGTCCTAGTGAAAATATCCTAGAAATATGGTTGTAATAAGCGCGATTATTTGTATGTAAGTTTTGGATGTTTCTATGTGTATAGGTATGAATTCTCTAAATTTGTCGATGTCTAGTATCCATTATAGTACAAGCCGGTATTAAGTAATTTTAGAGTTCGGTGCCCAAAGGGAGCCTATACGAGTCCCTATTAATATCCATCTGTCCGTCCGTCTTAACTAAAAACAGCTTAGCGAGTTGTTTTATTCCCCTTTCAAAATGTGTTATCACCGCGAATTTACTAACAAATACAAAAAATAAGACAATATGGATGTAAAACAGCGACAATTTACCTAACTTACATTATTTATATAAATACAAAACACCCAGAACTGAGAAGCCAATGGTCGCGCTCAGTACGCAAATGTTTGCCTTGACCGGGAGTCGAACACGGGACCGCTGGCTTTTGCAGTCGGGCTCACTACCGACTAGGCGAATCACGTCGTCAATAAAATTGTATTGAATTGTCATGTTTTTGTATTGTTTATGTACGTATTAGCATTTTGTTCTGAACGAGTATGTATACAACTTTTAACTTCTTACTAAACAAAAAGTAATTGAATTGTATTCATTCATCGGTTGCTAAGCGCGTTGCGTATCAGTGTTCTCGCAAGCTACCCACTTTATATTTTTTCTGTACGGTTCTCGCATCGCAACTGGGAGCTCGCGGTGCCAGACAAAAACAAACTCCAATACTTACGCATTACGTCCCAAAGCCATTGCGATGTGAAAACTATGCCACACCGGACTAATCTTATATAATTATTTTTCTAGTATTAATATTAATTTCTCATTTTAAGTGAATATTGTAATATTCTTATGAGAATAAATGTCTTAAACCATAAACCATAAATAACAAACGGTCCTCTAGTGGGAGATCTTAGGTCCCGATTTCTAAGGGAACCTTGCATTTTTGAGACAAAGCAAATCCCTTGGACCAGGTGTTCCTGGGGGTGATCTGAGCTGATTTAGGCCGGGTGCCCAGTGGTACCCCCCCGCAGGTGGGCAGGGGAGGGGGGGGAAAGTGCATCCGGCGCACCTCACTCTAAATTTAATATCTCCATACATCTAGCAAGTATATCAAGTTTGGTGTCTTTTTCGTATAATTCGAGGACGAGGAATTCATTTCTGGAACAAAAATTTTACCCACCCATACAAAAAAAAAGAGAAATTCAAAAATAAAAAAAAATCTTTACATATTTTTTTCCGAAAATTTTATTTTTTCTTAAAACTATGGTGATTTGCGTCACAAAAAAAATACTAGTAAATAGCCCAGTTATCTACCTATACAAAAAAAAATACTTGTCATACATTATTTGTCTGAAAACTGTGTTAAAAAAAATATTTTGTACCGCGCGGCGGACCACGCCCAAATAGGTACACGCTGTCAGATTTAGTATAAGGGACGCATTCAATTTTAAACTTTGTTCTACATACACAAGTAGGTAATAAAATGAATACGTCCTGTAATTATAAAAGAAAGGGTAAATAAATTAAAAATTACAATATACCTGAATATGGGATTATCCTATGCTATAGGTAAAACTTTTACTTTACAAGCAATCAGAATGGGTCAGACAATGGACAAATTGGAAACGATAAGTTACTGGGTATTATTATGTTGTTAGAAACCAAGGCCTTTATTGTAAAAAAAACCGGTCGCGTGCTAATCGGACTCGCGCACCGAGGGTTCCGTACTGCCGCACATTACGTATTATTATATTCCAATTTCGAATCGAATCCACGCGACCCAACTCACAATTGACTATATTTTAGTATTGGTGGTTTTTTCTTCAGGGTTTGTCATATAATCATACCCAATTTGGCGCTTGTATATGTTTTACTGTTCTTACGAAACAGCAAAAATTTAAAAAACCTTGATATGGAACGTGTCGTGTATGAGTGGGTACCTCTTTATTATTTTAATCATTTTTTTTTTGTTCTAAATCTTCCTTAATACATACATAGGAAAAGTAATCCTCAAAAGGCAAAATCTTCATTTAGGGATTTAAATAATAAAACATACCTACGAGGTCCGGTCCGAAAATTTTTAGTTAAACAAAAAATAAAAGAGATATAATAAAACTTTATTTACAACTTTTCAAAGTATTGCCCTGCTACATATATGCACTTATGCATTCGACTAGACCAACTTTCAAAACAGGAAAAAAACCGTTCTTGCGGAAGGTCAAAAAAGTCCCCTGAATTCGTCCACTGCTTCATCCGCCGTCGAAAATTTTCGTCCACGTAATGTTTTTTTTACCGTGGGGAATAAAAAAAATCACATGGAGCCAGGACAGGGCTATAGGGAGGGTGTGGTAGCAGTTGCACTCCCGATTTGTTCAAAAAATCCATGGTACTGGCAATCGACACGGCCAAGCCAATGGTAACCGTTTTCCGATCTTCTAGTGGAATTACGGCTAGGTACAGACCCACTTCTTCGAAAAAAAACAGCAACCATTTTTTTGTTGACGCTTCGACCGCGAACTACTTTAGTGGGTAAATCACCTTCTTCAAAGACCCATACTGTCGATTGTTGTTTTGTAAATGGGTCTTAGCTGTATATCCAAGATTCGTCAGATGTCACAATGTAGGTCACTTGTTGTGATATGCCTCCTTCGAATTTATTTAGCATACATTTGCACCAATCGACACGTCTATCTTTTTGCTCCGGTGTGAATGTGGTATCTATTGAGACGAAACCTTCCGAACTTTAAGGTGATCATGCAAAATGGTTGAAACTGCGTGGGATCCAACCTTCAGTTCGATCTGAATCTCTCGCTTGGTAATATTTCGAGATTCCTTGATTAGCCACTCCATCCTGATGACGTTTTCTGGAGTGACTGCCGTTGGCGGTCGCCCCGGTCTAGGATAATCTTTGACGTCGCTCCGCCCATGCTTAAATTCACGGAACCAGTAACTGACAGTGGCAAGAGATGGAAATAATGCCCTAAAAGCACTGGTTAACTTTTCATGAGAATCCTTGTAAGTTAGCCCTCTTTTAGGTATAATCGTAATATATCATAGCACGAAATTCTTCCCGCGATGCCTCCATCGTTGCGAATAAAAAGTAACAGACATATTTTTCTTCTAATTTGTAAAAAAATAACTGTATGTTACTGGTCAGTGACATTACACAAAAGACTTTGTAATGAAATTTGCCTTTAAGCTGCAATAAAATGAAATCAATAGGATTAATAATACGCCGTTGACTAACTTTTTTTGGACCGGCCCTCGTACGTTAGTAACTAACCGGGAAACAAACCCAGCGGTTGACCTTTTTTGCATAATTTCTCTTAATTTTGTTCATTTTGGAAACAGCTGCTCCAATGTTAATCATTGCTTACCACTTTACGCATCAAATACAGCAATAAAACGATGTAGGTATACTTATTCCGGAAAAGTACTTGGTTCGATTCCCTTTCCAATACCAAGGCGAAACCTTTAATTGCAGTAAGTATTACGTCCTATCCAAAATCAAGGCTTTGGTTCCTTAAAACATTATCTTAATTTTAGTTTCCAAACTCCCCGTACTGTGACATTTCAATTTATCACCCTGTATACTTATGCAATATGGCCGAGAGGGGGCTGCCTACGAAAAGTTGTCTCAACATGGTGTGGCTGACCGTACCGTGGGCCGCCTCGCGATACATTTTTTTTTAACACAATTATTAAAAAAAAATTACCTAAGTCAAGTTTATTTTTTTATATAGTAGGATATCTGGGCTATTCACTAGTATTTTTTTTCTTGGGAGAATCACCATAATTTTAAGCAAGGAGAGGATTTTTGAAAAAAAAGTGAAGTTATTTTTTTGTGTGGGATAGTAAAAGTTCAGTTTCAGAAATGAATTCCTCGTCCTCGAATTATAAGAAAAAGACACCCAACTTGACATAGGTGCTAGGTGTATGCAGATATGAAGCTTAGAGTGAGGTGCGCCGGACCCCTGACCACCTGCGGGGGGGTACCACTGGGCACCCGGTCTAAATCAGCTCAGATCACCCCCAGGAACACATGGTCCAAGGGATTTGCTTTGTCTCAAAAATGCAAGGTTCCCTTAGAAATCGGGACCTAAGATCTCTAATAAAATAATCCCATATTCAGTTATATTGTAATTTTTAATTTATTAACCCTTTCTTTTATAATTACAGGACGTATTTATTTTATTACCTACTTGTGTATGTAGAATAAATAAAGTTTAAAATTGAATGCGTCCCTTATACTAAATCTGACAGCGTGTACCTAAGCTATTTGGGCGTGGTCCGCCGCGCGGCACAATTTTTTTTTTTAACACAGTTTTCAGACTAATAATGTATAACATGCAATTTTTTTTATATAGTAAGGTAACTGGGCTATTTACTAGTATTTTTTTTTGTAACGCAAATCACCATAGTTTTAAGAAAAACTAAAATTTTCGGAAAAAAATATGTAATTTTTTTTTTTATTTTTGAATTTCTCTTTTTTTTTGTATGGGTGGGTAAAATTTTTGTTCCAGAAATGAATTCCTCGTCCTCGAATTATACGAAAAAGACACCAAACTTGATATACTTGTTAGATGTATGGAGATATTAAATTTAGAGTGAGGTGCGCCGGATGCACTTTTCCCCCCCCTCCCCTGCCCACCTGCGGGGGGGTACCACTGGGCACCCGGCCTAAATCAGCTCAGATCACCCCCAAGAACACCTGATCCAAGGGATTTGCTTTGTCTCAAAAATGCAAGGTGCAGGACCTAAGATCTCCCACTACTCATACAAGATACGTTTTTTTCCAACATGTTTTTATTTTTATATCGTAAAAACGGAAAAACATACAGCCGTCAAATACATAGCCCTGAAAAAAATAATACAAAAAAATGGTCAAGTGTGCAAGCTAGAGCTGATTCGATTGGAAATCGAATTCAAATTGGAATACAATACCTACTTACTGTACGACGGTACGGAACCCTCAGTGTGCGAGGTCAAGTCGCTCTTGACCAGTTTTTAGGGTTCCGTACCCAAAGGGTAAAAACAGGACCCTATTACTAAGACTCCGCTGTCCGTCTGTCTGTCTGTCACCAGGCTGTATCTCATGAACTGTGATAGCTAGACAGTTGAAATTTTCACAGATTAAATATGTATTTCTGTTGCCGCTATAACATAAATAATAAGTAAATAAATATCAGGGGGACAATGTCACACCAATTGACGTAGTCCCAAACTAAGCTCTAGGCTTGTACTAATGGGTACTAGACAACGATATAAATACTTGTATAAAGAAATATATACTTAAATACATAGAAAACGTCCATGACTCAGGAACAAATATTCGCGCTCATCACACAAATATCTGACCTTACAGGGATTTGAACCCAGGACCGCTAGCTTCGTAGGCAGGGTCACTACCAACTAGGCCAGCGGGTCGTCAACAAATACTAATCCTTCCATACAACAAACGTGATTTGCCATTTTATGCTCAATATTAATAACGGCAACAGGTTGAACGTTGACGACGCTTGAAATATTCACAGAATATAAAGTTGTAAATTAAATAAATAATTCGATAATAAATGTTTAAGGGCTCCCATACAACAAACGTGTTTTTTATAGATCCGGGTACGGAACCCTTGGTGCGCGTTTTCAACTCGCACTTGACCTTTTTTTTTTAATCTACAGAACCCATCCCAAGCCCTCGATCGGGTGATTTGTGTCGTGCTTTGTTTTACGCCCGTCTTTACGAGCCTGATAAAAATGTCCCGTTTACAAACTAGCCGTATTGCTGCGCAGTTAAATTTGATTTCTATCGGTTTTTAATGACATTTTGTTAGCTAACCTCTAAAAACAGACTATAATAAACGATTAAGTAAGTTGGAGATATTTATATAAATATACATCGCTATACGTAAGCGATACTTATTTTAGTAAGGTCGTAAAAGCAACCTAGTCGAATAAACTATAGGGTGTCTTTGGTACATGTACCCACCAAGCGTCTTCACCAAGCGGTTCCAACGGAAGACCAGGGAGGTTATTATGAATTATGACATAGCAATGCAGTTCTGTTTACGCTGAGAGAAGAGGACAGAGCTATACAATTTCTATAGCTCTGTCATTTTCTCTCAGCATAAATTGAACAGCATAGCTACGTCATAATAACCCCCCAGTGCTGGCTTTACGGCTAGCGAATGCTGAGTTGGGACCGTTTCGCAACTGTTTCTCTGTGTCTTATTTCTTGTATCTATGTACCTACCTAAATTGGTTTGGTATTATTGCGAATAAATGTCTCTTTATCTTTATCTTTATGTAAAACTATTCGGTACTGACTGACTGACGGACAACGTACAGCCTAAACCGCTGGATCTAGAGACTTGAAATTGGACGGGAATATTCCTTGAGTACCTAAGGGTGAACAAGAATTTTGAAAAATGGGAAGTAGTGGAAAACAAGTTCTACGCGTTCGAAATAGCTGGCGTCCTCTATATAGGGTGTCTATTCTGCCCTCATATGGAGAAAAGGCACTAGTGCAATTAATTAGGAAGGTTGTGATTTATGATAAGGTTGGAATTGGGATTGACCAAAAAAAATTACTCACGGTTTTTACTTTCTCATTCGAAAGAATAGGAAATTTTAAGACACAAATTTTATTAATTTTGTATTTGACCCAATAGTTTTGTTTTAATACCTTGATTTATTTAGCAGACATTTTATGGATGACATGATTATTTTAATTTTGTGTTGGCATTTTCTAATAAATTACAACAATTAAATGATATCTAATAAAAAAAGTGATTGTAATAGTGTATTAAAATATTCTATTTGAAGCGGTTTTCGCCTAACACGTAAAATACACCCCCCAGTCCCTCGCCGCGTCAGTCTGTCTGTATGTTCGCGATAATTTCAAAAACTACTAAACGAATTTTCACGTAAAGTAAGACGCGTGAATACATTTATTTGTTATCGTATGTTACATTCATTGTTTTATATAATGCTAGGTTTTATAATTGTATATTTAAAAAACGACTAACTGTTGAGTTTCTTGCGGCGTTTCTTCTCAGTGGTCTCTTGCGAAGCGCTGGTAGATTTTTGACGTGTAAAAGTGCCCGTGGGGCCTACTTACTGAATAATCATTTTTTTTTTATCTTAAGAATCTTAAACTTGACAAAAAACTAGATCGACCGTGAAGCAATGCGGTGTGTGGTGTTTTTTTTATGGTATCCCCGTGGTTTAGCTTAAGACCTTTTACATTTATGTGCGTCGGTAGTTGGTTAGTACTTGGTTGACAAATTGAAGAGAGAGTAGGTAGTTTTAGAAAATATTATCCTCGTAAGGAAAAAAGTCCTACATAATAGGACATTTCGTTACTCATTTAGAAAAAAACTCGTATGTGATATTTCGAGATATATGAGTTTGAACTCAATTCTTTTTACGTTTAAGTTTAAAATCGTACGTCATGAAACATGAGATAGGATTTTTTTTCAAAGCAATGACGATTTGTCGAAGTGACTTTTGTCTTTAGTTAATAAGATTCGTTTTCAAACTAACGAAATTTGACGTGGGCCTTACGAGGACATTTCAGTATCCTAGATGCGACACCTTAATTAATTTGCAATATTTCGTACGTCACACAATTTAGCCGTAAATCAAAAAAAAACAAAAACCGACTGAAACATTCGTCATTCACTGAAACATTTTTCAGTGTCCATAACGACAAGCTAATTCTCGTGACGATAAAGAATACGATAATAATGACGCGTGGGTTTAGTGGGTGAGGCGTAAATCAGACACGGACGGACGGACGGACGGACGCAGTAAATCTAGTGGACGTGAATCACTCACCGCATGTATCGGAGTTTCACAATGGACCGTATTCTGAGAAATGGTTGGAATCGAGAGAGACGATTCGATAGAGCGAATTCGGTTTGCAGATTTGCATTCAGGTATATTCTTCTCGGTAAAACCATATTGTTTTTGACATGTTATCTCTTATGTACTTGACAGTAATGGATGCCGATTAAAAAAAAAAACCAGCCAAGTGCAAGTCGGACTCCATCTATCCATCTATGTCCAACAATAGACACTATACTAGGTGACACGTAAGACGTAATACAAAATGTTATTTTCCGAATGTACTCATGATTACGATCAACTATTAATACGGGACCAACTTCGAAAACGTAAACATAAAATCGACGTCTCCATACAAATTGTGAAACCAGCTGATTGCTTTTAGTATGGGAGATTCAATTTTTTTCTACCGATTTCGATATTAGTCCCATAGTAAAAGTTGATCGTACTCATGAGAAGATCCAGAAAATAAAATTTTGTATTACGTCTTAGGTGTCACCCTGTATTGTTACCGTTATTAATATCAAGCAAAAAACGTTTGCTTTATGCCCCAATTAAATTTTTTTTATACTGTTTTAAGTATTTGTTGTTATAGCGGCAACAGAAATACATCATCTGTGAGAATTTCAACTATCTAGTTAGCTATCACGGTTCATGAGATACAGCCTAGTGACAGACAGACAAATGAGCAGTGAAGTTTAGTAATAGGGTCTGGTTTTTACCCTTTGGGCACGGAACCCTGACAATACGATACCATGAAAAAAGCATTATGGTTTTACCGAGTAGAATGAGCCCCAGGTCCACCTGTCCAGTGGCTCTAGACACGATATATTTTGCTAATGTTATCGTTTTCGAAAGTGTCAAGTGTTGACGTTCTGTTGTAGTCGATTCTCTTACTCACTCTTGATCTCGACGCACCTATTATTAACCGACAAGTTGAAGATGTTCTATCAGAGCGTAAAATCAACATTTCCGGGTGTGCATTGTCAGCTTAACCGGTTTACCCATCGAGTGAGCCCACTTGTATGACTTCGCTCACTCGCTCTACCGTTCGGCAGAATGATTTTATATAGCTACCAGTGAGTGACCCTGCTAACAAAGCTAGCGATCATCACATATATACCCTACACATATACCCTAAATTGGAATCGAACTCGGGACCGGTACACTAACGCTAAAAGATTTTATCCATTTTATAATTTCCATAAATGTTTAGCACATTGATGGTTAAAAATCAACGTCTTCTACGTTCATACGAGTAACGTTTCTGCTGTAATTGGATTTTTAGTTAAGATTCTAAATTCAATTTCGATTAGCCAGTCAAAATATTGAGCATTATTGATTCTTAACCGTCGACATACCGTTATAAAATGAAAAACAATACTATGAACCAAAACAAATAAATAATAGAAACGTATTCAGAATAGGCCGCTCTCAGTGTGTGGCCGGTCCGTTTGAACCACGCACTAAATATAATGCCACAATACGACCACAATAGATAAATTACCTAAATGACCAGCCTTAACTGCCCAAGTTTATTAATCGAGACCAGAAACTTATTAGGAATTAGTTTCATCATTAAGACAATCATTTACGACTCAGTTGTGTACACTTTAGGACCTTGTCTATTTAAGACTGCGCCGAGCGTACGCCGGATGTACAGTGGCGCCCTCATTACTTCTAATAAACTAAAGTGTTTTCTTGAAATTAGACGGTATCTCATTGTACTGCAAATGAAAACACAACTTATAGGGTGCATCACATAGTTTAATAACAATTCACCTTCGAGTTATCAACTTTACGGAAAAAAGTGGCCACCTTTTCCCGTTAAGCTGACTACTCAAAGGGTAATTGTTATTAAAGTTTGTTACATATTCTATAAATTGTGTTTTTACTTGCACTACAAAAAAACATCGTCTAACTCTAAGGAAATAGTTTAGTTAATTAGAAAACACAATAATAGTAATGAGGGCGCCACTGGACGCTCGGCGTTTGCTCGGCGTTTGCTCGGCGCTGTCTTAATGTCATGTTTAAACTGCCATACATGAATTAGCATAGCGATTAAAGTGACAAAGTACTAAAGTGTACACATATTGAATTCGACTGTACATGAGGTCAAAGAGCCAAAGAAAAGACAAGCTTTAAATGGGGCTCTATTCTAAGGTAAAATCATATTACTTTTGACATGTTATCGTATTGTCAACCTTACGATAGCTCTTATTTACTTGACAGTAAAGGTGGCTGAGGTAAAAACAATATGATAACATGTAAAAGGGAATACCGTAGGGGGCTTTACCTGGTGGAATAGCGACTCAGGTCAAACATTTTCCTGCTTCGGTAGTTGGGTAAAAAATACAACTATCACTTTTAATTTTCTTCATTATTATTATTTTTCTAAAGATGTCAAATAAGTCAGTTGTCACTGTCTTGGTGGAAATAACCTAATCAACGCTGTCCATAGACATCTACTACACCAGCGGGCCTATATGTAATGGTCGTGTATGCGGATAAAAGCATCTGTCACTTTCTGACTAGTATATAAGTGCGAGAGTGACGGATGCTGTATTCACTGTGAATAAAGGTGACCATAATACGGGCTCAAGAGCCACAGAGCTAAGGCCTTCGAGATAAAGGTATGCTATCCTGTAGAAGGTTCCAGAAGAGCACCACAAAGCAACATTCCGTCGGTGGATACTTTCAGTTCATCGTATTAGAAGCACCGAAAAAAGAACACCAGCTCTGCGCTCCTGGAAAAAAAACGTATGGGCAATATTTGATATTCCAGGTAAATTTAAACTCTATATTAAAAATAAGGTCACCAATACATATGCGGTTCTATGACACATACTCGTACACCCTTTTTTTCTAAGGAGGGTAGAGTAGACGTAGCTGAGATGCAAAAACACTGCAAACGTTTTTCTTTTCCATCGGTCACAATCACGAGGTTAAAGATACCTACCTTTAACTTAGGTCCAAAGTCAATTTGACATTCTACAACAATAAGGTTGAGTTTCTTAAAAGTTACAAATGACTTGACATCTCTAATGCCATTGACGACTTCAAGCATATATTTCTTGCAATGGGTCCCAAATTAACGCTCGTGACCGTGCGGGATGAGGGTGCGGCTCCACTGAGGCGGAGATGAGCGGAGCGGAGCGGAGCTGTGCCAATATTAACCAATAGAAGGCGCATGCGGTCACGTCGAGCGCGCCTTGCGCACGTTAGTTTAGTTTCTATTGGTTAATATTGGCACAGCTCCGCTCTGCTCCGCTCATCTCCGCCTCAGTGGAGCCGCACCCTGACAGGTGACCATGTGGTTTATCGTAACGGACGAGAATGTCGTCTCATACATTTTGGTATAAAAGAAGAAGTAGACCTAGCCGAGATGCAAATGGGCTTACATTTCTGTTTTCTATAGACTCCAAATGTATGGAGTTGACATTCTTGTGTTACGATAAATCAGGTGATCAACTGTTATTTCCCTATAAGCTTTTACTATGTCCTTATACTTTTATATCTATCTATGACTAAGTCCAAATATGTTTCGTACCGTCGGAGGTTTTTGATACATCCTTAACTACCGTTATTTTCATACCAAAATAACACCAATATATACTTACAATACGATAGGAAATCATAATTCTACCAACTCATACTTCTCATTTTGTAATTCACGACTCTCATCATTCAGGACACACCAAAAACCACCTTTCCACAGTTTTCCTCCCTAAATCAAAACCGCTCAAAGCCAGCGCGAGCACCGCAGATAAATCTCGCACAACATGATCCCGAGGAATCACACCCAGCAAATTGCGTAACATACTTACCCCCACTTTAAAATGGAGTCATAAATAAAAGGTAGACGCACCTTATCGCGAACCTCCGCCACAACAAATGAAAGAACCTCCCCACCTCGGCCCTCCCAAAGCTCCTTCCCTCTCCTATAACCTGAGAACCGTATTTTACGTCTCGCTTCCAATGGAACAGCAAAACGCTGTTTTACATTTATAACTACAAGCCGCATTCGCAAGTGAGCCGCGGAATAGCCTTGTTCCAGCGAAGGAAACACGGCTCTAGCGGTGGGTTGCTAAAGGCGTTTTCAGTTTAGGGACAAATCGGGTGACTTGGTCGGTTAAGTCGGTTTCCATGGAGACGTAGGGTGAGCGTCCCGATTTTTGGCCGGGCTCCTTCGATTTGAAGGGTTTTTCTGATCGCTTCCGATGTAAAGCTATATGTATTATGTACGATAAACGTTTGCCGGGATAAATTGATGCTAACAGAGACCCTTGAAATGTTTTCACCGGAGGCTTTTCATTTGAGACTGAATCGATTGCGGAGATTATTTTGTCCGTTTGGATTTCTGATAGTGATTTTCGATTGTTGGGATTAGGATGTGTTTTCATGTTTTGCAGCCTTTGTGAAAATGTAGTTTTTTCATACGACGTTTCTAAAGTTGCGTTTTGATTAAGAATAATAAATTGCTGTTGAATTACAGCAGTTACCAAGATTTTAAATGTTTATCTACTTACTAATTCTTCTGCCAAAACTGTTTAGTTAAAGGTAAAAGATGTAGAGAATGTAATATTCACGCTACCGCTCTACGGAACGATAACCATGAATATATTTACGAAAGGTGGAGGAATAAAGTTCTCCATACCCAGATTCATGCGAGCTTGAAATGAGTAGGAATGTGGTTATAGAATTGTATAATAGGAAATCTATGAGGTTTTAAACCTTTGTAAATCTACTTAGTCATGTCAAATACTTTTATAATGATGGAGTGATTAATTGAAATATATTTCGCAAATAAAAATGTGGTATATCTGAGTAAGTTTTGCTCTACCGCAAAAACCTACAGTAACACAGATTTTCACTTTACTCCGGCTAAGCCTAATTGCTTTTGACTTGCTATACCTAGTATTGTTCTCAACTGGCAAGTAAATAAGACCTCTCTGAACGTTGACAACATTATAACATGTCAAAAACAATTAGGTTTTCTCGTGCAAGGCTATATTAGACAAAATGATCGATATATTTTGTTAAAGTAATGACTTTTACAGGTTCTTATCATCGATTTCTTACTAATATTGACTTTTACTAGTCTTAATCATCAGTTCCTTACCGGTGTAAGTTGTTGATGTCCCTATCTTCAGTTTGAAAAATTCATGCGTAACGTAATTTTTCAATTGACGAGCTTATTTCTAAACCAAACCCAATCTACAGATTCTTTGAAAGAATATAATTTTGAATTTTAAGGTATTTCCCCTACTTACTAGTAAAACTCATTTGGTTTTACAAGTGCTTTGCTTTAGTTTTCGTACCCAAAGTAATTTCAATAACTAGCCTTTGAATAGCAAATCCAAAAATGTATGAGATCATCCGTTTTACGGGTGTAGAACCTTGTGCAAGGTCCGTCCCGATTGCTACCACCATCTTATCCTTTCACCTACTGCCAAGCAATAGTGTTCGCATCGCTGCGATCCTGTGTGGGGATAAGACAGCATACAAGCATTTCATCTTAGTCCCTCAGAGTTGGCAACGTAAATGTGGTCTCAGGATCGAAATCTAAAGGTTGTAGTCTCTGGGTCACAGATTCAATTTGTTATCAAGTGGCCTGTGTGCTTGTTTCCATTCCGATGCATGGAAAGGTAAGTGTCCAGGCAGTAGACCATGGTGCTATAGGTGACGGGATTCCATTTTTTATCCAACTTCAAAAAAGGAGGAGGTTGTATGTTCGATTGTATGTTCACTTTTGTAGTAGAGCTTGACATATTAATGATTATATTTATTACCGGGCCTTATTTCACAACATGGGTGACATTTCAGTGTATAGGCGCAGCTTATAAATCCCAATGAAGTGAAATCATGTTCGCTCTGCAATGTTAACTGAATGGTCACCTGTCAATAGTTATTGTCAGCAAGGTGAAATAGGAAGCAGTTAAAGACAACTATCGTAAAGTTCTCCATAACACTATAGGATACATTGATGTCCTACGTTTATCTTTACATCTTCATAGTAAAAGTTGTTGTATTAAAAGGGTGCCGTGTGGTTGCCGGCTTAGAATAGTGCCACTCCATGTCTTCCCGTGGAAGTCGTAAGAGACGACTAAGGGATTAAAGGCTTGTAGTATTGTTAGGCGATGGGTTTGCAACCTGTCACTAATATACACATGGTAAACATCTTAGCCTGTTGTGCAGAATGTGGTTATAAGATTACCAACAAGTCATTAGAGTTGTTGGTAATTCTGTTACTCTGTCTACCCCACTCTGGGATGAAGGAGTGACGGTATGTATGTATGTATAAAGGGTATGAATAAAAATACTAAATAATATTTTTACTAACTGTTTATTCAACCACATACTTATTCCACGGCAAGTTACACTATAGCTGTTATTAGTACTGTATGGTGATCTATGACAACTATGTATTTATGTAGAAGTCTACAGCAGCGCCATTAAAAAAATCACGTTAACACAGTGCAATAGTTCTTGATACATGGGATTGGTACAGTAAAAAAAAACATTTCTTGGAACTGTATCAAAGTGAAATAATCAATCAAATAATGAGAAACTTTTTAGAATTTTAGTTCCTTCGTTACTATGACGTAGTCCCATAGTGGCCTAGAAATCCATTTGTTTCACTGTACCTCTCTTACACTCTTATGCTAGTCTTACCAACTGTTCTTGAAACCATAAGACATAGAAGGAGCTTTCGCACCATATTTTAGGAGCTATTATTGGTAATTTCTAAGCTATTAGCTTGTTTTATAGTGGAACTAACATTGCTGTAGACCTGTTAGGTGATTTTCTTCATCAATTCACTTTTCTATCTGTTGGAGAGTCAACCGGCGAGCCTTAAGGCCGAGCCACACTGAATGCGTCCGCGTAGACTTGCGTGATACATGCGCGCGTACGTCACGCAAGTAGTGTGACATATTGTAGGAGGGTTCATACTATACAACGCGTACTCGCACGTCTACGCGCTCGTATACGGTGTGGCTCGGCCCTTAGTGGTCCCGTTAGAGCATTATTAACTTTTGATTAACCTTTCGTATGCGTAGTAGCAGATCTGCTCCATATACGCAAACTGCTAGAGAGCAGATATGCACTATGCTTTGCGTGCCTCCCGAATTTAATTTGAACCTTATTGTGAAGGTTCCTAAGGGTTAGAGTTTATTGTAGGTTAGCCAATAAAGTAATCAAATTTACCAAAAATTGCTCCTTACATAAAAATATTCAGTATGGCCGCTATTTTTGTTGGTTTGATGTCACGTGACTGGTCACGTGACCGCGTTGCCGCACTGAGCCGTCAACAAATGTTCTGCCTACCGCATACGAAAGGTTAAGTGTATTTTTAAATCAGTCGCCGATTCCCTCGAAGAAGCAGCGGATTATCATAGGACAACTTCAGTTTTCCGGTTAATACTTCGACAACGGATTGAAGAGTGAGTTGTCTATGAGAATAACACTTTAGATTTCAAGCGAATACAGGTGTTAAGCTCATTATTATCTATTTTTAGGATAGTTTAATTGTTTTCACAGTAGATGGCTCCACATTGTGCATTGCCTTCAAAGAAAAGTTCGTTGATTGTGTAGGTTTAGTAATTGAATTATGATGTTAAAACGCACCAAACTATATTTCTGTTTTTCAATGAAAATAGTACAGGGTGTCATGACTTGTGACCGATGATAATTTAGGTTGTAATATAAATAAATAAATGTACAATTTCTGTTACTTAAGTTGAAAAAAATTTTCCTGTCATGTCATTGCGATAGGGATCTACTTTAGTATAATTGATTAAATTTTTACTTGTTTTTTCCTAAATTATCATTTACTTAAAATATAGCAAAAGGAAACCAATTTTTTGTCGTCTTTTTTATTTAACAAACTGAGATATTTGGGAAAATATTTGAAAGCCTTCTGTTTTTTAAGAAGAAGACCACACAATTGTTAATAACATAATTATATAAGACAGCGGAGAATTAATTAATAATTATGGTCGACCTTACATTCGTAACAAATATTGGAACGTGTGCACTGTTATTATCCTAATTATATGTACAACTTGCGTGGCTGTCCGTTCTCGTTTAATAATTAAAGTAATTGTTAAATTCGTTTAAATATCTATTTACAATTCTTACATTTACAATTTACATATTGCAATGCGCGAGAGCGTCAACACTAATCTTTCATCTCTTTCTTTCGTCATGTCACGATGTTAAAAAGTAAACTATATTTACAATTTGACTTACAAACTATTAGATGGAAAACATGTAACATACAAAGGAAATTAATACTTTTAGGCTTTATCTAATAGATAATGTTTTTTTTGTTTAAAACATCTCATGTCAAATGCAAAGCTTAGGTCTGTATTAAGAAAGTAATCTTGAGTTAAACGCCCGCCTTAATACACGATGCATCTTGAGACGGCCATCTCGTTCAAGATCAATATTTCAATACGTTCCTAAATAATACATAAACTAGTTATCAAGTATTTTATAGCGATAACTTTTAGCGAATTTTTTACAATGTGCAAAATTTTGTTAAACCTTTTGAACTCATACACCGTTACGTATAAATATGAGCAATTTATTCAAATAAAAACAAAACAATAAAAAGGAGTGTTTTTGCGTGATTTAATTGACTACAACTATTATTAATGACTATTTTATTGACCAACCAAAGTACTGACTTCATGCTAAACACCTAAATCGCTCTACTTATAGGAAAATTGGCACCGGGAGTGTTAAAAATGTACAATCACTTATTATTACCTCACAAAATACATTTAGTACCATGTAAAATCTAATTATATTAAATAAATTACTTAATTTATCACATGACTACTTAGATGTATATTTACAAAATTATAGATCAAGCTTTATTATTCGTAGATGAAAGAAACTGTACGTCCAGACAAATATTTATACAATCTACCTATCTATCTAATAATTAGGTTTAAAAATGACGCCAATACTGTACTCTGAACGGCATAAAACAGCTGTTATAACTGGTTTTTTTTTAAATTATTCCTCTTTTTTTCCATTAATTGAAATGACATCCAAATGTGACTCTTACCAGAAGAACAACAAAGAAGTGGAGAGGGGTTGTGTGTTTTTGGAATGTAAGTAAGTTACCATTACTGAAAACTACATACCGCTGTTTTTTATTTCATTCAAGTATTTAAATTGTTGATTTGTAAGAAAATTACAGCTTGGAAGCATAAACTTAAAGGCCTTAAAGCCCAACAACAGTGTTCAAGGGTTGATTATATCATGTTATGCCACATCAGAATCTAAAGATGAAAACCGCTACCGAGTCCTACGATACCGGCGTCAGTTCTTAAACCATAGATGTACAGAATCTTTTCCCCCTTAAAAGTGATAATAAGCAAAATTGATGGGCTGATCATCGTTCGTCTCACTCACACCTTGCTCACTATCCACCTCACTAGTACTAGCTATTTCTCTCTCATTCTCCGCCATGCTTTGCTCAAACTTGTTCATTTTATCCTGCCAGTTTGAGAGATCACACGGTTCTTCGAAGGGATACCAACCAGCGTCACTGGTTCCATAGTTACTATTCACTTTTGCACAGGCGTCAGTATCATTGTCTTTCACGCCTGTTGGGTCAGATCACTGACGGTGATGCGGCAGGTGGTGCATCTGGTGATGAAGCTCCAAGCGTGGTCGCTTGGCATCGTCTTCATCGCTGCAGTCGTTGTCTGGAGGCTCCTGGTCGTCACACTCATCTCCCAGTTCCTCTTGCTTGCGTTTCGCCGTTGCCATTTCAGCGGCGTGCTTTTTCCGCCATTTTGTTCTTCTGTTTTGGAACCATACCTGCGGACAAAGAAAGTTACGTTATTGCGGAGAACATTAAAATACAGTGCTTATACGTTGGTATGAGCTAAATAAACAAATGTTTACGACATGTGCTAACGGGTAATATTCCGAACAATTTACGAACCGCAACCAATTTAAATAAAGGGCAGTAAATATACTTCATAGGTCTACTATTAATAGTCTTATAAATCAATGTGAACAGGAGTTTATCACTAATTAGAGTGTAATTAACAAATGAGATAACTTGCAAACACCTTTTGCGTCTATAGTATTAGAGTTGCCAATAGCATACTTGCGGCAACAGGGTAGCGATTCTCTCAACAACGACGGTCGGACGGACGAATGACTGAAGTTACAAGCGGCGAGTTTAAGTAGAACCGTCAGTGTGAACAAAACATATTTTAGCGCGTGCATTTTCAATTTAGCAGCATGGTTTCTGCCTATGGATCGAACGTATAAGGCTGCTTAATTGAAAATGCACGCGCTAAAATGTGTTCTGTTCGTTCTGACGGGACTACTTAAACTCGCCGCTGCGATTTCGCTCGTTCGTCCGATCGTCCGTTGTTTTTGAGAGGATAACACCCCAGCAGTCTAATTGCCTAACGCACTCACACATGAAGACTACGAATACGATTGCGATTGCTAGTGCGTTAGGCAATAGGCCAGAAGATCATCATCATATCAGCTGACAGATCGGCTTGGGACCGGGCTTGTACAGTCGACTACAAAAATATAATCCACTTTTTAAATTTACATAAAATGAGAACTCTGTTATAATGACAGCAGCGTCGTCACGAGAAAGAAATGGTGTTAAAACTAATTATTAATTTTATGCGACAGGGTCGTTTAGTGGCTCGACACACGATACGATACGATACCTAGGTACTTAAATGCTTGTCAACCACTAGCATTATATTTCCTATAATATCTTTAGCGTTACACTTTCAAATTTTATACTCGTATATTATACGTTCCTAGTAAATATAACAAGCTGTAACAGCTTAAGATGAAGCGAATAAAGTAAACATCGCATTTAGTTTGAAACTTAAACACCTTTTGTGTATCCGAGCGCCATAATGCGCTACTAAATTCACGCCCGTGTTTGCCTCCGAAAAGCCAAATATAAAGAGCGCGCAAACAAATTTTCAGCACCATGTGAACCTAATCTGCTCGAGCGACATCATAATGTCTCATTAAACACCGCCTTTAAAGTCGCACCGACAACTTACCTACATCTCCCTCCCTCACGCCGCGCCGGCTTGAGCAAAATAAGGAGAGAGATAGTAGCCATGTTCTCCGGTAATTAAGGGTCGTTTTGCAAATTACACGGTACTTAACCAGCCATATAACACTCATTAATCACTAGCTTGGGTCGCGTTCTATCCTTCTCTTACTCGCTTAAGCTGGTGTAACGGTGTCTTTCTCGGACGGTTTTCGGGTAGCCACGAGTTTAATTAGGTCATAAATACATTCTCATTATTAGAAGGCTGCTTGTCGATTCTGGGGAGATTTACTTTGGAGCAGATGCCTCGGTTGTTATGATGTCCTGGTAGGTCGATCTTTATGTTAATGGCGTCAAAACTTAATTGGATTGTAAAATGAGGGCAATTCGCAGTGTTTTGACAGATTTAGGATTTGTCAGAATAAAACATAAATTCTTGCGGGTTGGTTGTGTGATTCAGAATCGTATTGTTTGATGGCGGCGTTGTAAAATATCCCATTGTTATAGTTTAAAGACATCACAAGGCGATATACGAAAGCGGTGAATAAAGATTTAGGTCAAAAGTGAAGGCAGGCAAAAATTAATTAATAATACACAAAAAAAAACGATTTAAATATTACGTGGTATCTTTTTAGGGTCATAAATCGTCTAAAGGCGAAAAGTCTCTGAAATAAGTAGAAAACCAAAAATAGCAATTCAAAATTTTCCGCCACTTGAGTGAATAATAATTTTGTCCGAATTATTTCAGGTCTCAACATTCGGCACGCTCTCTCCTCAACTAACAACTGAGTCACTCGAAGGGATTGCTGTATAACAGCGACTTTAACGACTGCCCTTTATTAATTAGACCCTTAACGGTCTATGGCACCATAAATGCCTGTTTCGCGCTCTTATACGACGCCTTTAAATATCCAATTGAATATAAAACTTAATTTGTGCGAAATTTAACTTTATGTGTGTCTTATTGCTGTTTTGAGTTGAATAATAAGATCAGTTATATTTTATTAATAGCATTTTTAGTACGACTTCTTCTTAAAATGCCATCTCCTGCCAGCTGTCATTATTTTGGATACTGCTGGAAAAGGGATCTGGGTAGTGATTCTCTGAACAACGACGGTCGGACGGACGGATGAGTGAATGTCCAAGCGGCGAGTTCAAGTAGTCCCGTCAGTGCGAACAAAACATATTTTGGCGCGTGCATTTTCAATTTATCAGCATAGAGTCTGCCGATGGATCTAACGTATAAGGCTGCTTAATTAAAAAAAGCACGCGCTAAAATGTGTTTTATTCGCTCTGACGGGACTACGTAAACTCGCCGCTGCGATTTCGCTCGTTCGTCCGCCCGTCCGTTGTTTTTCCAGAAGAAATCCAGTTGGGTCTCCTTACAGGTTTACTGCTGCCTTGCATTATGAGTTGGAGGAGATCGTACTTCTCATTTCACATTATGTCCCAGGTATTGCAACTGCACAATCTTTACAATGTTCAAGATCTTCACTTTTTTACTAATCATCTGCCCTAAAGACCTTTTGATTTATTGCGATAAGTAAGCTCCTAAACCGTATTTCGAAGCATCACTAAACACTCAATGGTTTTAGTAAGCATATGGTTAGAAAAGTTAGGATACCGTTTCTATATTTTAACAGAAATATCATAGAGTGGAATTGTTTTTGTAACACAGCATTAATTGTGTTGTCTCTTTGTTTTGCTTAATTAAAAAACCCAATGTTGTCGGGAGTTGGCAATGTCCTCTACTAAGTTTAGATTCTAGATGTTATCTACTTCTTGTTTTCAGCCCGAGTTTCAGCAAAGGTTTTGTTAAATTAAGGGAAATGTTCTAATTTCTAAGTAGCAATAAATATTTAACGACTGTAACTATGCGAGACATTAAACCGAATTGAAAAAAAACCTACACAACAAAATGGCAATAAAAATGCGAACGAAACAAGACGTCGTAAGTTAGTCGGATTATTATTGCGTCATTTGTTTTTATCACCAACTTGATGTGACTCCGACATGTTTGTCCTCTGTTTACAAGTTTTCATTGTCTATGTAAATGTTTTAGTTAAAGGCTTTTCGTACATGCATATACGGATAGTGAAAATGTTAAACGGAAATGGTAGGGTACGTACAGTGATCCGTTTCTTTGTCCTCGAGTGTACATTATATGGTCGTGTAGCAAAAATATTAGGCAGCTTTTAATAATATGTGAAGGAATACACGACCAAGTAAGGTGATCTTTTACATTATTCTGAACCCTGACGAAATGATTGACATTCTGAAAAATACCTGTACTAAAAGAGGACGCGCAGCTCTGCCTTTTTTAAGAAACATACAATAAAATAATGAGATTGCGTGTCATATCTTTGATAAAGGAGAAAGATATTGAATGCCGAACTGGTTCCTTAGGTCCAAACGTTAACCGCCCTTTTATACATCAGTCGGTCTAACTACGCCGTTCCATAACAACTCTCATAAACTGCCGTGTTTGCCCAACAAACATCGTGACGTATGTTTATTATTATATTTACGACTACAGTAGTCTCCATAACTCGCGACCCTTTCACGCCACGCCGCGAACATTATTACTTATATTATTATTTTCCAGTCTTCCTTTATGCCCCAACTTACCCGAGCCCCCTGCATTCAATTACTTAAGTGCTTAAAGACGCACGAAACAAAATATGGCTGTCTCGTTTCGACGTATGCCGTGTCGGTGTTATCGCCGTCTCACGCGCGCGAGGAGGGTCGGGATAATTATGTGAATATCTATTATTTTTCACAAGAGAGCTCTGTAATGGTTTGATAGAGATAATGCGCTTTCAGTGGCGTCGGCGAATAAAGCGTCTTAACATGTCGGCCATGTTGTTTTCCGGGCAATTAATTTGAATGATAAGAAGAATGTTTTATTTATTGTTGAGCGTTGTGTTCGATGCGTTAACGTTAATAAACTTGTTATGACAGAGCGTTTTGTTTCGGAAAACAGTGGTCGTTTTATGATGCTACAGTCTATAGTACTACTATTTAAGGCTAGTCTTTGAAAACAGTGTTTATTGGGTTACTTTTTCGTGTGAAACGACTGTAACAGAATGTTTTTCCACAGAGCAGCCAATCGTTTGTGTCGATAGCGGTATAAATCAGGCGTTTCATTGCAGAGAGGTAGTTCGTGGGTCGTGACCAGTGTGCAAACGTGGCGATGAACCTTTACGCGCTTATACACAGGAAATAAGTAATTCTGAAAGTTAGTATTTCATATAAATATTTTTCATTTGATATTACTGTCTAAATTTACATGTATTGGGTGTTATTTGTTCGCCGTCTGTTCGTTGATAGTTGTAATATTTTTCATTTTCATTTGTACAATGAAGTGTTAACATACATACTTACGTCTATGTAACTTTTGGTCTTAGACTAATCACAGTCTAAGACCAAAAACTGTTATGAGATATATGAAGACAAATTGAATAGTTTATTAATAAATTAGGCAATTAAATTAAAAGTGAATTTATTTTTAACTACAAGTCAATTAGTTGTTACTTCACATTTAAAAAACCTTTGCTGCAATAAACTGAAAAAAAACTCTATAAAATAAAGTTAAACAGTACTTTTATAGTAAATAAGTGTAAACAAACCGCAATCTCTAATCCGATAGGTATCTAGATAGGGTTTTACTCTGTATCCGCACATCATTAGCGATCATTTGTCACTGCACCCTTTCTGATGCCAGCCTAATGACGCTGTCGGGTTAACGTTAGGCATGTTGGCACGCCTGATTTGGCTTAGTTGTTTATACCGTTTGAGATTTGTTAGGCTTTTTACAAATGGTGCGCTATTTAATCATTATCGGGTATGTAAACTTATTTTGACGTGTTTTGACACTATCATTAAAGATGTATCTGAGAGTGGTTTGCATAATATTATCGCAGATAATAAAGTTCCTGTAACGGTACATTCTAAAGGACATTTTTTTTGCTCCTTTACCTCTTTCTGTTCCGTAACATATGAACTGTTGTATTATTTGTTAATGAGTTATAAATTGCTGCAGCGTTATTGAGTTCCGTTCTTTCATAACTCCGGAACCAATCAGGATATTCCATTCAAAATATTCCAAAACCTCTCCATAAATAACCTAAAAATCTAAACGACCAAGATATCATCCGCATGCATACAGAATGGAAATTGCATTCGATTCCATTCCAGTCGAACCATTAGGCCGACGGTTCCATCGATCAAATGTTCCAATTTGTTCCCGGCCACAATTCCCGGACGTCAAAAAAGAAAAATTTACGCCATGATCTCTATGACGCTTTTGTCTATGGCGCGCGGTTTATGATTTGTGGTTAGTGAGAAGAATTGGGTTGTAAAAATGTATGTTTTGGACCAGCAGAAATCAAGTTTTTTTTATGGTGCAAATAATGAAATTTTATAAAATATTCTAAATCAATAATCACACGTAGCTAAGATACAGCAAAATGACCGTCCATTGGTAAATTACAATGTTAGCCAAAAGACGTTAACTGCTGGCCATAGAATTGAATGTTATAGGAATAATGTAACGTGTGCCACTCCATGTCTTCCCGTGGATGTCGTAAGAGGCGACTAAGCGAATAAAGGCTTTAAATACCGTTACACCCTGCACGGCTTGCACCATGTCACTAATACACTGGGAAAAATCTTAGCCTAATTGTGCAAAATGTGGTTACAGAATTATCAACCAATTTTTAGCGTTGTTGGTAATTCTTTAGCTTTGCCGCACTCTGGGAATAAAGGCATGAGTTTATGTAAGTATAATTAAGAAATTATCGTAACTACTTAAATATAATATTATACTAGAGGGACACAAACAAGGATGGGTTACGAAATGCATAATTTTATTATAGACGTGAGAGTGCTCTGACCCAAACACCTTGACTGTCTTTAAATTATTAAGCAGATCATGTTTGACCTCGGTCGCCCACACAACGGCTGCTTCCATAGCTCTAATCTCACTGACGTTCACCTGCTTGCATCAGGCAATAAGCCGCGCTTCAGTAACTCTTATTAATAACTATTATTCGGCCATTATCGCGGAATAAGCGCCGGTTGCCCCTAATCACGTATTGATCAGTTCCCACGTAACACTAGCTTTAATAACACGTTGGCGAGTGAATATTTTGACTGGTACAATGTCATTAAGAGCTTACTGCTGGGAAAAAACCGACAAGTGTGAAATTGTACAAGTTTCGTATAATCTAGAGACGATGCCGAAAGGTATCAAAAGGGTAATAAAGCAACTATCTCTCGTAAATACATAAAAATACCTCAAAATAATTGAGATCCCTATTTTCTATTTATATCTTCAAAACAGCCCAACAGATTTTTATTCAAAATGTGGGCTAAAAATCATTATCAAGCTAATATTCATAACTTGTGTGGTTGCCGGGTTAGAATTTAGAATAGTGCCACTCCATGTCTTCCCGTGGATGTCGTAAAAGGCGACTAAGGGTATAAAGGCTTGTAATACTGTTAGGCGATGGGCTTGCAACCTGTCACTAATACGCTGGTAAACATCTTAGCCTATTTGTGCAAAATGTGGTTACAGAATCATCAAGTTTTTAGAGTTGTAGGAAATTCTGTAGCTCTGCCTACCCCACTCTGGGAACGAAGGCGTGAGTTTATGTATGTTATGTATGTATGTATTCATGACTTCAAAATAATTTTGTATACAAGATACATACACTAGGTATATGTATAGATACAATCCTTAAAGTTAAACTATTATTAATTGTGATTTTTCGTTTTAACAAGCACACAACATTGTTCATTTTTTTTATCAACTTAAAAGGAATCGAGTAAAAATATTAAAATAAAAAAAGGTAGTAACTAGACGTGACGTCCCTAAATTAGGGGAAGGATTAAGGAAGCTCCAAATTGCGTTATTAAAAAAACTCATTAGCAAATTTTTAAAGACAAAGAGATATTAAAGCGATAAAGTGAGTTATCTACAATTTACCCCCTGGTGGGGTAAAACACCCCTTTTTTCACTTAAAGCGAATATAAAAATGTTAATGTGAAGTATTTAGCATTATCTTTAAAACTAAGGGTGGTAATTTGAACGAGGTAAATTGAAAGAAAAAAAATAGCTTTTTCAATAATTATTTTTAATTTCAATTTTAAATAACTTAGTATAATGCTTGTGTCAATAGCCTACTAAAATAATTAAACTGCCATGCTGGAGCCTTTACTTTTTTAATAAAGACACAACACCTTATGCATAGTGCTTTTTTAACAACGCTATGCATAAGACAACATAGGTAAGAGGAATAAAGTCAAGTTCATAAATATATCTAGGTACACTTTAGCACCTTGTCTATTTAATGTCATGTTTATACCGCTATAATATGAATTGACACAGGCGATTAAAGGGACAAGGTATGAAAGTGTACACCTATTCATGAATTCGACTGTGCCTAATGTATCCACACTGCTTCTAGCTTTTAATCGCTTCCCCTGTTCTACGCTAATCGTTTCTAAAGTACACTAAAGCTCGTACAATTTGTAAAACGAAAGTAATAAAATTTTGTCAAAAGCAAAGTTTTCCAATACAAGTCACGAGGGCCGCGTGGCAAAACCGGACAAGTCCGAAAGCGGCAGAAACGGAACTTTGCAAATTAAGAAAATGTAATTAGTGCCCGCGCTCCCCCGGACATAATTAAGGCGAATCTTGTTGTAATTTTGACATTTAATTTTTTTCCCGCCTTCACCCTTCACGCTCTCCCTTATTAATTAATTTAGAAAAAGCACCTCTAAAATTTTATCTCCTTTTTTCGTGCGACATTTTTTTGCTGAGTTAATGAAACGGCCGAGATTTTTGATAGCAGTTGTTTTTTAATTTTTCCCCGACATGACTAATGGGTTTCACCTTTTCTTATTAATTCTTGAGTTTTTTTTGGATTCCGCTTCTTATTAGTTTTGGCTGAGATTCAAGTTCTGTTACAGATGGTTCGGGAAACTTTTGATACTTACTTTTCATTAACCAACGCCTTCTTTTTAATTTTTACCAGGGCTTTAAGCGTGGCCAAATTAGTTTTTATAATAATATTCGTCATTGGTACAAACAAAAATTGGTATGTAACTGAAGTATTAAATGGGACTGGGCTGGCCACATCAGCCGCATGCACCCGGATAGGTGGGCTAACGTAGTCACCAAATGGGTGCCGCAAGACGGGTGGCGAAGACGAGGCAGGCCCAGGCGGAGGTGGCGGGACGACCTGGACGCGTTTCTTGACAACTGGCCGGACGTTGCCACTGATAGGGATTTGTGGAAATTAAGGGGGGAGGCCTTTGCCCAGCAGTGGGACACTCAACAGGCTGACTAAAAAAAAAAAAAAAAAACTGAAGTATGAAATCTTGTCTTATTATTCAGGAGAAGGTAAGTATAGGGCGTAAGAATTATGTGTAAAAGCATCTATTTCTAAAACTTTTGTTAAAAAGGTTAAGACAGATCATGTTTCGTGTACAGGATAAAATTGACGAGGGGGAGTTTTTCTAAACCTGGCAAGTTAATACATACCTAAACGTTAATTTACTTATAAAAAATACAGATAAACGACTCAAGATACGTAGATAGGCACGACAACAACTAAAATCAGCCCATTTTATCTCCAATCAAACAAAGCATCGTATTTAAATGTTAAATATATGTAGAATAAACCCAACACATGTAATCCAGTTATCTTAAATCTTGAAATTTTAAAGGGCGCCACCCTTGTGTGAGCCCGCCTTATCGGGTGTAAGCCACTCATCAAGTCGGCATTACCGTGTGAAGCGGCTTTATGTCGCGTCATTGCGTTATGTTGGCAGCGATGCCGCGATGGCGGGAAAATATCATGTCATTGGATATTTACATGATTGAGTTGAGTTTTAAATTGAAAATGGGTTACTTGGTTGTTACACCAGGGGGCACTATTTTAGTTTCAATTCGAACGATGCAGTATGTACTTAATAGGTCAAATCAATCTTACTCAAGGAGTTTCTTTTAAAGTTACATACGAAACTTCTTACGGCCTCACTCAGACTCAGTTAATGGCGATTAATTGTTCCCTAGTGACCATTTAGGCGTGCTTTTTGGATCTGTCCAAAGCTTTTGATATGGTGTCCTACGAAATGTTGTGGAAAAAACTTGAGAGTATTAACCTGCCTCAAGAATTAATTAACATTTTCAAGCACTGGTATGGACACCAGGTCAATAGCGTCAGATGGGCAGGAGAAATGTCTGAAGAATACGGGATGGAGTGCGGGGTAAGGCAGGGTGGGTTAACCTCTCCCTCGCTCTTTAACTTATACGTAAATGCGCTTATTGTCGGGCTCAGCAGTCAGCATATCGGTTGTCATATCGACGGAGTTTGCGTCAACAATCTAAGCTACGCAGACGATATGGTCCTGCTGAGTGCGTCAGTATGTGGTCTCAGATCGTTATTGAAATCCTGTGAAGAGTACGCTCTAGACCATGGATTACAATATAATGTATCCAAAAGCCAGTTCATGGTCTTTGAGGCCGGGTCGAGACGAGTAGTGGACGTACCTCCCGTCTATTTAAACGGTGTACCCCAGAAAAGGGTGGAACAATTGAAATATCTCGGGCACGTTGTCACGACCGACCTTAGGGACAATGCTGACATCGAGCGTGAGCGGAGGGCTTTGTGTGTAAGAGCTAACATGATCGCCCGCAGGTTTGTGAGATGCTCCAGGGATGTAAAAGTAACGCTTTTTAGAGCCTACTGCACGTCCCTGTATACGTGCAGCCTGTGGGAAAATTACACTCAAAGAACATACAACGCCCTCCGTGTCCAGTTCAACAATGCCTTTAGGGCGGTGGTGGGGCTGCCTCGCTACTGTAGTGCGTCGGGCATGTTCGCGGAGGCGCGCACCGCGTGCTTCCACGCGAGCATGCGCGCGCGCGGGGCCGCGCTTGTGCGCAGGGTGCGCGCCAGCCCCAACACCGTCCTAGCCATGGTGGCCGACAGAGTGGACTGCCATTACATACGTCACTGCTGCGACAGGCACGTCAAACGACACGCAGTTTAATTGAATGTATTTGATGACTAGCATGATGTATATAGTTTTATTTTATTCTATTTTATTTTATAGGCAATTATTTGAAATGATATTATTATGAGTGCAATTACTTGAAATAAAAATGTGTAATTATTTACTTTTTCTAACTTGCATAATGAAGTTTGAAAAAGGAACGAGTTAAGTAATTAATTATCATTAAGTAAATAAAGCGAAGAAGTGAGGCGAATTTTGCTAGCGAAATGTGTTGTTTGAGCATGTTTTGTGTACCGTAGGTAAGAGAACCTTTTGGCGATCTGCCTCTGGCTGGTATGTAGCAGTAGTTTTAATTTTACTATTTATTTGCGCTAGTGTTTTTGTGTAAGTGCGTGTACCTTTGAAGTTTGAACTAAACTTTAAGTTTGCTACTCTGTCACTACATGTGAAATCCTGTAATTGGTTTTGTGTTTCCTATTCTTGTTTCATAATTATGTTGTATTTGTAACTGTTGGATTTCCTACCATTAAATAAATAAATAATAAGTGACGACGCGCTGGCCTAGTGGGTAGTGACCCTGCCTACGAAGCTAGTGGTCCTGAGTTCTGGGTATTTGTGTGATGAGCGCAAAATATTTGTTCCCGAGTCATGGATGTTTTCTATGTATTTAAGTATATATTTCTCTATATAAGTATTTATATCGTTGTCTAGTACCCATAGTACAAGCCTAGACCTTAGTTTGGGACTAGGTCAATTAGTGTGAGATTGTCACCTTATATTTATTATTTTATTTATTTGAACTGGAGTACTGGCAGTTAGGAGCCTTCCCTGTGTTCCAATTGTGAACAAATCTGGTTGTAATTGACCGAAAACCTCTAAACCATCAAACAAAAGCATCATCGGTCCCCCGCCATCGTCCGCGGCTTAGATGTCATTTAAATTTAAATTAAGGAATTAGCCAGTGTTGCCAGCAAACCGCGTCCACGTCTTATCGTGTGGAGGGTGCATTATTTTACATTTTGCAATGTATTTACTGTTCGTTAGGGGAATTATGATTGGATTGATTTGTTTAGTGATAGTGTAATGTTATGGCTTTATGAGATTAAAGGGACAGAGGAAAATGTAGTTTTTGTTTTGAAGAAATTATAAACCGTATTTTGAAGGTAGTGTACATTATATTATATATACACAAACACATATATACGTACGTAGTGCCAAAAAAAGACAACGTGGTGACAGGTTGAACTTTATTATGATTAATTACCAATCACCATATAAAAAAGATAATTTTCCATGTTGCGTAAATTCACTAAATATATAATTTTTCACCTAATTGCACAAAAGTTGATCCCGTTCGAAAAATACGAGTATATTAGACCACCTTCTAGGTATTTTAGCACGTGACTTAAGGCGATATTAAATTAAAATAAGTTTCTGTTACAAAACATTTGGGACAAGCTTTGTTAGCGACTGCAGTTTTTAGTGCAAAATCAATTTTTGCTTACCAATCGGATGAGACCCAGCACGGTGGGGCTGCGTTAAGTACAGCCAAGATCCTGTCGCCACCGTCTGACCCCTATCTTTAGACCAGCTCGATGGTTCCATATTAATATATTGTCAACGTAGTAACATAGCCATATCAAATTTCTGTTCAATCGGTCCCCAGGATGTGCTAAAAATCTTCCTTGCAGACGGAGAACTTACATACATACAAACAGTGCAAGTTAAATAAAAGCTTGTAAAAAAGTTTATGCTACTGGACAAATGTAATGTAAAGATGTGTGATGTGTGTGATCAATAAAAAAAACTAGTAAGTTAATTATTTTAGGATTATCTCTAGCGGTTTACTACTAAATTTAAATAAAGCACTTTCAGTTATTGTTACTTATAAAACAAAATCGTAAAGGTTTTTTCAAATTCTGATACAGATCTTGTAACATACAATTACTAATTAAGAGATAAGAGACAGCACAGAAAACAATAACTACCATTGCTCGCAATAAAGTAATCCAATATAATATAATGACCATTACCGTCTTTATAGATGCGTATAATAAACAGCGCAGAAGCCTTTGTTTACCGTTGTGTTGTTACAGCCCATCAGAAGAGCCGTAAACACTCCAATTACCTCGCGCCTATCAATAACAAGGGATAGCGTCCCCAAGGAAAATCCCGATAAAGGAAACCGCCAGAACAAATTGAAAATTCGCGCAAACAACCCTACATTCACTGCCCTATCTAACCAACTCTTTTGTGCCGATAAAAAAGTTGCCAGCGCAAAAATTCAAGCAAAAACCGCTCCACAGATAAAGCAACAAAAAGGAACGCGTTCACGCGCCAACAGAAATGCTACATGGTTATGTTGGCAGCGTGGCGTTCGTATATCGGATATCGAATCACATACCGACTGTTTTATACGCGGTTTTATTATTTATCAAGCTTTTAATCCGCGAACGCTATAAATCTGCGCGGACAGATATGGCGGCGGTTTTTTGGCGCGAAAAAGAATCGTCCGCGGAAAGCGGGAATGAGGCAGATTAGGCCGGATAAGTCCACGTTATTAATGGACCCAGATACCCGGACGTTTTGACTAAATGGATAACAAATGGTGTTTTTTTTTCGACGAGCGATTTTTGTTTACGCGTGTGTGACAAATGGGAGGTGACAAAGTCGCGAAGCTGTCTGTCACCTGTGATGTAAGGCTATTAGGCTAGGTAATGGTATCGGGATGTCATAGAGAACCCCTTTTAAACTTTATTACGTATTCCTATGATCTAAATACTTAGTTTACATTACTTTACATTATGTATCTTAATTTCATTCAATATCTAGACCATGAATAAACGAAACAAAGATTATTCAAGTCAAAGCTTAAATTGACTTGACGAATGTTCTAGTTTTTCCTGGCTCTTACGATGTCACTTTCCTAATATCCATTTTGTGAATAATAAAATAAAAAATTAACAGTTGGCTTTATTGTAATCTAGTTGCATCTTCATGAAAACATCATCCACATAAACGAAGCAAAATGTTATCATTTTATATACACTGCTGCACTACGTGCCTCATTCATAAAATTGATCAAGACCTCATACTCTATTTATCACGTACAATATCATAAGAGTCCCATAAAGGGACAGCGTCCAAAACGACGCACCGACTTACTCGTCCGGTCGGAAAAGGCGACACTATCAAACATTAACCGAAAACTTGTACCTACTGAGCTAGTTTAGTTCCAAATTTATCCACCTGCTTTTGTAACTTGGTAGTAATACACATTTATAGATACAGTTGGGGGTGGCGCTGTTGACTAAACGTTAGTAGTGGAGTGTATAGGGGCTTGTTGTTTTGTTATTTGTCCACCTGTACGTGTATGTTGGTTGTAGGGGTGCAAATGTTGCTGAATCGGCTGGGTGGGGGGAGGTTGTAACAGAACACACTGATGGCATATTACTATGTGTGTCATAAAACATGTACAAGTGTAATAAAAGACATTGTGATAGATTTTAATACTTACAGATGAATCTCGTGTTCTTTATGGTATTTTTCTAGGTTATCAGTTACCATTCTAAGCGGATTGTTTCGATACGGAACGTAAGTTATAATATAAAGGATGATTATGTTATAATTATAAGTAACATATAAGTATTATGTTTATTTAATTGATAAAGAGAGAAGCTTGGTAGGTAGACATTTCATTATGGATAAAGTAGAGAAAAGAACGTACGAAATATATTCGTGACTTGTAATGTTATTAGAATAAATCGACGATCCATTTACAAACGAATATGGAATAATCCAATCAGAGAAGATACAAAATCAAATACAACTCACATATCGATTGCGATCGAACATTTTTTATCCGGAAAAAATGCAAATAAATATCATACGAAAACATACTCGTAATCACGATAAACGAATTCATTATTCGCATAGGCCGAGTGAAAGCGCAATATATATTCATGAATCGATTCAGACTGAGAATCGAATGGAATCGAATACAATCGAATGGTATCGAGAGAACTCGTAATATCGATATGATGGCGCATCAAATTTCATGGCCACACAGATTTTTATGGACACGCACGTTTTTTATTAATCTGTGGCGTTCTTTTAAATGTTGGCCATTATGAATCTGCAATCAATTTCAGTGTTTGTTGTAGGCGATCGGATTTATGGCGCGACCGCTTTTGACGCGAGTGACAGGACTGGTTGAGTTACTTTGATATTTTAACTGCCCAATTATTTTTCTCTTCCTACAAGCAATTTATTTGCAAAATTTGAAGGTGCTTTTTATCGAATATAATAAAAATTCCAGGTTTCGTCGAGGCACTTTACCTTTTCGAACATTTTAATCAAACGTAGGGTGAAAATTATGCAACTTTAAAGTATTATTACATACATACACATACATAAACTCACGCCTTTATTCCCAGAGTGGGGTAGGCAGAGCTACAGAATTTCCAATAACTCTAAAAACTTTTTGATCATTCTGTAACCACATTTTCTACAAAAGTATTATTAACGTATTATTAACGTCTATTATTCAGTAAGTAGAGTTTTTGTTCATTTCATTCATTTCAGAAATGAGCATTTTAGAATGAGAATTTTTCATTTGTTCTTTTTAATTGCTAACGGTAATTAGTTCAAAAACCAAAAAAATTGTAAAAGAGAACTATAATAATATTATAACATCGAAAAACACAACTGTCTTCGTAAACATGTTTAAAAAGAATCACGTATCAATACTAACACTGTCAATAAACAGTATAGCCGAATAAGCAATAGCGATGAGCGAGAGGAATAATACTCGATGCGTATGCGACCCGCGCGCGGTTTTATCGTCCTACCCACTTATTGACTGCGCCAGTTTGGATCAATCTGACGAGGGATTGGCTACAACTGAGTTGTTATTGAAGTGTAGTAAGTTTTTTTATTGTGTGGCGGTTCTTTGGAACAATTCAGCATGAAGTCGATAACGTTCTGACTAGTTTATAAGCTCGGTCCTGCTTGAGACTAAAACAAATGGTTGGGTAGGGAGGAATCTCAACGAAAACTTACATTTAATAGTTCTGCTGACCAAAACAAAGAGGCAGTATGGCCATATTAATTTTAAACTGCTATATTTTTTCTATTAGACAACAGGGGGGTTATTATGACATAGCTATGCAGTTCTGTTTACGCTGAGAGAAAAGGACAGAGCTATACAACTGCAATAGCTCTGTCTTTCGCGCTCGCCGTAAAATGAATTGCATAGCCACGTCATAATAACCCCCCAGAGCTTCAATTCGAGTAATACCGACGACCAGGCATCCCTTAAATTTAAATCTGATTGCACGTTCCATCAAATCTACCTAAAATAGCTACGAACACGGGGAATTTTGTCAACGAACTGAATAGCGAGTTAATTAACCCAGGTATTTACTTTAAACACTAGATAGAGAGGTATTGTAACCTAACCTCATGCCCTGCAAAACAAAAGATATAACTGAAGCTCAAGCTAGGGAGTAAAATGCAATAATCACCCGGTGTATTGTTTGAAGTAACGAGAATTGACTTGAAAATATTGCTTGAAAAATATGACCAAATCCGAAGAGAAATTCACAGCATGATCTTATTTTTGATCAAAAACTGGTACCATTTGAAAAGTTTGTTGTTTATTCTAACACCTCATCTATACCAACTTTAACATCTTTAATTAAAATAAAATAAAAAATAAATATCAGGGAACAATGTCACACCAATTGACCTAGTCCCAAACCAAGCTCAAGGCTTGTACTATGGGTACTAGACAACGATATAAATACTTATATAGAGAAGTATATACTTAAATATTATAGAAAACATCCATGACTCGGGAACAAATATTCGCGCTCATCACACTAATATCTGCCCTTACCGGGATTTGAACCCAGGACCTCTAGCTTCGTAGGCAGGGTCACTACCCACTAGGCCAGCGCGTCGTCAAAACTACTACTAAATAACACTAAATAAAGACGGCTAAGACTTGCATGTGTAATTTCAAATAACACTTTGATTCTACCCAGCAACAAACTAAACTTTTCAAATCGATTCTGACTTCAGTAACTTACTACATACAGTTTGTAACAAACCCAGCACTATCCAGGCATAATCCTCCTGCATTTAAACTGCCATTGTCTGAAAACGTCTGCCCGAAAAAGCAGTCCGTAGGGGGGAGGGGGGGCACCCCACAGGGTGTTCTGAAGACACATGTAGCGGCGAATCGATAGAGCTAATGCCTTTCCGATTGGCCGAGAGACATGTTTTTGATGGCTATTCAAAATAATGTAGCTTATGGTTAGGCGTTTTGCTGAGGTGGAGTCCATTTTGAAGGGGGTAGAAAAATTACACGCGCGTGTGAATTAGCTTTATAAATATGTTTGTGAGACTGTCTTTGTTCGGATCTTTTATGTTAAGTAAAGTAACCTTCTTAGAGCAGGATTGGGTGTCCCTCAGGATTCCTAACAACGTTGGTCCTAATCCTAACACATCGTTTGTCCGAATTTTCATTTATCCTAAACTGATTTTCAGATGAGTCAGGCAACTTTTTAAGGTTTCCAATTATATTTGCGGTTCGGTTAGGTTAGGGTTGTATTAAAACAACACTAAAAAGTTTTAAAATTTAAGCGAAAATGGCTTTAGGATAAATAAACGATGCATTAGTACATAATGACGAATAGGGATTCCATAGGGGAACCAGTAGGATTCAAGTTTGATAAATTGCGATACAAGCTATTTTATTGTCACAGGAACCATGCTCAATCAAAACGCTAGGTATCTACGATTATATTCAACGTTGTCGTTTGATTAAAAATGTCAGCAGAACCGTTTGTGAGTGTAATTCGATATCGCAACAAATAACGTATGTATTAGACGAACATAGCGAGTGTGCCATAACAAAGTGTACATGGAGTCGACAGATAATGCAATACCGCGACACGCCGGCGAAGGCGGAACAGAGAAGACAAGGAGTCGGTTTTTTTTAAATTTATACTTCACTATTTGCAATATTCACTATAAAGTATAAATGACGTAATTAATGCCCATTGGGTTTCTATTAGTGAAACGTATTTTTGGTATTACGAATATAATCAATTTTTAAACCATAATAGACTTGACTATTAATTTACTTATACCAAAATTCTGTATATCCGATAGAATATTTGGATTTTAAAAACAGCTAAAAAAATCGGTGAAACCTTTTTCCCAGGGTGTATGTACGTTTTTAATAATGAAACGTATTCGCATCTACTCGACCAAGTAACCATAACGCTAGAGAAGCAAAATTAAGTTCTGTTTAGTTAAATATTACTAACACCTTAGTTTACGTATTTTAAATGACAAAATAATGTGTCATTGTAAGTAACAAAAAAAACATTAAAAAATAACCTAGATGACACTTTGACTCCTGTCTTAGGTAACACTTTCTTATAATGAATAATAGCTGGATCCAGTTAGTTCCAGAGACTGAAATGCCATACGCTCAATCAATTAACAGATGAGTAAGTTATAACAACAACTAAGATATTATATTAACAGAACATCCTCTGACATTTCGCGACTCCACTCCATTCCCTGTCGCAACAGCTCGGGCGCGTCGTCGGCTCATATGAATAATGTGCTATCGATTGTCCGCGCCTCGGGGAGGGAATGATCCGGCGTGTTACACGATATAGACAACCGTGGGAGTTATATGGCGGTGGAATGGGACATGCTGTATATACGAAGGTACGGTGTCGTTTTCGGCGAACATGCTGTATGTACGAAGGTGTGACGGAGACATTTTGTAACATGCTGTATATTTATGTTAAGGGGTGTTGTTGACAGTGTTGACATTAAGTTTGTATAAAGGTAACAAAGTTACTTGCATTCTTTTATGGCATTGAAAAGGCAAACGAACACACTGGCCACCTAATGGTTAAGTGGACTCTGAAGCCCATGGACATTTGCAATCTTAAGATAACAATCTCAAGACTGTAAATGCGTTGTTAACCCGACTTAGATGAAAATGCCTCTATGGTAGTAATTTCACCAGTAGTTTTAATTCCGAACCGAAACACAACAATGCGAACACTGCAGGTTAAAGGTAATGGTGTTCCATTGTAGGGGTTAGACAAGCGGTGTAATGACTAGAATAGCGTAAGGTTGGCAATGCATTTGGAATGTCATTATCCAAAAGGCTTTCAAGACAACTCAATATCGGCCTCTATCCTACTTGGTAAAACCATATTGTTTTTGACATGTTATCGTATGGACTACCCTATGATCACATAGATAACGTTAACACCTCAATCTGTATGAAACCAAGCCACTGACTTGACTTATCGCATCACTTGATCTACCAGTGACGTGATTTGTTTAAAAACGAATCGAATAGAAACGATAGTAAGCGTAATGCATTTTGGCAAGAGCCTCTGGTCTATCGTATTTCTATTTAAAAACAATCTTAGCCATAATTATGTATTATGTGCTATCTGTGGGCTGAATTTAATTTAATTTCGTTAAGCCGTTCGTGCGTCATTAATAACCCGACATCTTTAAATTTAGACATCTGCACATAGAAACTTTCACATGGTTGTGTAATTATTATTAGTAGGGTAGCTTACAGTTATTTCTATAATTACCGTACTCGCTCGCTAGCTCTGTCCCTTGCACTCTATAAGAATACTTGCGAGGTCTGCGAGGGACCGAGCTTCCACTCGCTAGGGAGTACAGTAGAACACAACTGATATGGCTTACCAATGTACCTGCGCAGATGACAATTTTACGAAGCGCGGGAACCAATCAGCATAATTCACGCGTTGCGTGGTTGTATTCTGTGCTATTATTGGTTATTAGTGACGCCATGTTGACGCGCGCCCGCGTGTCATTCAGTCAGCCGTCAAAGGTACGTGAGTGAGTACAAGCCTGGTCTTGGGGGTTCATCGTGCTTTCGGAAATCATCGGAATCGTTCGTGTCTGCGCAAACGAAGATTCACGACACGCCACATTAATTGTTTCACTGTAAGAGTACAGCTCTCAACTGAATTGAGTGTAACTGGTAAATCGATCGAGCTAACTAATTACAACCTCTCTAATCCCCCGCTATCTACTAACATCTCGTATTAATATATCACTCGTCCGTCCGTGACAAATGGAGGCGTCAGGCGTCGTCAATACAGACGTCGATAATTATCTACGGGGCAAGCGCGAGTCGGAGATATTCGGTGGGTTCAGTATAGTTAATTGCTAAAAAATAGCTTTAGTAATTAACTTTGTTGCAGAGTGTACTTTTAACACTGTTAATAAATGTATTATCAAAGAAAATATTAAATGAGTTCAAACTAGATGGATCTACTGAAGTTTCTATGGCAACCTTTTCGTCTCTATTATAATACCAGTTCAGTACCATACCGTGTATTGTCATCGAAATTTCATAAGAATAGTTAAAAGTATATTAAACATGTTAAAACGGACGGTTATTACATTGTTAGTTATACATGTAGAAAATGTGGGCTAGTAAAAAAAATATGCTATAAACCGATGGACAAGCTCATCTTAACACTACAATCTCGAGACTCCAATCTTAAGGCTGCAAGTACTGTGCTGTCCGACAGAATCAGAATGGTTAAAACGAACAATTAAATTCGAAACTTCTGGTGACGAGTCTCTGACTCTGTCACTCGTCACTCGGGAATAAATCGAGAGAAAGGTATGGAGCCAACGTAGCTTCGAACTGTGATTTTCAAAGTAGGGCCTCAGCTCAGACAGACTGTCAAATATTTATTGTTGAATTTTTCTTTCAGGTCTAAGGCTGGCAATGTGTTTCCAAGTTGCCAACCGCGATGACAGCGAGATCAAGGCTTTCAACGTATAACACCTCTTTAAACTATACCGCACAAGAAGGAGGTTAGTGTAATTGGCGTTTGGTTTGATAAGTAAAAACTCTGTTTGCCAAAAAATATACATTTCCAAAGGCAAAGTTACAAATATAACAGAAAACCCATCTGTATAAGTACCTATAATCCGGGTCGAAGGACCAACTTATTTCTGTAACTATCGCTCATTTTGTGAAAGTATAACTATTGGAAATGAATAGATAGTACTAACTAAACTAAGTGATAAAAATTAATAGTACCTATCTAAGCATTTGTGAAACAAGAATTTTAATTTATTTAATAACTTACATTATCGTTTAATAAAAATATACCAGTGGATCCCCAAACCTAAAATACACCGCGGCACTAAATTAACTTCCATCGGATTAAATCTAGGAATCGATTAAAAATCGTCTTACATTCGAATTGCGATTATCATTTCAGCTGTCAAACCTGTCCATCACATCGGTCCACAACATCGTAACTCAATTTCAATTTCATACAAACTCAACCTTATACAGCTTCAATTACAATTGATTTTAGATAACCGCAAATTTGGAGTTAAATAGAGTTTATTAAACTTATCAAATGAGCAAGATTTGTTATAAGATGCTAACTCAATTTACAGCGTGTTTCAAATTAAGCTTTATCTTATTGTTTATATGATTGATTTTAGATTGATAGTATTTCTGAGATATGTTGTTTTGCTAGAATAGATCGAATGAGTGAGATTAGGTGTCAGATGGTATGATTCGAGTCCGGTAGCGCGTCAGTAATGACATTAGAGTAATGAGATTGACTGGGACACGGTTCGGGAGTACACGGTTGCATTGACTTCACGGAATGTCATTCGTAGATATATTTTTAATTGATTCGGTGAGCTCAGTTAATTTTGATTGAGATTGATTTTGGTATTCTTAATGTTTTACATATTTAGGGTTCCTTACCAAAATGGTAAAAAGAGGTCACAGCAGTTTTTTTCCATCAACTTGAAATTTAGCATACTTAGGCGGACTTGCGCGGACCAGAGTTAGCCCTTAACCCAGAGTTAAGCGTCTACTTTTGTACGTGGTTTGCCGCCTAACCTCGGGTTAAGACGCTAACTCTGGTCCACGCAAGTGGGCGTTAGTAGTGTCGCAAACGGGATGTCAAAATAATATGCAAATTTCAAAACATTTTTCAACCCACTATGAGCCAATACAAAAGTCAAGGGTGTATCTATGTTTCTGTAAGTGTGTGTGTGTGTGTGTGTGTGTGTGTGTGTGAGTGTGTGTGGCATGTAGCTCGCAAATTATAATTGATTTGGACGCATTTTTTTGAAAGAAAGTTTACTTAGTTCAATCGTGATTGTTCTTAGCTAGATTTTATTGAAACTGGTTGGGCCAATAGCTAATAGGAATTGCCACTATATCGGGATATTTTTATCAATATAATTTCCCCGGTTATAAAATAAAACAGTATAATTAAATAATATCATTAAAATTTATCTGGAAACATTAACTCCCTCGGGCATAAAACTCTAGTTTACCCCTTATTAAAATACACCTGTGCCCAACTCGTTTAAACAGGCAATTAGGGATCAAAGCGTTAACCTATATTAATCGCAGTCGGTTAAAAACGGTTCCGTACATTAATTTAAACATTAATTACAATATTAATTATTAGCTAACTCGTGTCCCGACCCTTTGGGGCCCTTAAGTACCGTTCGCAAAATAATTGTTTTAATTGGGTGATATTGGATGAGATTTTTAAGGGAAATTATGTTTGGATTGGCAATTCATGATACGAGGTGACATGTTAAAGTTACTGAATCACTTATTGTCTAGTTGCTCAAATGTTCGTTAAATTTAATGTCGCCTTGAGACTCGTGTTGTCACTTTCTACCTTAGTGAATTAGAAAGTGACGAAAGGTATCTTAATGGAGCATTCGTAGTAGTAGTTAGAAACTCAACTGGGCATCAATGTCCATTCTTCTTCTTAATTTTAACGTTTTATTTACGCGTTACTCTCTTTGCGATAGATTTAAAACAATTTATGTATCCGTAGCAAACAATAGGTTTTTATTTTTATTTAACCTGTATACATATAGAGTATTGTCCAGGCTAGCCCGCCACCTTTTAGGTAAGGTTAAAATTATAACTGCACAGTTGCACAAACGCTCATTAAATTTAATGTCGCCTTAAGTGCTGTCACTTTTTACCTTGCCTAACTAAAAAGATACGAAAGTTATCCTAGTGGGACATTTGGTCTAAAAACGTTTGTGCAACTAGGTAAAATACTCAAGATAAAGTAATTCCCTTCACAAAATAAATCAAATAAAAATCCTCACATCAGCAAAACAATTTAAACACAGCATTAAAAAAATCTCATGAACAGTAATTGCTTTTGCCGACGCTCCTTTAAACTGGCACATAAGCCGAAGACGCCAGCGACATCTGTCCGCGTAATTGAGGGATTACGCAGATAATTGAAACTGCGCGAGCGAGACAACTAAACACACAGCACGCGAGAGCAAGGGAAACGGAACGATAACATCAGCTCCGTCGTCACGAGAACGGTTAACAACGTGTCTTCTTGTATATTGTATTATCTTACGTTTTATGCCCTATTAATCTTGCTCGGGAGTTGCTTCGTTTGAATTGAGCTGTTTCACACTGTAACACGTGTGTGTAAGGTTGTTTTTTGTGTGAGACGTTTGTGTCAGTTTGGGTGTTGTGTTTTGGCCGTAATAAATACTTGGTTGATGTAAACGCGGAGCTTTGTCGACGTCGCGAGGTAACGAGATGGTTACAAATGAGCTAATAAATGATTTGATTGCTTTTGATAGGGCTTGAGAATAAAAAACAGCTGGCCTATTGCTTAACGCACTTGCAATCGCAATCGACTTCAAAGTGGAACAATTGTTTTCATTAAAACCTGACTCGCTTTCGAACTGTCAAATGAAAATGATTTCGATTGCGATTACGAGTGCATTAGGTAATAGGGCCCACAAGTCAGACACTTGAAAACTTTCTTGAAGAAGATGTGACTACTAAGGCTTGCGACCTGGGTAGTGATTCTCTGAACAACGACGGTCGGACGGACGGACGAGTGAATGTCCAAGCGGCGAGTTTAAGTAGTCCCGTCAGAGCGAACAAAACATATTTTAGCGCGCGTTTTAAAGGTGTATGCACTAAGAAAGGATTTTCCGAAAATCGACCCTCAACGGGAAGAAATAGGGGTAGTAGCGGAAAACTTTTGCGGTTGGTAGGACCTTGTGCTGGGTTGATCCGAATCGCTAGCACGATCTTATCCATTAACCTACCGCCAAACAGCAGTGTTTGCATTGTTGTGTTCCGGTTTGGGGATAAGACAGCCGGTGAAATGACTAGCATAGAGGCATTCCATCTTAGTCCTCAGGGTTGGCAACGCATTTGCAGTCTTAGGATTGCATTGCAGTCTTTGTGAATGCGAATGTCTATGGGTCACAGTTTCCACTTACCATCAGAGGGCCCAGACAAGATGCACTACGCTAACTAGCGTTTCTCTTCGTTTAGTTTTTAAACCAATCGCGTCCCTGGCACATCACGTGACTTTCCGTACCACGTCATCTACGTACGTAGTTAGCGTAATGCATTTAGTCTGGGCCCTCTGGTGGCCTGTGTGTTCGATTGCCGTGCTGTTTCTGTCACATTGTTTGTTATCTTTCATTTGTCTATTTGTGTGTCTTCTGTGTAGTGAATAAATGTATCTCTTCTTCTTCTTATATGCCATAAAAAAATAACCTACGCGGATGAAGTCCCGGGCGTCCTCTAGTATGTAATAAATAAGACAATTATGATATCTCATCAAAAGTAAAACTATTGACAATGCCAGCCATAGTTTGGTATTCATCAATAAAAAAAGGTGTCCGCAGCTACCAAATCGTGAGCAGCGAAGCTTATATTAATATTAATTATAACTCGATCAGGTGACAGGAAGTGTCACTCCGGCGCCCACTTTCATCGCCGATACACGTTCTTAATTAATTTGTTAATCAATTTCGTAACTAAAACGGTGAGTGATTTACAGATTGGAAATAGATAAAAGATAGGTAACAATGAGAAGTTGATTATGCACTAGCAAATTTAGTGAAGTGAATAAAATGTATTTTTATGTAGAGTAGTGAATAAAATATGTATTTTTATGTAGAGTAGTGAATAAATGTATTTTTATGTAGAGTAGTGAATAAATGTTTTTTCTATCTCTTTTTTTTCTTTCAAATAATAAAAAACACAGGTCAAGTGCGAGTCGGACTCGCGCACCGAGGGTTCCTTATTTAAGATAATAAGTTGGAAAATGCAAAATCAAAGTAGATTACTCATTTGTATGCAATAAGGTAAAGTTTTACTAGCCTAAATTTTAATACAGATTTTTAAAGTTTTTTGATATTTTATATTTTGAACTTCATTTTATTTTTCGAATACTTAATATAAATCATTATCTTAAAATTAGATTTTTAAAAAAACGTCTTTTAATTATTACAAAATATGTATCATTTGAAGGGTCTTAATGTGACCATCTCAAATATATACGAATATAGTAAGCACTACACTAATAAACGAGTTAAATAAAAATATCAAAAAATGGAGTCGGGTTTTTAACTCACACTTGACTACATTTTTATACTTAATGCTAATAAAAGAAAACAATTGTTGAAAAACAATAACCGTCATAATAAGCCTCATGCATGATTGATACAAGCAGATTTAGCGTCGACACGCCATTTGCATTCTTATGGGCGGCGCCCCCGCCCAAACACGGTGCGCTGGCCGCCCGCCCTTGTCGAACACCGTGCTCAAGCCCTAGTGCGCAAACGACCTTAAAGATGGGGCAAATTGATGGATTTGTAGGGTATAATTTACCACGAAAAGGCACTATATCATTTTTATAAATTTCACTGAGATTGTACTAAACTGTCTGATGTTTTTCGATGACTTCAAAAGTGGGAAAGTTTGTATTTTCAAAATTTTAATACCTTTTGCACTCACTAATGGTAAATGGCATCTGAAACCCATAGTCATTTATATCCTCAAGACTACAGTCTCAAAACTGCGTCCCCGAGCCGAGACCAATGTGTTACCAACTAATTTCACCGGTTGTCTTATCCCCACACCGGAACACAACAAGGCAACACTTTCTCCTTGGCAGTAGGTTAAAGGATAAGTTTAAGACTTGCTGTACGTTTTGATACCAATTTTTTTAAACGCGAGTTCGTCAATGAATTCCATGATGTCGTAGGTACATTAGTGCTAGAGTCCAGACGTAGTACAGTCGAGGAAATTGATTCGTAGACGACTTTGGACTATGTCAAAGTGACACTGTACATAAAATCATAAGAAGTCTCTTAATTTTTGATTGATTACATTGCTTTAAGTCTAGAGGTCAAGTTAAGAGTAGTTGTCTTCGTAGAAGGCCTACAAACTTACTTCCCCCACTAGATAACCACCACTAGAAATAGTTCTAGTTCCAACAACCCTACTTACAACGCCTCTTAAAAGTTTCCCCTCATCCTACAAACGTAACCCAAAACATCACAATTAACACAAATAAATTAAACAAAACTCATCCTTACCTACATATTAATAGGGTTTATTTTACAACAACGTTTCTTACTCGTTTATGTTTTTTCCTAGGGTTGTAACAACGTTAGTTAAGCAAGCACTTGTCAATTAGCCGGCTGGCCCCTAATTGATGCGGCTCGTTAACTTCCTTTACGAGCGGGAGCAGTAAAGATATGTAAGTATTTGCGTAGATTAAGGTGTTTACATGTTTGTGATGTATGTAAGAAATTACTTAAGTATACTGGTTTACTGGGAGTATTTTTTTAAGAGAAAGAGAGATGCAAATAGTTTTGGATGGATATGGATGCCATTTCATGGTAATGAATAATAAATTAAAGTATACGAAAGAACTAGTAATGAATCTATGTTTTTTTTTAAACATATTTTCTATACGTTCCACGTTTGTGCGTGATAGTTAATGTTACTATGCTTATTTTTAACAAATACAGCAAAGGGCATTGGGTAAATTTGTTTGAAGATTTTTTTTTAGCGAGAAATACACATAGATACGAGTATATACTCGTATAATTTATTGCATTTAATAATATCGAAGCCGAGATATTTAAGATTTAAGCGTTCAGTTTTTGGTACTAAAATTACGCCCAGGTAAAAATGTTAAATATCTCGGCACCGACGCACTTAAGAGCACTACATTACACAACAAAACATGTTTATTTTGAATTATTCTATCATAATTTACCACTTTTACTAATGGCCAATGTGTAAATGTATGACTTTTACAAATGACAACACTTTTACCCAAACCCCTTTCTATTGAGCTACTTAATTTAGCAAAATGAGTGTATTGGAAGAGCGAGCGGGGCGAACTAACACAGGTAGGTAAATGTTCTATTACATACTTACCTACTTAAATTAGGTTACATCAACCTTGTACGGCATGTACCTAGTACATATATTATAAGTGTAGTTTATGGTTTTAAGTGTAGTATTATTGGTTTATTTACTTTTTGTGCACTTCTTGTAATTTTGCCAATCCTCGTACAGTTTCCACTTAAAGGGATAAGTTCGCCATTGTGCACTTTATCTTAAGTTTATGTACGTACTTACTTGTAATTGTTTTTTTTTGTGCAATGAAGAGTTTTCATACAGACATACACATGCATTAAAAAAATCTAGTAAATAATTATTTATTTTTATTGTACTCAGGGTTTTGCCAACGTGGAATTTGTATACTGATCCACCTATATTATACTTAAGGATCCTTTCCTGCTAGTTGTTTTACGTTATTGTTTCTGTTTTCCAGCTGTCAGATAGGGGAAACGACAGAAACAATTGTTTTCAAATTTTCAATCTCCGTTTTTTAAAGGAGTTTTAAGTACTTACCTTGACATTTTTTTACCACAATTTTGATACACTCTTCGTTAAACACTCTTTCCTTTAAATTAAAACAAATAAGTGGGTAAAAGCTGTCAAATCCTATTGAAAATTAAACGCTTATTTAACCACAATAAAACACAAAAGCTACAAAACGTCATACGTCAAACAACAATAACGCAAATCCTCGCGTAAAAAACTGTCATTTATAAAAATCCCACCATTCAACGCGTATAATTTTTCGCTAATTCTTCAAAAACCACATGTTGACAACCCTAACGGATCTCGCGCAGATGCGTCCTCAGCTTAGCACGGGAGAAAGAGAAGGTAATAGAAACACCACACGAGTGTAACAAGGATATAAAATGTAAAAGAATCAATCATACGTTTCCATAGTTAAGTCTCTCGTAAGATTGGGCTAGGGGTGTGCGTCGGATTTGCGGTGTAATAGATTTTTTGCATTTATATTCAGAAAGGGTTTTGTAAACAAATAGCTGAAGATTGGAGGATCACATGTGGCAAGTTAGGGCGGGGTTGGCTATTTGTTTATATGTTAATAATGTATTTGTAGTTACATCATGCACCGTATTTTAAAAATGCAAATAGGTATACAAATACTACTTTTAACATGTCAAACATAACGAAATAATCAAACTATCATTATCATCTTATAAAATAATCCCCTGTTTTAAATTACTACGTATCTTATAAATAACTCTTAAATTGATTTTAAATTTTTAATGCGTTTTTTACATTTAAACACGAATAAGAAAGGTTAAACACGAATAAAGTAGCTACCCACATATTATACTTATATTCATTAAATTATTACAATCCTTACAAGGCCCATATTGACTAATTACATTATTATTAAGAATACAAAATTATGAAACTTATTTTATGATTATTTATGATTGTTTTTCTTTTAAGTAAGTTTTTTTTTACGATTATACAGATAAGCTGACACGAAATATAAAATTTATAAATAAATATGATTATGGTTATGAATTCCTCAAACACTCACATTCACATTTTTAATTCGACCACGAATTACTAACCGCCAAGCGTAATTTATCCCGTCAAACCATTATTACAAATTATAGTAAGTGTATATACTATTTGGTAGCAGGTTTCGTCGATGAAGCAGTTCCCTTAAAGCCCATCTCCGTCTAACGTGCCCGCGGGGAAGCTACAATTTACCGGTTAGTATTTCATTAATTGATAAAAATTAAGTTTTTTTAACAACACTTAAAAATCGCAATTCAGGAAGACTGTAATAAGTTTGACAATATATTCTATAATAATGCAACAAATCTCTGAAATCAATCGAATATGCATTTCTACCTCTTACAAATCCATCAATCACCGACGTAAGAGGGCGGACACATTATTAAATAATAACAATAGTTCGCCATATTGACCACAGAGGGCGCTGACATTAGCATGACAATGAGCCAGCGGTGCCAGCCCTGCGAGTTTGCACGCCGAACACAGCTGACGGACAACCATTATCTAAAGACACACGTCAGTGACCTTGTTCAAACGGTATAAAGTTCATTATTGCTTGATTCGAGGTCCATGTTCGTGTTTGACAGCAGATGGCGGCAAAAGCTGATTGGTTGCGGTGTTTGTATTGGATTTAATATTCTGCTAATGTTAGTGATACGGCGAAATGTATAGCAAAAATTTAATAAGCAATGTTAATTTTTTTTTTAAAGCGAATTGGGGTTGCCACTTTCAGAGAATATATTCCACGCGGTAAAACAATATTGCTTTTGATGTATTGTGGTATTGTCAACGTTACAAGGTCTTATTTACTTGTCAGTAATGGCGATTGAGTTCAAAACAATACCGTAACACGTCAAAAGCATATTGTTTTACCGAGTGGAATAGAGGCACAAAATGAAATGATTAGAAACCACTAAAAGTCAATACTTAGTCGAGTTTGCTACAGTAGGGGCAAGCATTCTTAGTCTTTTTTACAAGATTTTTTAAATTTAACTTCCACTGTTCATATGTATGTACGGTCACGAACGTTAATTTGGGACCCATTTCAAGAAAAATATGCATGAAGTCGTCAATGTCATTAGAGATGTCAAGTCATTTGTAACTTTTAAGAAACTCAACGTTATTGTTGTAGAATGTCAGATTGATTTTGGACCTAAGGTGGGAAATTTAATCTCGTGACAGTATAATGTATGTAATTGGTCCGCTTCAGAGGTTGCAAGTCTATTTTGATCCAGTTCCCGTTAATGGAATGGGCTGATATTTGGACCACAAATGAAAACCCGATGACAATGCAATATTATGGTATCTAAGAGCTGATGAAGGAATCGGCAGTTAGTAATAGGATCTTCGCTTTCCTTATCGTAGACCCACCGTGTTGGGACTCTTTAGATTGGTCTTGATCAGCAGATAATGAATTTGCGAAAAAAGTACAGTCGGTAACGAACTCTAGTTACAAAAATATATTTTTTTACACCTTATTAAATTACGTTTCGCTATCACTACATAGTATAAAACAAAGTCGCTTCCCGCTGTCTGTCTGTCCCTATGTATGCTTAGATCTACGATCTATTAAAACTACGCAACAGATCTTGACCTCTTTTTAATAGATAGAGTAAGTCTAGGGGAAGGTTTTTATGTATAATAAATTCTTTTTTATGAACGGGTGTTACAGAAAACTCATATAAACCAAAGCGAAGCGAGGGCGGGTCGCTAGTAATATGATAAACGCAAGTAATTATTCTCGAAGTCGGATGTTGCATCCTACCTAATTAAGTTGTCTTGTAGCAAATACCAGGAAATTAGTCAGATAAGGTCAATATATGTTTAATTGCTTCCAAATATTGATTACTTACATTTATTTTATTGCTGGGCACTTAGGCGAATTACACTTACTTTTATGGGGTAATCTCTGCTCCGTACAAACGTTGAAATAGACCTTGATTGGAAGTATTCGCGGTAATAATGGCTACCTAATCTAACTAACGACCTGACTAAATTGTTTTTGCAATACGGAATCAATTAAGCACAATCTTAGAACGCTAATCAAAGCTCGATTACCCTTTTCCCTGTACAAGCAATTACTTATATTTATCGAATTATAACCCTTAACGATATGTAATTGCTGTACTCAGAGAGTTAATTCGTTCCTTTTTCACACTTGTGTATGAAACAGCGTCACTAAGGGAAGACTTCATCTTCATTAACTGACTCTGAGTGCTGTAAGGATTTTGCGGGTGGTAGGACCTTGTGCAGGGTCCGTCCGGATCGCTACCACCATCTTATCCATTAACCTACCGCCAAACAGCAGTGTTCGCATTGCTGTGTTCCGGTTTGGGGATAAGACAGCCGGTGAAATGACTAGCATAGAGGCATTCCATCTTGGTCCTCAGGGTTGGCAACGCATTTGCAGTCTTAGGATTGCATTGCAGTCTTGTGAATGCGAATGTCTATGAGTCACAGTTTCTACTTACCATCAGGTGGCCTGTGTGCTCGTTTGTCTTCTCTATGCCATAAAAAACAAAAAAAGGATTTATATACGAAGTGTCAAAACCAGTCTAATTCCAAGAGTAAGAGATAGAGCTATACAGTGTGTTACCGGCATGCGGGCATTTATTAAAACTGCCGATAATATATTGCTATAGCAATTGTTTGCAAGTATTATCAAATAAAAAAAAAAGACTTCTCAATTAATTTTCTTAGATACTATCCATTTTTAATGTAGTGCATGTGCTGCGTGTTCATCGTTATCAGTATCGCTGTTGCTTAGTACAAGGCATGTCGTGGGGCAAATCATAATAATCATAGAATCTGTCAACTGTCATTTACACTTGCTGTGCTTTACATTGCTGGCAATTTAAATTTTGTTAGAAAGTTAACAAAGCCTGAAAATTTGTTTGTTAATTAAATTAATGTCATAGTTACGTTAGAGATATACGTTATTTTAACCTACTTTAAAAAAGACAGGGTGCTGGTAACACACTGTATGACTGCTGTAACTCTGTCTTTATCACTCCTTGGAACTTGGCAGGATGGCTCGCGGCCTGTGCTCTACGTATAAATTATATTTATTAATATTACGAGTAATTGAGCTATTCAGTGAATAAGTTTCAATGGTGTATGTATGTATGTATGTAAACTCTTTATTGCTCAATTAAAAAAAACAATTAAGAGTAAATTTGTACAACCAGTGTAACCAGTGTAATCCAGATTTATGTCTACGCGATTGACTTTTGTTTTAGGATAGCAGTGATGAAGCATTGTTACAGGGTGATGTAGAGCTATCATTATTCGTTATAAAGTACATAATAATGACAAGTGTATCATAATGATTGAGACGAAAAAGGCAAAACTAGATCTGTGATAATCGTAACTACATATTATATACATACATACATACATAAACTTTCGCCTTTATTCGCAGAGTGAGGTAGGCAGCGCTACAGAATTTCCAACAACTATAAAAACTTTTTGATAATTCTGTAACCACATTTTGCACATTTTGCACGTAGGCGAAGATGTCGTAACTAACATGAAATTTTAATGGTGTTAAAGCTAGTTGTGGGAGATATAGTAGCCGATAATCGTAGCATGGTCTGTAGCTACTGTTAAGCGGTTAGGTGACCTAAAACTTTAAGTTAAGGAGGTTGTTAGTGCAAATGTCTTAACGATATTTTTCATCGTTGTATGAACAACGGCTACTACGGAATGTATTCAGGTACTGTACTGTAGTTACTGTTCCTTTCGGCATCACTCCTCAACTACTAATTACTAATCTTGTAAATTGACCGAATATACAAATCATTTAATTTTTACATATACGACAAAAGCCAAATGTAGCAAATGACACAAATAGAGTCTCTATTGACTGCCATAATTATTTTAAGTCATAATGTGTTTCAAGTCATAATTTTCGCAAGTCATAATGCATTTTTCTCAGGACACGGTTATTTTTCAGGATTTTTTATAAAACTAACCTAACCTAATCTAAATAATCTACACGATAAACGTTTATCAAAAAATGTTACTTCAGCCTGAAAGAAGTTATGACAAAAAAAAGTATGACTAACAATACCTACATTATGACCAACCATATGTATGGCAGTCAAGGGGATCCGGACACAAATATCATAATATCTGAAAGGGTGCCTTATCCCTTAACAAGACGGCGACAAGGCACACACATGTCATTTATTATTATAACACCTGTACTGCAGATAAGTGATAACGAACATATTAGTTTGCTGCGCCGTGTTCAACATATCTGGTGTAACACGGCGTACATATGTCGGTGTGAACGCTATGGAAAACAATATTGCTTATATTAACATACAGTTTGTACAGTCACAACCCGCGAATGTTACGCCACTTGCCACTCTTCTTAATTTAGCCGTGTAACTACACTCGGGTAATATGTCAAGTCTGCTGTCAACCCAAAATGCATTACACAGTTCAATTAAGAAGAGTGGCAAGTGGCGTAACATTCGCGGGTTGTGACTGTACCTACTGCTGTGATTGATTTAGAAATTAAGATAGGTACACTTGAAAAAAAATCACCCTGTTTTTTCTTAGTTGTCCTTTTACCTTTACCTTGAAATAATTTTTTTGTCAGGTTACTGACTTACACTTTATTAAGTATTAGGAATATTCCAGCAAAATTACTAATAATTACAGTCTTTAAAATTGATTTCGCGTATTTAGAACATGGGTTCCTTTTTTTTACGAGCGTTCTAACGTTCTTATTCTATATTAATTAAAAACACAATTTAAAAAGCTTCTCACTGTGCCCTGGTCCTATTCCAATTGCCTTTATGACATAACTAAGTTAATGTATGTTGATCGAATTGTCGATCGTTATCCGGAATAGACCCCTAAAGGCCCTCTAATGACGTCACGCGGATGAGACAAACGACACTTTAAACGCCGCTCTCTCTCTCGCAGCCACTGTCTCTCTCTAGGGGAAGCACCATATTAAATTATCTTGATGGATGACACAGTAATTTAATTTTAATGTGTTTTGATACTTTTTCTGAATGCGTAATATCGTTATGGTGTTTTGAGATTCAATGCTATTGAAATATAATTTGCGCGACAAGATTAAGGGTGCTCTTTTATATTTTTTAATGCAGCTGTCGGATTTTTTCAAGATAAGAGTATTAATAGTTTGTTATGGTAATGTGATATTTTTAGTGAAGTATATTTTTAATTACAGACTTTGAGTTTTAAAATAAAATATAGGTACTTTGGTTTGTGGTATTTTTTTTTACATTATCGCCTCTCAAATGTGTTGCCTTCGGGCGAGCACCAACAGCCTTCTGACCGATATAGCAGAGAGATGGGACTCCGTTTTTCAGTCACTGGGCGTCGTTTCATCGCCCTGTGTACAGTCAACAGCATAGATAAGTAATCATTTCTGTACCTTGTCACTTTCAATCGTTTCACTATTTTGTATAACATTTCAATCACGACGTTAAAGTGACAAGGTACATAAATGATCACTTATTTATGCCGTTGACTGTACCAAGACCCCAAATAAAGTACTGTGACCTAGGTTAAGATGTACTAACTCTAGTAACGTAAGTTTGTAACTAACAAATTATGGGCAAACTGGCCTGAAATAAGTAAATGAATTGAATGGAATTTAAGAAAATGCTTCGTAATGTATATTTATTTAAACAACCATTCAAAACATATTCTGATCATAATGGTAATTTAGAAATATGTAGAACATTGTAATATGTTACTATCCAAGGTACAGACTGTTTTGTTAAAAAACCTTGAGTCCTTGCCTTGAGTAATAAAAAAGGTATTTTTATTGTATAGAAATAGTTACGTAATATTGTACGGTCACGATCGTTAATTTGGGACCCATTTCAAGAAAAATATGCTTGAAGTCGTCAATGTCATTAGAAATGTCACGTCACTTGTATCTTTTAGGAAACTCAACCTTATTGTTGTAGAATGTCAGATTGACTTTGGACCTAAGGTGGGTACCAAATTAAAGATCGTGACTGTACAGTCAATGAATCTAATTCCTAGTCCACTTTGGACTATGTCAAAGTGACGTAATCGATCAAAACGTAAGAGACATCTTATTATTTTATTTACAGTGTCAATTTGACACAGTCCAAAGTGGTGTGGGTTAAATTCCGTAACTGTAATCTAGACTATACCGGGTGTAACATGAGGAAACCGAATAATTTTAACAACGTATTCCTGAAGTGGCAAGAATCAAAGAATGTTATAGGTCGATTTTTATTTTTAATCCAGCATGGAGTTGTAATGAAATCTCCAGTACAAAACATCCTTTTGATAAAAAATAAAGTTAATTTTTCGACCTGGGTTCATATAAAATTTATTGCTTCTTACGATCTTAGGAATACATGTTAAAATTATTCGGTTGCCTCATGTTACACCGTGTATTTCATTTGAAAAGTATCATTAAGAGTCATATCACTATTACCCATAGATCGCATCATTCGTGCATTAAGTGCTTTTTCCAAACTAAATGACGGTGCATTTTCGGATGCACGCAATTTGCATAACGAGTTTAAACGATGCAGTTTATAATTTTGACGCGGATTAATTGACTGCGGTGATTGATTCCACAACACAATAACTACTTGTACATTTTAAGTAACTTTTTTTAGTAAATATAAAAATACAAAATAAAAATATAAAAATATAAACAAAGCAAAAACATACTTAATACTTGTTAGTTTGATAATGTTACCAAATAAACATAAATGAGCAACGAGTTTATTTATGTTTATGTGATCAATTTGACATGTTTATATTTATTTACTTTTAATGACCCGAAATGTGATAGAAATACGCATAAACAAACCTGTCTTTTGATTTAAAATTTTGAAAAAAAACTTTAGTAAAGATTTTCTGAAATCTAAATAGATGTACCTATACTTACCTGGGCATTTCTCAGAAAGATTGTATAGTCAGGGTAAAAAATGGTTCGTCACTTTTGGACCTTAACAGTGTTGAAATAGAGTCGAAAAGTGACGAACCTTTTTTTAACCCTTAAAGACTAAAATTAAAAAACGTTACATTTTCCGCTGCGTTACGAAAATTAGTCTTACTTTTATACATACTACCTTCAACACCAATTAGCAGTATCTCAAATTCAAGATTCAATCCTGACCCGTTAGTAATATGCTTGCACTTGCTGCACAGTTTTGTCTGAGATACAGTCACGAGATTTACTTTGATACCCACCTAGGTCCAAAGTCAATCTGACATTCTACAACAATAATGTTAAATTTCCTAACAGTTACAAATGACTTGACATCTCTAATGACATTGACGACTTCAAGCATATTTTTCTTGAAACGGGTCCCAAATTGACGCTCGTGACCGTACCACCGTTTGTCTTATATCATTTTTTAAATTTTGTCCTTCTGAGAAACGCTCACTTAATACAATCAAAACCAAAACAGAGCAATGACTTGAATACATTAATAATAACCTCAACAGACATACGTAATTGGCAACATCGACCTTAGCATGATATTTAATTTGCAAAAAAACAGCAAATTTCTTCATAACGTTCCAACAACACCACTAATAGGAAATCGCATCCCCATCAAACCCAGAGGTAAAAATTAACCATAGTGTGCCGTCCGGGGCCCAGCATTTAAGAAAGAAGAATTATGGAGCCTTATTTCTATAAAACGCAGGAGAATGGTACTGAATGCGTTGCCTGGTGAGTACCGACACCACTCCCGCCCTGGACAATTGCATGCAAATGGTAGTTGGTGGCACTGAACATTTTAAATGGTGGGAACGCGGGTTTTAAACTAATTCAATGGTTTATAGGGCCATAAAGACGATGGCCGGGATGATTTGCATCAAGAGCAATAACAAGTAATGACGCAGTATATCAGGAATATCAGTGTTGTTAAGTTTAGGGGTGTCATCTCGGGAATCAGTGTCATTGAACGATGGAGGTTAGCTTCCACGGCTAATTGAATTTACCTCTTTTCCTATTTGCCATTTGTGCTTCCATATTGTAAACATTTGGTTGAAGTTTTAATAGCTATTTCTGTCAAGTGAATAAGAATTGCCTCATCGTTAAGTAGATATAAATGGAAAAGATTGTAAACAGATCTTCACTTCGTTTTGCTGGGCTCTCCTATTCTTGATGAATCTCTACCTCCTTTTATCGAAGAAAAAAAACATTTTTTTTTGCAATGTTCAGAACGCTAATCGAAAATTAACACACACATGGCTTTTCCAATTATTCGTTTTTGTCTTTTTGTTCCTAAATTTACCTATTATAGCCGCTGCTGTCAACTCTGGAAGCAGATCTATTACACAGAATTGACAACATCATAATAAACACTTTGGCTTCGATTCTAAATATTAATTTAGATGAACGAGAGTGGTTACAGGCCTCACCTCCTGTGCGATCCGGTCAGGTGCATCAGGTCGGTTTCTGGTATCGCTTTCCTCGTGTTTCTGTCCTCATCTTCTGCCATTCAACGTGACAATGCTGCCAGCATTTTAGGAACAATGCCCACTGGTAGCGGTTTGATAGATAAGTGTAGTTTGTAAGTTCTTTTGTTGGTTTTTGTTTGTCTTTAATTATTGTTTATATAATTTGTAATTGAATAAAACGTTAAGCCTTTTAGATGGGCTAAAATAAATTGAAAGAATTCTGCAGATACTCGTATCTAAAGCATGATTTGATTAATAATGTTTTTGGGTTGTAATAAGTACTACAAAAAAAATTGAACATGCTGCCACTTTACGATACCTAGCGGCAAAATAAAAGCCGTTGATAAACTCTAGACACGTGTACTTTAAAACATAGGTAACATTTAGGTGGCTTTAAGAACAAAAAAACAATAGAAAACATACACTTTTACTACACAATAAATGTTTTTCTCTGGGTAATATTAATGGCTCTAAATGAGAGCTAGAACCGGATTTAAGAATCATGTAAATAACTTTTAATTGTTTTTGAAACTGTATATTTCGTTCATTGAATACAAAACAGACACAATCCAAAATGAGTCAGTGTTGCATTTTAAAATTAGAAGCTGTTGGTATACGATTTTTAATGGAAGAGCAAATTATTTTGGAATGTGTCTGTTTTGTATTCAATGAGCGATTTAGTCGTCCCGCATGGTTGCCGGGTTAGAATAGTGCCACTCCATGTCTTCCCGTGGATATCGTAAGAGGCGATTAAGGGAATAAAGGCTCGTAGTATTGTTAGGCGATGGGCTTGCAACCTGTCACTAATATACACATGGTAAACATGTTGGGCATCTTGGTAGCAGGTATTTCTGTAGCTCTGCCTCCCACTGGGGTAATGGGGGTAGAGGTATGTATGTTTAGTCGTGACAGCGAAAAATTAGAGAGTGAACCGCGTTACCATGGTATAGCGGAATCAGTGGCCCTAGACAAGTAGCTTGGTGAGATCGTTATCGTTATCGAAAATGTGTAGGATCGACGTAAGCTGCCAGCGGGTCTAGTATGGCTGCGTCTATATCGCGTGTCAAATGTGAATAAAGCATCTGTCACTCTCGTACTTATTTACGTGTCAGAAGGTGACGGATGCCTTATTCAAACTTTATCACGTGAGAAACGCAGCCATATTAGGGCCCCTGATGGTCGTGTCGAACGGTTATGTCAGTTCCATACACTTTGTCAATTTTCGAAAATAGTTTTCGATATCGCTATGCATCTTGTTTATGCTTGTAGCTATAGCAATGGACTGAGAAGAGTATGGAAGGTTAACGGGTGACCTTTAGCATATAATGACTAATGAGGTGCCAGAAAAAAATAAGAAGAAACTAGAACGTGTTTTTGCTCGCGTCTCATGAACCTAACATTAGCAGACAGTGTGCATAATCATACTTTTATACTAGAACAGTATATCTAACATGCTTTTCATCATGTAAAATTACAAGTAAAATTATTTTTCTAACCTAACCTATTAATGTACGTAATTTTGACTCCATCGGTGAGTCAATAACGCCATCTATTGATTGGGTGTAGTCATTACTTGCAAATAGAGCAATCCTTTGTATCGCTAAACGTTAAGCGTAAGCGCAGGATCATCTCCATTCACAAATGCGCTCAAAAGCCAAGGGGGGCACACATTACCAGGTTTAATTCACCATCTTACTGTAAATTAAACTTTATGCTCGGTAGTTTAAGGGTTGTTAGGTATGCTGATACAAGTTGGTATTTTTCAATTCCCCTACACCACTCTGTTAGATTAAAAGAACGTATCTACAATTTAACATCCGAAGCAAAATCAATGGTATCTAGTTTGAAATAAGTTGGCATTTCGAATAAGAATTGTATGATATGTGACATTTCAAAGGGAGTTTTATAAGGGGTGTTCAGTCATAGCTCATTTGCGATTCGATAAATTAATCCCCTGCGATTTAGGGGGTGCGTGTTTACACATGTGTTGCACCGGCGTCGGCAATTAATTCAGAACGATTGTTTATTTTATTAAGTTAATGTGGAGGATTATTAAGTGGGAAATTATACGAAAACATAATCGGCTTTGTGATGTAGGTCATTTTTGAAAGTGTCGTAAAATGCATGCTTTGCACGAATAGCATTTAAATCTCAGAGACTGTAACATAATAGTATTTAGGTACAACATTTTAGTTGTAGTGTTTGTGATACCAGTGGCTCTAATATGGCTGCGTTTACATACATACATACATAATCTCACGCCTTTATTCCCAGAGTGGGGTAGGCAGAGCTACAGAATTACCAACAACTCTAAAAACTTGTTGATAATTCTGTAACCACATTTTGCACACTTAGGCTGCGTTTATCGCGTGATAAAGTTTGGATAAGGCATCTGTCACCTTCTGACACGTAAATAAAAATGAGAGTGACAGATTCTTTATCCACATTTGACACGCGATATAGACGCAGCCATACCAGGCCCGCAAGTACAGTTAAAAGAAATTATTTTGTTAAGTAACCTATCTTCGGTGACGTCGACGGCAACAAAATCTTCAAAAAACGGAAAAACGTCCAAGTTAATCTAAGATGTGGATAAAATTAACACAATTGAAAAAATATATAACAAATCCGCCAATTTCTTAAAGATATCTTGCATTTGTTTTGAAAAAGGTCGCAAAAAGTAGCCTTTCCATTAAATCTTACGAGTTCAATACTTATTGAGTTTAATAACTATAGCGAAAGTACATGACATAAAATGACACTCAATGTTATTTGTGCAAAAGGGATACAAGTTGACGGAGCAAATGTTTCTCTCATCCATTAATCTCATTTCTTCCAGATCACTGCGTCTTGCACCCTCCAGAATATTCCAGAAAGCATTGACATCCTTTATGTCAATGCATGGCACAAAGACATTTCGATTTCAAGGTTTCTTTTGTGAAAGTTTAATAATGACAAATAGACATCGCCCTGTAGACGCTATCATGACTTTAGCAATCTAAAGTTAAGTATAGGATGTTCGAAATCTCCAGGACTTTCAATCTCTCAGAATTACAGTGACGTGTTTTTTTATAGCTCGAAGAAGGTAACCAGACCTCCTGCAAGGTACATAACCTAGTCATACGTGCCTATGAGCCCTTAAGGCAACTTAGCTTGCCAAATAACAATTCGTCGATTAAGGAGCAAGTTGTTTTAGAGAATCACACGCCTGATGAAAAATGGACTCTAAGGTTTATTGACATTTGCAAAACCCAACCGCTTTTAATATTATTCTTATAATCAGCTTTACTAGGTACTAAACCTTCAAAGTAATATAAGTAAAAAAAGTGTAATGTAAGTGTTATTAGGATCAATAACCATACAATTTCAAAGTAGCATACCAGTATAACGCTAGTTCTGGTATATTATCGAGATCATTGTCAAATACAGCCCCGGCAAAGATTTAATTTTCCAAAAATGACATTAAACGTCCCGCTCCACTTTGCACTACTAACACGCACCCTCTAAATGGTAAGTATCACTTAGTATAATGCGACTCGTCCCTCTGAAGGGAGATGTAACTGCCGGCTTGACGTGCAGCGAAACAGACGACGGCTTTAATTATATATGATGGGTGAGTATCACTGTTTTAACTTGAGGGTGTTTATGTTTATATTTTGGTACTTCTGTTATATTATAATATGTGACTTTATTGAATTTTTGATTTGATTATGTCTTTGTTTATATTTGTTGTGATCTTTCTGGTAGTCTTTTTATTTTATATAAGTGACATAATCACAAATGATAGCCACAACTTTATTCTAAACAAAAAAATGTATAAAGGCGAACACTTAAAAATAAAAATCGCCTGTCAATATCGGCCCAAGCTGTCTTGCCCCGTTACTGTAATAAGAATACATTTCTGATCTAATTTCGACAATCATACAAAGTCAAAGGCCACTTAAACCTGTCTTTGCATTCATACAACTGAAAACAGGCAATTATTAAAAAAAAAGAAGAACGTAAACACTTGTATTAGTTTAACTTTAAATGTACTAAACTACTTACATTTAAATTGCACAAAAAGTCAGCATTCAAGCGTTCGGCGCTAAACACGCGTGACCGCAGCGCTTAGGGATAGGGTAACCGAACCCTACGTCACAGGGTAAACGCGCGTCACCGGCCGTTTAGAGGGTCACACCCTAATTAGTTCAGGATAAAAACACCCTTTATTACGGCGTTATGTTCGACTAATTGATCGCTGCTCGTTTAGTTTAAATACGATGCAAATGTTTTCGTATTTAAGAGTGACGTAAAGGCGATGACAAACGTAAGAGGTTTAAACTATTTGTTGCTGTTAGTATTTCGATAAATGTGTTACAGTAATTGGATATCTTGAAAGTGTCACAATATCCGTGCATAGTAATAAACATTAAATTTATTTTTTTATAGCAACGAATCATATTATATCAGACAGCTACTTGATTTCATGATGACTATAACCTATTTTAGTTGGGACGAACTTAGTATTATTTTAAAATAAATAAATTAATTAATAAATTAATTTTGTACCTTAACTTTAAATGTAATTTTTGTAATTATTATAACGTGACATGTAATATTCTAATAATATTATGAATAAATGAGTATATGAGTATATTTATGAGTAGAACGATTTTTACTGTTTTAGTCATACTAACAAATCGGTTAGTAGATTTTTATAGCTCAATGCTATTACTCTACTCAGCTGTCTGATTTACTTTATTAGATTTAGAAAAGTGCCAACGACAATTCAAACGTACAGTTAAATACTGACAGAGAAATCATACCTACACTTTCACGCACACATGCCCCGAACGCACTGTGCGCCCGTCAGCCGCGTTTAATCTCGTCGTTTGATACCGCCGCTAAGTGATTGACTTTTCAATCTCTATAATCCGCTTATTCCCCTCAGTTAATTGTGTAGTGCATGATGCATTGTACCGGGCGTTGGTATTCCAACTTAATTACATACGAACGGTAGCTGAGATTTGGATTTGTAAATTCGAAGATACATTATTTGATTATTGAAAATCCTGGTCACGGCACCAAGCAACTGACGACTGATGACTCAATACTTAGGGTTTATTGGGAGTAACGTTTACAAGTAATAGAGAACTTTATATTTTATGATTCAAGGTGCTGCTTTTTACAGTCAGTATTTAACGTCTGTAAAATGTAATTAAACTGAGTAGAGTTAGTATAATATTTGTATTTGGTCTAGCTAGCTAGTGTAAATATTTAACTGATTAGGTATAAAGTGTTCGTGATAACTTGCCAATACCCAGCTTTGCAAACGTTATTTGAATATAATGGTGACTTTATTTCTATGCTGTCACTTTTAACTTTGAACAGACAGTTAGAAAGTGGATGTATAAAAACCAAAGCACTTAAAATAAACCAAGTACTCATATAACCCAAGACTTTTTCAAAAATCTATGACTTCTAGCTGAAAGGGGTTGTGTTCCGACGGTTTTTGGGCATCCTTTCAGCAGCGACCCACAACATCAGCTTTGGCAAGTCCGCATCACGATGTTTTGTCACTTCACTTAAAACTATGTGTTAAGGTTTTTGTAATTATGGGTCTTGGTACCTAAAATAGATTATCTATGATATCTGTAAGTCCTACCTTGACTTGCGACTCCGTCATGCCGAGCGCGTACGCCAGCTTGGCTCGCTCTGGCCCGGCCAGGTACTTGGTCTGCTCGAAGGTCTTCTCCAGCGCAAAGATCTGCTGCCCACTGAATGTGGGCCGCGTGTGTTTCTTCTTGCCGTCCTTGTCCATCCCTCCTTGTGCGCAGGCGCTTAGAGCGCCGTTGCTCACTGGAAGAAGAATAGAATAAGAGAAACTGGAAATGTAAACCACAGTTTATTTGGACACGAGTTACTCGTTTATGCTCTGTAGATTGAATACTTTGGCTTGTTTAAAATACGCTTAATATTACATCGAAGCAAAAGTTTTAACAACGAAATCACAAAGTAGATTCAAATGTGAATATCATATTAGATCTATGTGTTGGTATGTTATTCACAATGTCTTTGGAGAAGAAGCTCTATGGAGCTAAGTATATCTTGTTTGCTGGGCCAGAAAATGGCATGGTTTTAATAACCTGGTGTAATATGACTAATGCCGGAATAAAGGATAGAAAATTCGGTGAAATAAGTTTTTTTTACAGAATGCAGAATGTGAACGAGCTCACATAAGATCTGATGGAGCAATACCAAGATCACAAATTCGGACCAACGGCAACGCTAATGACTAAAATGGAAAGCCAGTGCCATGTTTTGAGGACGGAATGCATAAACTGATCTCGGCTGAGATGCCCATCTTAAGACATGTCAAATAAAATTTCAAGTCGTTGTCTTAAGACGCGTATCTTACCTAAAATCAGTTTATTAATACGGCCCTGAAATAATCCTCTATAGTGCTCTAATGCGCTAACAAGTTTGTGTAATCAATTCAAGACTTTCCCAGCCTTGACTTCAACGTAAAATCGTAAACCATATTCTCTATAGCACGAAAACAATATCGACATAGCCAAAGTAAACAAACGTAGTCTAGTCCGCATTCCACACAGCCGAGTACGGCCGCGGTCATCCCCCAGTCACGCCTCCCCGCGGTACACTGGCGTGCAAACGTTCAATTCAATTCCGCTTAATTTATCGCCTGTACCGTCGACAAAAGTGGCCATAAGTCTCAATTTTGACATAATTAAGTCCTTAACCGAATTATTTATATGTGATTGTGTTTATTTTGATGCGAATGGCGATGTTAATTCTCTTAACGCTATTAATTTTGCTTTTACTTTTGGATAGCAATTTAATTGTATTATTTCGTTTGTTTTGTTGTTCATCAATTTATTTATAACAAAAATATACAAACTTAACTTAAATGCAACTATAGGAATAAATGATAATATGCGAAATATGTTTTGGTGCCGTGACCAGGATTAAACTTTTTTTTTATCATTTATTTTGCAATACTGTAATAAGCTAATAAGCAATGACTTCTGACAAATAAAATACCAACGCTATTATAGTAAATCGGCAACGCTATTGGCATCAAATAAAGCTTATTAGCGCAACATGAAAGCTGATTGTTAGCGTTGTAATTGTCGAGGCATCAGGCGATATTGATGTGGACATATTATTGGATGGTGTATACGCAATAATGAATATGAAATAACTATTAAAACAATCATGCTTTGTATTAGCATTTATCGCTTGTTAAATAGAGCATAATAAATTTATTACTAAGCGTCGCTCTCAATGACATTTTAGAGATAATTCATTCGTTCCTTCTTCCAACTTGTCTATGAAAAATCGTCACTAAGGAATGACGTAATCGTTATTAACTTAAGCAACCGTGAGCAAAGCCTATCTAATGATATTTTGCTCAAAGTGGTCTCATATCTCTAGAACATTCTGACGCTACCGTCATTTTTATCATTATTTTCATTTCACCCCCTCCCGCGGGGCTACACGCTTCATCAAAACATCCGGACGTATCGCGGCGCCCGCGTTTTGTTTCATTTTTATCCGCTTTTTGTTGAGCTTTTAATTTTTTGGCACCAAACGGACTTGGGGGAGCACTTAACTTTTTGGGTAAATAGTTGACTGCAATAAAAGCGCTGCGTAATAGTAACAATTGCGACCAATGACTATAAAAGATATTGGGTGATCTTTTATGGCACACATTGTCGAATCGCTGACTAGTCTAACTTGAACCAGTTGTTCGCGCGTATTTTCGACGTTGGTCATTACGAGTCGATAGTACAATTAAGAGATAACAGCTAGGCTTTCTTTAACAACTCTCTTTCAGTTAGAAATATGTTTTTACCCAGTAAGCTTAGGTCCCGACATCAGAGTGATATTCGGTTACATTTTAGTGCGTGTGTTTTTAATTCAACCACAAGTTTCGGTGACGTAGCAACTCTGCTCGGCTGGGCACCTAACTCTAAAAATATTAAATTTTTATCTTCACATTTTCTTGACGGATCATAATGACAAACCATATATTTGTAGTTCCGCGCGATATCTAGTGGAACATCCTATTTTTTATTACTTACATCTTATTACTAACGCTACCTACTTAAAGAAAACCCTATTGACGCTTCATGATATTCCAACATAAACTTAATCTAAAAGGCAAGTTGGCTTTCTTAGTTAAGTAATAAAAGGATATAATATAGTTTTCATTCGGAAAAACATAGCTAACGTATAGTGAAAATTACTTCGTTTGACTCCTATCAACCTTTCTGTATTCTAAAGACAGGGTTGTTTGTAACTTAAAGTTCAACGACTTTATGACTGAGCTTTTGTGTAGATAAACATCTACACAAAAGCTCTTATACATACCTATATTTCTTCCACTATCTCTACACCGAGCGGTCTCATTTTCTCGGTCAATATCTCTTAATACGAGTCACTTGAATTCGTATAAGCTTATTTCTTATTTCATTTGGCTATTTAAAGTATTATTTTGGCAATGGTCCAGAATAGTTATATGAGAGTCCAGTTGCATCTCTATAAAAACGGTATCAAGTTCATCTTATCTCTCTTACTCTTCAGCTACACGAATGTGCTTGAAAAGGATAACAATCCTGAGAGATAATTTTTCGTCAAGATATTTTCTTGAAATTGATATTAGAGTGAATTGGTTTTGTATTAATTTGAGTTAATAGAATAGCAATAAGGATTCTTTATCATTATCATAACAATAATATTTAATGGATTGGTTATAAGATTTCGCCGCATGACAGCACAATCAGTATATTCTTTCCATATGTATGGTATGTTAAACTACAATTTGTTTGGTAACTTTAGCAAAATTTAATTTTCCTGTTATGATACAACTTAATATAAAATAAAATTTCGGTAAAGTTGCAGCCCAATTTGTATCGTTCCCAGCCATGACACATTTTTTTTGATATGAAACATTTTTGCATTATGTAGGTTAATAGATACGTAATAAAGTAATTTTCTTAAATGGTATACAGGTTGATGCCAAAAATTGTGACCCTTAAGTATGGTAGAGGTTGCTCCAAAAATGTTAAAGTGAAGCGAAATAAGTCACAGATAGAACATTACTGCGAATGACTTATTCGGCCCGGCAGAGGGTTATCTCGCATTAATATTAATACCGGGTTGTTTTCCGAGGTAGATATTTATGACCACCCCATTATGTATTTCGTGAGTTTTATTGTACGACATATTTCTTGAATTGTTTACGGCCAGAATATTTAGCAATCTAATTTAATTAGGTGGATTAACATTGTCTTACTCAGTAGATACAAAGATATTTGTAATTCATATTTTTTTATATTACCTATGATGTAGTACGTGCTACGGCTTGTGATATTTTAAAATTACACTGATTAATAGATATTACAAAGTAATCGTAATAGAAATCAAGATTAAGAATTAGTGAAAAAAGTTTCCAGAACTTGATCACAATTGCACTTATCGTGGGTACCGATAACGTCAGACAAAATAGATGGAACTTGTTATCTGAAATTGTATTCATTCTATAAACAGACTAAACTACAAAAAAAACTCATTTTAAAGTTATGATGTTTTTTACAGGTTGATGTTATAAACAAAAACCTATGTCTATAGAATATACTGTTAATATATTCGGTATCAGCCTTTCCATTAGCAACTTGTTACAGTCGTCAGTATCTCCCTACTACATCGATTCTGCACCACATTGCACCAACGCCAACGCTCCCCGCTTCATTCCAACCTAAACTCTATTCTCATATATTACAGACGCAATCAATTTAACAGACGGCAGAGCACATTAAGTCCTAATGCGAATCTCGTTCGGTGAGCAAGTTAATTTAAGCTTTGTGTGATTTAGCTAGAGTTTCATTTTGTGTGGAATTGCTAAATTTATTTGGACGTTTCATTTGCTGTTTGTATGTCTGTTTGACAATATCTACTGTTAGATTCGGAATCTAATGTGAGTTATTTATTTATTGTAGTTGTTAATGTTTAGTAGAACTAGAGAGGTTTATGTTTTTGTTTATGAGCTTTTACAGCACCCTGTAGCACACGTGTATTATGAAATCTACCTACGCATTATCATATTATTATAAAGTTGATTTTTAATTCATTGAGGTCTTGTAAAGCTTTTGAAGGGTAAGAAATAACGTCACGTAGGGTAAATCCAGCAGTGGTTAACCAGAGAAAGACCTTATATTAGTGCGAACAGTGGGAAATATATCGTTCGTACTCTTCCTACTCATAAAAAGTATAGGCAGAAGCCGAATACAGGTCTCTGGCTGACCACTGATGACTTTACCCTATTTTACATACTCACAGTACTTTGTACCTTTCTTACGACGCTTAGGTATACTGGGTTTGATTCGCTATTATCGTGTATTTGTCTCCTGGTTCTTAGAAGTTTTCTATGTTAAGTACAAATGTATTACTCAATATAATATAATTGTCAAGTACCCTTCATAGAAGCTGGGTCGGTTACTGGTTATTTATGGAGGGAAATGAAATGAAAATATTTTGCTGCTGGACACAATTATTACAGCTTCTACAACATACGGAAGATTTGACAGCAGCTAAAGGAGCAAACTCAGCCGGTGATGGCCGCAGTCTTGCAGGGGTGTTATTCTCTCAAAAACAAACGTTTTGTGGGGTAATGGCAGCAGCAAAGACAGACTCTTCCGATTGCAAAAGAGATGCCTTCGTTCTGTATTCAGCTTGAGCCAAACTGACTCATGTAGGCCAATGTTTGTGAAAAATAATATCCTCACCTTCCCTGCTCTATATGTATATGAAGCTTGTACATTTATAAAAAATAATATGCATATGTTTACTTTAAGAAACCCTACACAAAGACTACGCTCGAAATACGAGCATGACATAGTGTGTGTCCCTTCTAAATCTGCGCTTCTTACAAAAAGCGTAATATGTATGAGCATTAAATTATATAATAAACTACCTGTGGAACTCAAACAGTTACCACCTATACCTTTTAAAAGAAAGTTGTTCGATTGGCTTGTTAAAAAATGTTTTTACAGCATAAATGAGTTTCTGCAAAGTTAAAGCTCCTAAATAATAATAAATTTCTGTATCTGAATATTAATAATATTAAAGGTAATTCTGAAGTAACTGACTAATAATAATACAATCAACTAATAAATATTAACTAATTGCAGATTTATTAAGAATTTTATTAGACCTAAGACTGATAATATTGTACGCCTCTGTGAGGTAGGTATGGAGAACTGTTATCTATTATTTATAAGATCCTCTGTAGAACCCATAACCATACAATAAAAATATTTTGATTTTGATTTGATTTTGAAACGGACGGGCGGACGAACGAGCGAAATCGCAGCGGCGTGTTTAGGTACTCCCATCAGAATGAACAAACACATGTTAGGGCGTGCATTTTCAGTTTAGCAGCATTATACATCGGTAGGAACCATGCTGCTAAATTGAAAATGCACGCGCTTAAATGTGTTTTGTTTGCACTGATGGGACTACTTAAGCTCGTTGCTTGGACATTCACTCGTCCTGGACTGCTGCGCAGCCTTGGTTTTCAGTTTTCTCATTTTTGTACCGAATATTTACCGAATAATACTTAATCAATAACAGTGTAAATATTAAAGTCCTATATTATTTTCTATATTGGACTGGTATAATAGACAACACAACATTGACAAAATGGCTTTTACACAAATGTTTCTATAATATAAATGAATTTATGACTTTTAGTGACCTAAATAGATACTAAGGAAATATGACTATTTTATTTGTAATAATTAATGATTGTGTTTTTACGGAATGTTAACATTTACTGAATTATAATGAAAGATATTGATTTTTTTAAGACTAACTACTAGTATTTGCACGCTTGCATGCAGGCTGAATACAATGGATTCTTAATTCTTGAACATCTGCTGTATGTAATACTGTGTTCTAGCAAATAAATATGATTTGATTTGACAAAACCGCTAGTTAGAGAGGGCCACCTAGTCTCCCGACTTGAACCCAAACCAAACAGCCATACGTATAGGTACAGATATCCATATATGGTTGAAATATTCGTTCGCAGCTCCCCGCGGTCAATTCCAACTTCGGCGTCCGGCAAACAAGTTGGCGCAGCTGCCTTTTTCGCCATATTGCACATGCATAATGCAGCCCCGAATATTGTGCAGCGCTCGGAAGATATGGGCTGTGGTAGTTTTGGATGAAGTTCTTTTGGTATTTAGTTAGAATATAAACAGGGTGCTCTGGAAAGCGAGATGGTATGATAAAAAGGTTTTGTTTGACTGAGATCTTGCAGCAGTTCGGTTTCGATATCTAGTGAAGTGCTTACGAAGATTTAGAGTTAGTGCTTTAGAGTAACTTTGATGGGGTTTTATAATGTTTATTTCTATAAACTTGATTAAAAGATGATGTTAAAAACCAAAAAAGATAAGAGTTTCGTGTTTTGGAATATAATCTAATGATTTCATATACATTTTGTAGAAAAAAGCCAAAAAAAAGACTAAAGAAACAAGCATTCTAACCTTAATTGGTCGGTATTTACTTTTGAGAAAGGTAAATTAACATTTTTTTTTCACATTTCTAGATTTGAAGTATGGACGTGTATAATATTTTTGTTACTATTTACTTAATATGTAATCAATATAAAGCAAAATAATTTAAAATTGTACTTACAATATTGTATCTGCCCCAGATGGGAATCTGGGAAAAAGGATAATTTGATTGTTAATAATTATATTACTAACAGTATTGGAAGTACAACACTGAGCAGATCTAAACACGGAGTAAGTGCTCAGCTTTTATTTAAAAAAATACATTATTCACACAAACACACATAGATTTTAATTACCTCCCTAAACGTTGTGAAAGTTCCACAACGTAATAATATACGCCACAAACCAAAAATTTGGCAAATTACATACTTTGGTCAATTTCTTGCTTACCAAGAAAGGATTGTATTTATTATCAGCCTTAGTTCGATTCAAAGTGACATAAATAAACGTGAATACCAAATGCAAAACTTTCATCATAAAAACGACAATTCGGGTCTCTTTTTAAACTTAAATCTTGACCTTTCAAAATTTTTAAATATATAATAAACACAGCTGAAAAATATAACCTGAAATACCCTCTTAATATAAATACAACGTTACTCTTAATAAAACGCTTTTTATTCAAACACCTAATCAACAATTGCTTGTAAGCGCCCAAAATCTCCTCGACCCTTTCGGAGTTACAACGATATTCGAGTCACGTCTTTACCGTAATAAAACCTCTTCGGTACGAGCTGCAACAGCATTCGCGGCAGCGTTACAGGGTGTACAATTATTACAATTACCGCCATTACAATTATATTGCGATATTACGACGGTAACGATTAAACGACGCCACGCGGCTTAAAGAGTAGTTTATTAGAGCTAAGATTAAGAGTAGGTAAAGATATAAACCTTTAACATTGACACTGAACTAAATCGAAGTAAGATTTTTGTTACGTCTATTTAAGAAATTAAGATACCTCTACGTTTTCTCTATAAGTTTACACTTGAATTAGGAAAATTGATTTTTAGTCGTACAATATGACTGCCCAAGTGTAAAAAGATCGTATAAAGCAGGACATATGTAATACTTTTTATTTTGCAGTAAAGGAAATATTCTCAAACACGACTTTATTTGTATTATTCCCAGTTCCGTAAACGACATTTTTTATTCTTTTTTTTCAGGCATTACTTAGAAAGTAAAATCAAAATGGCGTCAAACAAACAGCCACCAATCACAATCCTTTATAACAAGTGATTTTTCAGCGCAAAGATACGCAGCCTATCCCACCCTCACGGGGGCGCGAGCGAGGGTGGGTGCATGTACTTTTATTATGTGGTTGAAGTAGGTATTAAGTTATATAGGTGCTTGGTCTTGAGTTTGAGTGCGGGTTGTAGGATTAATGGGAGTTTGCTTTGATGAGAGTCAAGGTTTCGTGTTGTATTTATTTCTTACTTGGGGTTGAGGGCCTTTTTATGGTTTAATTAGAGATTTTTGAAGTTTGAAATGTAAAAGTTGATTCAAAGGCTCATAATTTCTATCAGATGAGAACCATGGAGGTGATTAGTCGTGGTCCTGATTGGTTAAAGTTGTCATCTTGCTCCTGGAGCCCTAATATGGCTGCGCTTATCGCGTGACAAAGTTTGGATAAGGCATCCGTCACCTTTTCACCTGTGAATAAGTACGAGAGTGACGGATGCTTTATCCACATTTGACACGCGATATAGATATAGCCATACTGCCATACTAGGCTGGCATGTTTGCGTAATTAACTACGAACGTATTTTATATGAAGAGCGTAATATGTGATTAGCCAAAATCAGACAGAAGATTATTTCTTCTGTCAATACAACTGTACTTATGTTACGACACCATTATGGGATTGTAGAGAGTATTAAAATTTGGTCTTCTATCATCTATCTCAATGACAAATAAAGCCATGCTAAATATCGTGTCTCCATCGCTTTGTACAGGGTGTTTCAAAACAACCCCTTACGATTTTAGAACGCCGTGTAGATACCCGACCGCATCTCGGTGCGTCTTCAAATCTGCTCGGCTCGAATAAATCCCGACTCGTTGGTACCTAATCGAGGGCGGCGCAGGGGTGCCTCGCTGCGAATTACTTGCGGGGTTTAAATCTTAACTCATGTTATAAATTCGCAAGTGTGTTGGTTAGGTCTCCTATCACGACCTAACCGACAGACTTTATTAACTTAGAATTTAGATTCCATAGGTTTTTTTTGGATGCCGTTGGTACACAACGATTATTCAGCACAAGAATAATCTTGAAAGTAATATCAGTCTATATCAGACTTGACATACCAACTTTTTAAGCTAATTATCAGTAATATAATAATTATAATTTTATGTTGTTTTCTTACTTAATTTAAATATCACTATGTGTATACGTTAAAATTACTGTATTTTAATTAATTAATGATCCAGTAACTGTATTGTTTTTAATCTAATAGCGCTTTTAGTGATATTTGAACACTGTTGAACAACTTGTAAATAATACAATATTTCCGGCAATATTTCCCAATAACTTTCAATAACCTCTGATTTAATTAATTAAAGCACAGTAATTTTAACGTAACACACATACATAGTCATGTTTAAATTAAGTAACAAAACTACATAAAATTATATTTATTATTATTTATTTATTTTATTTTTTATTTATTTATTATCATCAACTTATCTATCATTACAGGTTTAATACCCAATGCGATAGAAAAGGCCAACCAAACCCCCTTAAGTACTAAAACATATAACGTGCAAGGCCGTTTTTTTAAAATCGCTCAGAGTGCAATGGAACATGTCAATCTGAATGGCTATACGGTTGAGAGTAGCGAGTGCGCGCGTGAGCGGCGCCCGCGCCAGCAGCTTGGTATATTATTATTATTATATTCCTGAATATTTATTCACAGCATCAACCCTATTTCTCCACCCCCCTTTCACCACCAAAGAACGTAGTTACATTTGTTCTTACTAATTACACTGCGTGAACTTCGCACATATCGCGAACTTGAACGCGCGCGTCCGCGTTACGCCGCGTCAGGGATTACAAGTTGCTTGACGGCGGCAAATTAAAACGCGCCGGGTATAGAGTGGTTAACGTTCACGGTAATGAGATGAAGGGCTTCAACGTTACACTTAATTCCTTATGGGGTAGTTAAGAATGGGGGAAGCGCTGCGACTGTTAGGTGACCTTGTGGTTATTTTATATAGTATTTTCTTAAGCTATTCGAGTTATTTAATTAATTTTGAAAATATGTTTAAATATTCGCGGTGTAAAATATTTTTAAACGATTTTTTATTTATTGCTTGTTGTTAACATGTTTAAAACGATATTTTACTTTTGTCATAGGAACAAAATATCTAGGATGTAAAGCACTAAGTTAGTTACGCTTATTACAAAATTATATTTTTTTGGAACATGCTGTAGCTATAAGCTTTTTCTATATAAGTTAAGGCTTCACTTCAGAGATCACAGTGTTTTTTTTTATGGGACAGGCCACCTGATGGTAAGTGGAAACTGTGACCCGTAGACATTCGCATTCACAAAACTGCAATGCAATCCTAAGACTGCAAATGCGTTGCCAACCCTGAGGACTAAGATGGAATGCCTCTATGCTAGTCATTTCACCGGCTGCCTTATCCCCGAACCGGAACACAACAATGCGAACACTGCTGTTTGGCGGTAGGTTAATGGATAAGATGGTGGTAGGGATCACCCGCATGATAGTTGCTTTTAAAGATTTTTTTATTCAACCTTAATGTTTGAAGATGACTTTCCTGTTTTACGACCAAACTACTTTTAACGTAAAAAATATCGATTAGAACTAGTCTACATAGCTACAATTAAACCATAACAACTAAGAACACAATACAAAAGCTATAACCTGGAACAGCATGTTCCACGATACTAGACAAGTGCTAACATGAGGCGTGTTCCGCCATATTGTCTCTCGATGACAACACGGGCGATACGTGTACAACACGAGACTCGAGCAAAGACTACAGGGTTGGCACATCTTGTAACGAGAACTTTGCAAAAAGATAGAGAAAGAAAACCGTTAAACAGGGTGTCCGAAAAATTAAGGTATAGGAACATTTATACGACATAATGTTTTCATGCCTTTATTTTTCGAACACCCTGTTTAACGGTTTTCTTTCTCTATCTTTTTGCAAAGTTCTCGTTACAGGATGTTTTACTTAATGCACTGTCTATAAATTCATATCAAATCAATTTTTAATGAAAAGTGTTAATAATGCCAGTGTAAAAGAACAACTGTTACATTGTGTTGCACAAGATAAGGTATCATGAGGCGTGTTCCGCCATATTGTCTCCGCGGTGACATCACGTACTACGCGCGCAAGTAGGGTTGGCTCTACTAACGTAGACATATTTTGTACAATTCGGTTACTTAAGTTGCACTTTAGAATATGTATCTACTCGCACTTAAAAGAATAATTTTGACGTACAACTTCTGAGTACTTAACACAATAAAAAAACAATTTTGTTTTCTAATAATAATTATTAGTAATTACTTTCTTCAGCAAAATTCCAATCAGAAAACATGTATTTAAAATTGCACAAAAACTTATAAGCCGCCACCATAGCACTTTATGATCTTATTCTATCTACGGCGGTGGCGATATCTTAAGACGTTTATTACCAAACAAACCTATCTAGTTCTACCAGTTATATAGTAATTATATGTTTAATAAATGACTGACTGCTGAGTTTTTTGCGGCGTATCTCGTCAGCTGTGGTCTCCTCTTGGGGAGCGTTAGCATATTCTTGACGCGTAACTGGCCGTACGGCCTACTTGAATAAATCGTCTTTATTCTTTTTTAACTTTTAAGTAATGCCCTCAATAAAAGATATGGTTGGCAGCCCTAGCCACACCTAGAGGGTGTGTTATCTGCCCGCAATAGAGCCGCGCCGTGTTTTGTCCGGACGATAAAACCCGCTCGATATACTTCTCCTATCGCCTAAACCGGAGCTTTTACACGTTAGAGTTACATCTTGGATACTGCCTAACAGTTAGTCACTTAGGGCCTGTTCTTTGATCCGTAGTTAAACTAACTAATTGTGAAAATTTTAAAAACGATTCTTTTTTAAAAGGACAATGCCAAAAAAACCCAGCGTCGATTAAAATCAATCATATATGGTTAGGTGGAGCATATCCAATAGGTCACAAATGCAATCATATTCTAAATCATGATTGTTCTGGTTTTACCAACCTTCAAGCGATTTCCTTTACTCCTATTATGTCCTATAGTTAATTAATGCCCGACAACATTCAATTCAATTCATACATTACAACAGATAGCAAAACGATATTAATTCCCGAATCCATATTAGCAGATAAAGGGTGTGATTTCAGACGGGGACCCTGCACCGGCATTCACAGGATGAAGTGGCTTCATTATATGTGTTGTATCATAATATAATGTCTCGGAGAGTGAACATAGCTTTATACAGGGTGCCTCTATCCTTGAGGCTTTTAATGCAATGATCGATTCTACTCGCTAAACTGAACTACTTTTAATCTGCAATCTTAAAAAATAACTTAAGTCTTTGTCTCAACTAATTGATGTTGCAGTCTAATTGTAGAATCAGTGTATTCAATCATGGCCATATAATCTTCATCTCATTGAAAATTACATTTAAGTTGTATCGCTAGTAGAATGACTAGGTCGCAAAATTACAGATTCGCAAAATGACCACATTGCTTGTAGCGTACATCTCAAAATGTCCGAGTCGCTTTAGGACTACTTTCTTTGTGTTACTGGGTAGGTAAGGTTCGTTAAGTTACTTGAAATGCCCGAAGGGCAAATTACCTAGACTTAGGAGCCCCGCCAAGCGGGGTTACGTCGACTGTACTTAGACAATGATAAAATGAAGAAACTATTGTGGCCATTTTGCGACTCGGGCATTTTGAGATAAAGCGATGTGGTCATTTTGCAAGTCGGTCATTTTACGGTTCCGTCATTCTACTAGTGACCCCAAAGAGATGTTTGGAATAGATTGCAAATGCGTTCTATGGTCAAACCAAAGAAGGTGCCTAACTGCAGTGTACCGCCCTGCTAAGTCAAATAGCAGCATCTCCAATAAAACCCCTGTAGCAATCACCACCTCATTACTAAGTGGATAGGATTGGATCTACTTTAGCAATTGAATCTGATATACTGTTTATTGGCTTAGGAGGGCAGTGTAGTAGTCAAAGCATTATTATGCTCTTTTATTAACCACGTTATATTTAAAATGCTTTTACTATGACTATGAAGTTAGCTGCCTTCTTTGATATTACAGCTACAGCGTTGATAACCTACAGAGGAATATGTGTGTCAGTGTGTCTTACCAACACACTGGAATGCAACGAAACGAACGCTGCACGCCACTGCATGACGACAGGTTGACAGGTAAAGTTGTGATACCAATTTGAAAGGCCTTACACAAGATTCTTCCACCACTTTATAATTAAAATAGTGGACAACATTTTTGTAGGAAAAGCCTATAAGGTTTAAATTTAAACTGGCCTTAGCTGTATTTAATGTTTTAATTAGGGCTCCTGATATCCGTGTTACACCGCGGAACCGTAGCTCCGTGATCTTAGCACCGGCGGTGCTAAGTTCCCGAATTACACGGTCACGCCAAGATACGTATCCGTGTCTGCGTTCGGCTACGTATCTGCGGATCTCGGCTCCGGCTTCGCTCCGCACGGTTATTGAATGAAAGCTTGTCGACCGGAGCCTTATTAGATATGTGATAAGTATGACTGTGTTCTAGTTTATTTTATATTTATATTTATATAATGACTCATTAAACCAATTTTAAATGCAAAAGCAAAGAACCTGAAATCAAAAACACGACTATCGCATTATATTCGGAGGTCTTAAAGACACACATAAAATCTTCATTAAACGTCACGGTCACGGGCGGATCGGATCTACGTGTAAATAAGAAACGTATCTCTGTGTAACACGGAGCTTCGTATCTTAATTACACGTAGCCGAATTTCACGTGTCGAACGGGCCGGATCTCCGTTGCCGTGTTACTCGGTAACGGAGATTCGGCTACGGGTACACGAAACACGGACATGACCAGGAGCCGTAGTTTTAATGTGCTAAATACTAATTCTTACAGCTAACTGTACTGCAAGCTGCAATTTCCCTAGGTCGTGTGTCTTAAAACATAATTTACAAAAATCAGGTTACTTAAATGCTGATGATTTTTTTTAATTTAATAGATATATTTAATAGAAAAGGCATATTCAGTCGACAACCCTACCTTAAAAAGTCTACATACTATGTAAACTACAGTAAAATTATATTGAATCGTGAATTTTTTTACATCTGAATTTGTTTCAAAATATATTAGTACATTAACGGTTGTTCCAATTTCAACAGTACTTTAAAACTTAGTATAGCGAAATTAACGACGAAATCACATATTTACAGCAACCAGAAAACCCTTTTATTATGATTTAATCCTAACTAAATAAAATACCAACACATTAAACTATATTTAACAGCCAACCCCGGCAGCTGAGAATATCATCCGAAAAACAAAGATGGGGGGAAAAGCGAAAATGGCTCCCCCCCAGGGGGATGTTATGTATAATTTCATTTCATTAGGCCGGCGAGATTGCGCGGCTTTTACGCCGACCGTACTATAATTGCTTTGAGGTAATTGTTAGAAAATTGTTATGCTGATTTTTTGGTGACGATTTATTTATTAAAATGAATAAATTATATTCATTTTTGTTAGTAGGCTGTAGGCACGGATGTTCCTATAAGATGTGATTCTATCAGCGCCTTTTAAGAAAAGACAGTTTTGAAGAGAGTTCAAAGGGGTAAAGCCACCAGTGGTCAGTAGTCAGCCTCTGCCTATACTTTGTATGAGTGGGAAGAGTACGATAGATATATTTCCCACTCTTCGCACTCATATAAGGTCGACTACTAGTCTCTGACTGATGACTTTACCCTATTGTAAGTTGAAATGTTTATTTTTTTGAGAATGTGGTTAGATCATTTTTACTCAGTAGAGTGTAATGCTCAAATGAAAGAGCGTCTACATTATATGTCGGCATGTCTGATTAAAAAAAAATAGAGGCCCTGTCTTGTCACCCTTATTTAGCATTTCTAAATAAGGATGATAAGACAGTTACTTTTTCCAGAGAAAAGTACTAAAGTTTTAAGTTATGAAACCTTGTCAATACTTATTTTAGAAAGTTAATTGCATGGGTTTAAGTACTACAATGATATCACCACCCATAACCATACACCAATTATAGTTTTTAGTCGTCAGAATAGTTCCACATACGTTCTCATTTCCCAAACTAAACGTTTTAAAACTCCAAAACCGCTGCATTCGGTTCAAATTTTAATTCTCGGCGACATATGGGATGCAAGGGGTGGGGAGAGTGGGGGGAAGGTAGGGGTGGTCATTAAAAAAATGTGTCCCACTTCATTCGGACGCCGCGCGACCACACTCACCCCTCACTAATTAATTATGAAATGTTCTGGAATATTAAACTTTTCGTTCTAAGCTTTTGTTTGGTGAGGAATATATGGTTCATAGCTTTAAACGCCTTCGGGATCACTTCGAATTTGCTCCTTTTTTACGACTAAAATATTGACAAAAAGAAGAATTAAACGTTCGTCATAAGATATCATCAGCCTGTATTTTACTACCTAGGTAAGTTACTCGAATAAATGTTATTTTTGACTAAGGATGAGTAGTTTTGGCGATTTTACTAGCGAGTGTGTCTACGAGTATAGTTTGAGGGTTCATTTGATACGGTTACGAGCGTTAATTTGGGACCCATTTAAAGAAAAATATGCTTAAAGTCGTCATTAGAGATGTAAATTTTATGAAACTTAACCTTATTGTTGTTCAACGTCAGATTGACTTTGGACCTAAGGTGGGTACCAAATTTTATCTCGTGATGTACTTCCACCGGGGCGTAGAACACTCTACTTTTCATTTCGACTTAGAGGAAAGGAAACAAAAATATTGTATGTTAGGTACGTTACGAAATTTAGATATTGTCACACAAAAGTTTACAACAAATATCACACTTATTTTGATAAGGCTGCATAAGGAAAAAACAAAAATGTTCGAGTGTTTGACCAATACTTTATTCAAAGTCATTTTCCGCCCAAGAATAGGAATAGTGCGGAAAGTATGACATTTCAAACGAGTCCCGAGGTGTCTTGAACTCTTGACCCAAGCTGCAAGCGAGGGCCAAGACTGGGGACGAGTGAAAATCACAGTTCCGCACGTATACCTATCAAACGACGATACATCTGCGAAAAAATTACAATAAATGTATTTCACAATCGTCTAAATCGCTCATTTTTTCACAACAGTATTTAATCGTTAGCTAAAAAGGCGGGATTTGGTTTTACCTTTAATTGACAGACTTTTTTCATAATGGCAATGGTTGTGACCATTCAGCCAAATCAAAGAAAAAAAAAGAAACATAGTAAGTTAATTACCTATATTATTTAAAAATCAAGAAGCACAAATACTCTATTACCCAGTGATCATTCGTAATATTCATTCAGATTCAGCCATCTCGATGAGAGCTGTTTTTTTTAAAATATTACCTAGATAATATGTGTGTGTATGTCCTATGTATTTATGTAATTTTTATATTTTAAAATTATATAACCTATATTTATAGTTTCAATGCTAAATGACGTAATCAAAAATTGATTGAACGTGCACTCTTTGGTCGGATGCACGGCATGGAAGTTGAAACAAAATTATATTTAAAAAATTGGACAAGTAAAACGCACTAGTGCAAAATAGGAAAAGTAAAAAGCACTAGTTCGAAAACAACCAACTTTCCGCACGATATACAGCTACGAAAAGTACCACTTTTTGAGCAACTGTATTAAAAAAGGCTCTTTACAGCCCTTTAATGAGATATGGAGATTCTTACTTTCCGAACATCCTCACCATGAGTTACGATTACCGTAGGTACTCGCTAGCGAGTTGAATGCTCTGTCCCTCGCACTCTATAAGAATACTGTATTAGCATTTCGCACAGAGCATTCGACTCACTAGCGAGTACGGTAATTGTACCTTATGGTAATGGTACAGGAGATATGAAAAACAATATTTCAGGGCGAGCATTCTCAGTTTACCCGCATTACTCGTCGAGTGAGTCCGCTCGTATGACTTCACTCACTCTATCGACCGTTCGACAGAGAACCGTTTTCAGGGTTCCGTGCCCGAAGAGAGCCCACCGGGACCCTATTAATATGCCTAATTGTCCGTTCGTTTTTCCGTCCGTCCTAACTTTAAACAGGTGTATCTTTTGATTTACTAACAAATTAAGAAAGCAGGAAGACGGTCCTCATTCAAAAAAAATTTGTTATATCATAAAAACGGTAGTACATGCAAGTGTCAGATTTGATATCATTATAGTACAAACCCAGAACAAAAAAAAAAATACTAAAAACGGTCAAGTGTGAGTTGCACTCGCGCTGATTCGATTCGGATTTATTTCAAATCGGAATATAATAATACCTACTTTACGGCGATACGGTACCCTCGGTGCTTGAGACCTAATTGTGCAAAATGTGGTTACAGAATTATCAACTTTTAGTTGTTGGTTGTTGTAGCTCTGCCTACCATACTCTAGGAACGTAGGCGAGAATTAATGTATGTATGTATGTAATAACACCTCCGAGCAATAAACTGCAATCCGTTCCATCATGTTGCCGTAAATTGAACAAACACACAGATAGCCAAGATTATAAAGTTATACGCCAGCGAATGAACGCCAATGAAGGCATTTTCCTGTAATAATGGGCTATAGCATCGCTTATTACGTGTTATCGTTATCAGTTAATAGAGCTTTATTAAAACGGCAGCGAGCCGTGACGGCGCCGGGTCGGAGTCGTGACGTAACAACGGTATATTAGGATTTAACATTCCGTCATCTACTTTTTTTTTAAATATCGAGAACACAGGACATCATGTGGTGTAAGTAAAATCGATAGACATGTGTCAAGACTATCAATTTTCAGACTGAAATCCTAAGACCCCAAATGCGTTGCTAATCCTGAGAACTAAAATAAGCCTTGAGTCATTTTACTGCCTGTCTTACCCCCGGTATCCTGCCTTTTCACCAAATCATCATTTGACAAACTATATAATTTTACAAACTTTAATTTCCCAAAAACGTTTTTGTGCTTAAAGCATTACATATTACAAAGGTTACATGGGCTTATTAAATAAGTTAGGTTACTTTTGACAACATGAAATTGTAAATTAATGCAGCGGGAAGTAAGGTATCTCTTTCTGCGAAATGAAAGTTGGTAACTTACCCTGAGGGCTAAGATGGAATGACTCTATTCTATCTAATCTTTTCATCTGTTTTCTCGATAAGATGGTGGTAGCTTTCGGACTAACCAAGCACAAGGTCCTATCACGACTGAATTTTATGTACAGTCAAGGACTTTTAATCATTAATTTAAGCGTCATGTCTTTCATGTGCTTTGACGCTGTCATTAAAACAGGGTTCGATAGTGGTTCAAGAATCAAAGTCCTTGACTGTCCGTTGCAAAAATGTGGTCTCACTCGCCTTTAATCTAAAATAGTGAAATCATCAACATATTGTTTGTTTTAAACTTTCGACGATGCGACGTTCACACATACTGTTATATTACAAGTATTAAACGGGACTTAATCGCGTACAAACATTATATAAACCTCGACTTTTCGACCGTGTTGGCTCAGTCAGTAAATTTTGTACGCGAATAAGACCCCATTCACATGGAGACATCCGATTCATTGCATTGCCATTCTACTTTTCAGTGTACACTTTTGCAATCGTCCGATAAAAAGTATACCAAATTATATGAATCCGCGAATAAAAAAATAATGTGAACTGTGAAAATGTGTGTGATGGTTTTAAAAAAAAACTCTTAAATTACTCAATCTGAAGAATCTTGGTAACTCTGTGGTAAATTACACTTTTTCCATAGAAAAGGCGGGGACATCAACGTCCACTGCGTTACTCACTTTATAGTTATTACAAATAACGTTTTATGAATTAGGTTAATTCTATATATAAGCGTATTGACGTCCCTTTTCTAGTTAGAAGTAGTTTCAAGTTAGAAAAAAGCAGCACTTTACCGTTCGTTGAAATAAAAATAGTTTAGTGAGATACTTAAATAGTTTTTTTTGTAGGATCCGATTTATTGGCAATAATATTTCAATGCACGCGTCCACACAAGCGTACGGTTCCAGAATCTGGCAATTAAACGGATCCTGCAAAAAGTGTCATCCAAATTTTGCGAATACAAATCAGATTTATAAAATTTCGGATCCAATTTAGTAGCAACATTATTTCTAAACTTGTGTTCACACAAGCTCGGAACAAGAATCCCGCAAAAAACCGGATCCGAACGAACAGAGTGTTTACACGAACTCTGGTTTTACAGGACCATACACTATACGGTTAAACTGGCTCAAACAATGAAGATACAATAAAACTTCAGCATAGTAAATTAACAAAATCTCAAAATGCCCTATTCCCCGGATAAACGTAGAACAGTCATTCTAATTACACTACGCGTGTCGAGATTACCGTCCCGAGATACCCCGATACGCGGAACTATGCCGAGATATCGATATATTAAACGAGCGCGTATTACAGCTGTAATGCTTGTAATCGCGCACTCGAGATACGGGAATAGGTTTAATTACGTGGGGGGGAGATAAGGGGGTGTTTAATGAAATAAGTCCGATCGATTGCGGTTTCTTTGTTCGATTATCATGTCAGGCTAAATTACCGTTGCGATGAGAATAAAACCGGCCGTCATGGAGATGCTTAATGGATACCATAGTCTATTTGATAGAATGAGAAAGCTATACGTCTCTCATTCTAACAGATAGCTGCGTCCCTCTCGGCCTGTCAGTCCGACTGCTAGTCTGTGGTAGCATCACTCTTATGACTAAGAGTGATGCTACAAAAGCGTTGTATAGATGAATTAGCGAGAGCGTGGAATTGCATATTGTAGTGGCATGGTGTGTGTAGAGGCAAGAGAAAGAGTGAGAGAAATACTTAAATACTTCTCTCTCTCTTTCTCTTGCCTATAAAAACACAATACCACTAAATGTGCAACTCCACGCTTTCGCTAATTCATCTATAGGTGCGTTGCGTTGTCTCACAACGCTGTGATTTCAACATAGAGCGACGCAAGTATTTCGACGCATTGTGTGGCATTGTCGTTCTAATTTCTATGTAAAACATCGCACAGGCAACGCTCGTATGGCATCCCTCTAAGCCTATGCCGAAGCAGTGAACGTCCTTCGGCTAAAATGGTGATAATGAGGCAGCTTAGTCCGACTCAATTGTTGTTTCTCATGGCTGATTTACAGTACATTGCGTCGTTACAATAGCTCTCGCCACAAACCGCCATTGCCACCTGATGGTAAGCGGGATCTATAACCCATAGACATTTGCAATCTCACTGTAATCTTAAGACTTCACATGCGTTGCCAACCCTCAGGATGAAGATGGAATGCCTCTATGCTAGTCATTTCATCAGTTGTCTTATCCCCACACCGGAACACAACAATGCGAACCACACTGCTTGGCCGAAGGTTAAAGGATAAGATGGTGGTAGAGTTTCAGGACGGTCCTAACTAGGGAATGCAAATAACCGGTTATAGCCGGTTTTAACCGGTTATTTTCATACAAAAACTGTTAATAACCGGTTAAATTGCTTTCCCTAGTCCTAACACCATTAGCTTTGTTACAGAAAAAGTGATATATTTCAAAAAAGCTTTTTGGGTTTATCAATTTACTTTAAACTCTAATATGTAACGTTTAAACTCACTTCGTGCAGCAAAACCCTTTGTGTGAAATAAAAATAATGTTTTTATGTAAGGTACACTGAACAACTAGGTTTCATAATATTGTAACTAAGATAACATAAAAAAATTGTGGCACAACCGCACAAGTGAAAATAAGCGTTTTCGAAGTGGTTTCCAGATAATTCGTTCAATATTTATGATACATCAATAATTATTGACAAGATGACAATGTTTTTTTAACTAGTATTTGTGAAAGTCTTTGCTCTTAGAAACTGAAAGGATAATGTTATTTTGACGAAAGAGATGTCGCGTGATTTGAATGGGTATTGCAACTTTGAAAAGATTTGTTCCTGATTCGTCATATTCCAGATTCGTTATCTTCCAAATTCGTCATACCATGTACATTTGCCTGCACAAATTTACTATAGAAATCCTCTGTGGTAAATGTTATGATAAGAACCTCTTTAGAATAATTAATAGATGAGTGTTACTCGCGATTTAATTTGTCTGTACAATGACGAGTTTGGAAGATGACGAATCTGGAATATGACGAATCAGGAACAAATCTTTGAAAATACATCTAGGTATTATCATTAAAACAAATCTTAAATGCCGAATTCGAAACATTATTTTATCTGTAATAAATACTACGAATATTCAAATGAAAATAACTGCATAATAGCATTAAGTTATTTAATAATGAGGGTATGTGACGCTAATGTTTATTTCAAATGATAAACGTGCTAAACGCATTTAATCGTCTTTTCAAACGAAGTCACGTTCTTATAGTAACACAAATGAAAGCGACAAGTTACATACCAATTATTTACTAATGAAATTGACTATACTACCTATGTATTACAACTAAATGAAACATACGTACAGTCAAGTGCAGTTTTTTGACGAAAAATGCCTGACAAAATATACTGTCAGTTTAAAGTGCAAGTAAAACTGATAGTTATCTCTACATAGTATAAGAAAGTCGCTTCCCGCTGCCTCTACCTCTATAGCATGCTTAGATCTTTCAAAATACGCAACGGATTTAATGGAGTTTTCACCATCAGTTAGAACATTTTCCGAGAAAGGTTTTTATCTACATCTACACTAATATTATAAAGAGGAAAGATTTGATTGTTTGTTTGTTTGTTTGAAAGTCGACTCTGAAACTGTTAGACCGATTTGAAAATTTCTTTCACTATTGGAATATTAACATTATCCCTGATGAACCTAGGTTATGTTTTATTTTTCTGCGCGGATGGAGTCGCGGGCAACAGCTATGTATAGGTTTATGTACGGGTGTTATAGGAAACTCATATAAACCGAAGCGAAGTGAGGGCAGGTTCGTATTAGTACCGATCGACCAACAAAGTGATCTATCAGTTTTGTCAAAAGTTTCTGTGAGATCTAATTATCACTAAGGTTGACACTTGTCACTGTCATACTATTATTGCGAGGAAAAATCGAACTTGTTGTATCTTGACGTGCAAATGAACTTCAACCGTAGTAGGTTTCCCATATTTTTAACAGACCTAGATAAGTACTAAACCTTTTCTTTCCATAGCTAAGTTGTAATTTCATTGTCCGACAACGAAACGGAAACTATACTATATAATACATATCTGCTATGAATAATCCCAATTACTAAACTAGTAATTACCAAAGCTGTAACGACCGGATATCTTCCGTTCGGCGAACAGCCATTCCGCGACCGAACACCCGTAAAGCCTCCGCAAATGGCGGCGCTTCCGCCGGATGTCGCCCGACGGGAGCTTTATGTTATGAGCTTTCATTTGAAAGCTCTATGGGTTAGAAGGTAGTACGAGTATGTAGTAAATGACAATACATTTGACTATTATATTGAGAGAGAATGGTATTTGGTTTTTATAAGATGGAAGTAATAAATAAATGGTAAGATGACAAATTGAAAGAATGTTAGGAAACGTTATTTCTAAGTGTATTTGTCGTAGTATCCTAAAAAATCATTTTGATGTACATATATATAAATAGTCAAAAAAAGTAATAATGAGAATTTAAGCATAATAAGACGGATTTTAAAACTGATGGCGCAACTACAATTAATACATGATACTCGTATATTCGTTCATTGAATACAAAACGGACACATTCCAAAATAATTTGCTCTTCCATTAGAAATCGTATTCCAACAGCTTGTAATTTTAAAATGCAACACTGACTCATTTTGGATTGTGTCCGTTTTGTATTCAATGAACGAATAATGCGTGCACAGTACAACTTATCGAAAGTAGCTTAGCTATCTATTTTTGATACGTTTATAACAATGATTTTGTCATGTATTTTTTATTTGCCGAAATTGAACATTTTATTCTATTTATTTCTATATTTACACTTCGATGTCAACTTTAATTTATTACTAGTAGGTACATGATTTAAGTTCAAATGACAATAGTGTGTTAGTTTTATTTTTTCTACTATTTTGTTACCATTTATTACATTTAAAATCCCTGCGACTCTTAAATTTATATTTATCAATACACTAACCAGTTTCAAGGTTAAAATAATATAATTAATGATATATTCATGCAAATCAGCAATATTATCCGTCAATAGCTCACTCACGAGTGCGTTGATGTCTAATCATTCTATTTTTTTTTTTAATCTGTGTTGTGAAATTTTGTGTGCAATGTATTATGCTAACGAATGTAATTTAACAATTTTTTTAGTACATGAGAGATAAAAATATGTAAATAACTGTTTATTTTATATGGACACTATGAACCGTTATGTTTACACAAAATGTTATATTTTATTTCATTATTTAGGTACAATAAGAATGGAAATCACTAATTTTGATTTGGGTTGTGTTAAAAAATAAACACCTACTTTTTTAACTCAAAACTGTCCAAACAACAACACTGTTCCTTTTAAAAATCTTACTTATTAGCTACTAAACAATCATTTGAAAAAACATATTTTACCTTAATGGCTCTAAATATCTAATTGTTAAACTTATTTAAAAGGCTTTGTTTTAGGCGCGAAAGGCCTAATCAATCACTGTTAAAACAAGAAACCATTCAATTTTATGTTTTTAATCAACATGACCTCAGGAAGGAGGTACAGTGTAGTGAATAATCCTTTCCCATTGTTTTTTGTCGGATATGTTCGTATTTATCTAGCTTTCTCAATTAGCTTCGTACCCATCAATATGCCAACTGAGAAAGCAAGATAAATACAAAGTTATCCGACCAAAAACGATGGGAAAGGATTGACTACATCTATACAACATTCAACCTTTTCCCAAAGATTTAACGACTTGAAACTATCTTGTAACATTCAAATTAAACACACTTGAAACATGAACGCTCAAGTATAATCACAGTTACGACCAAGATTTAAAGGAAACTTTAGCTACTGTCCATTTATCAATTACCTCAACCTATCAACACCTTAGAGTGTACACCGATGTACACAGCAACATAATACACTTGCGAGCAAAAATAACGTAGCCAATACGACCCGCTATTTATGCTCGCCACTGTACTTACATCTGACACTACTTCTAACTTGTAATTCAAAAACACTCACTAGATTGCAGCCGGTCCCGCCACGCCATGGGGTTCGACACGAGACCCTGGAACCCAGGCCAGTACAACGGCTTATGCTGAAGATAGTGCGCCATTCCTGCCGCAGCAGCCGCCAGCGACAGCCTCGGAGTCAGCAGCCCTCCCCCCACGCCCCCCACAGCAGGCCGCGACAGTATATGATCAATCCCATGAGGGTTAGGAGCCGGAGGAGTCGCCTCCGCCAAGGAACTCAGCGCCGCCAAGGGCGCTCCGAAGCCGTTCTCCAGATTCCTCGTCATGGGTGGCGATCCTCGCAACTCAGACATTTTGCCTAACCAAGCCAATAAGTCCAGGCTTGCTTCTAGCACATCGCACCACTCGGACACGGGCGGCCGCGCGCGCGACGGCACTCCAAATGAAAATATCGAAGCCAAATAAAAACTGTATGGAGACCGCCCAGTCAATCTAAAGGTTTGCGCCACACCCCGCGGCAGGCGCAACGACGGACAGACAGTGCACTCCCTCAGGTTTGTATGGTGTCGGAGCGGGATACAGGATGTGTGGTGTTAAACGGCGAGCGTAGATTGAGCGAATCGGTATTTGATGGCGTTTCTTGTCTCCTTATAATTAAGTCTGGCCAGTTTTTGCGGTCCCCCTCTAGTTTGTCGATGCTGACAAATTCTACAATAATGCAGCTGTTTAAGCTATTGGCGTGGATGATTCATTTTTGACAAATTTGAGAGCGTTTGATAGGTTTGAATGGGTGTATTTTATTGAATGGGAATGATTTTTTGGGAAATTAAATTGAAAAAAAATGTGTATAGGTTTATTATGACTAATGCTATTTTTAGCACATTTAAAATCGCCATTAAGCTCACTTAAAAAAAAGACCACAAATTAAAGAAATCTAAATTAAAAAAAAACAGAAATCTTAGAAAAAATATGTTTTTTTTCAACATATAAATTAGTAATCTTTCGATACTTGCGGTAGCTAAATGATGAATTTCCGTTTAGCAATCCTAGACATATCAATTCAAATTAATAGTTCCAATTAGGTAAATTTAATTCTCACTTCACATCACTAACCATAAACTTTATTTATCAATCTAAATAAAATCCCCATTAAAACTACCCAAGTACATCCGGCTCAGGCACAAAAGCTTAAAAAAGCTCCGAATCCCTATTATTATATAAAATACGCCACAACATTACCCGAATTTAACACCCCTTCAATCCCTAATGGAGGGTATTAAGTAAAATTAAAAAGTTCAAAAGCTCCCCAGCCATCATAAATAAATAAATAAAACTGTTCATAAATACAACAATGAAGCATCCTGACTTTGACAATAAATATTTTTTAGAACACCCTTTAATTGATTAGGTTTGAGATACCTTTTAGAATACCCGCTGTATGTATACCTAGTTATAGTTACTTTTCAATTTAACTAAATATTTTTCTACTTGCAATTTTGAAATTTAAACTTCTAGAAAGGATGCAGATTGAGTTTCTTTATCTTGAGTGTATTGTTGCTTATAAGAAGAATTATGTACCGTAACTTCTCTCTAAAGGGATTTCTTCCATTAACCATGGAATTAATTTGAGAGAACAAAGCACGAGAATAGACAAAGATTATCGCTGGCAAAAATAATTAGACATGGTTCCAGTAAAAATAATTCTGGAAAGCCCATTATTGACATGAAATTTTTACGTTTTCTCGTTTATCAGTACACTTAGCTGATCAACAATAATTTTTAAACCTCAGTGATGTTAATAAGTGATATTAGAATTAAATTACGCGTCGATATCATTTACGAGTGGGGATTCGTATTTGAGCGTTTTTCAAAATAAGTGTACATTCACTTTTATGTCCAGAATTGTTTTTTTTTGGTTTTCCATATTCAGTAAAAATAATACCAAGATTTTATTATGTACTTAAGTGTTTTTTTCCAGTGCGTCACTCACTGTAAATAAAAAAAGACTGCATACAAAAATGTGACGATCTGGAATGGAATATTTGGGATACTTTTTTTGTATGAGGATCGATAGTATCACCGATTCTAAAAATAACAAAAACAACGAATCCTCAAAAAAAAGACCCATTTGATACTAGTTATGTACGGTATGTACTGGTGAGATTAAAAAAAATAAAGTTACTTATCTGATAAAATAAATTAATCCCTGTATCTAAAAAATTAAACGGAACCCCTTATTTATTTTTTTATTTAAGTACATATATCAAATAAAACCAGTTTTGAAACGTTTTGATTTAAAAAAATCAAGGTCATCTAGCAGTAATAACGAATTTCACATCAGCCTGTGAACACAGATGACGGACGAACAAACCGCAACACAATTACGTTTAGTAATTTAGCGTTGTAAGATCCTAATGGCAAGATAAGAGTTCTTTTTAAACGGGTAACCGGTCGAGAAATGACAATACTAATTCATTATTAACTTTAACCCCTCAGCGGATCCCTATAAATAACATATTATACTAAAGTTAGATAAAATCTAACAAAGAGTGCAAAAGCTCAATGACTTCAATAGTAAACCGTCAACCATCTAAATAAATATCCTAAAATCCCAACTACAAAAATATATTTTCTATTTTGAACTTTGTATGTTTGTGTTAAAGTTTAATTTTGAATGGCGTAGGTGTTGGAGTTGTTGTGTTTGGTTCGAGTAGTGTGAATTGTGTAGGATCCAATTAATTATGTTAACAATTGGTCGGAGGCTTCGGCCGGATGTGCTCGGCAGCCGGAAAGAGGTGCGGCGCCTGTGCCAGCGAGCTAGGGGATAATCTAATAAATTATTTAGAGATGTATCTGGCACATAATAAGTTGCTTTAATTTAAGTATTTTTTCAATAACTGAATTAGTTATATAAGCATTGTCTCACGCAGATTGCATTTTTTTTTTATTTAAGCAGTTCACAGCTTATAAATAATTATTTCATTCACATACATACATACATACATAAACTCACGCCTTTATTCCCAGAATGGGGTTTATTTCATTCATTGAGCTTGAATTATTTTTAACACTAGCCTTCGAGGTAAGAAGAAGATAAAATTAATAATTACATTGAAGTTGCATTTTAGTTATTATAGACAGCTCGCTTTCTCTACAATAAACAAAATATTTTTTTTATTAAATTATGGTTAAAAAAATAAGCAGGAGGTCGTTTTAAAAATCTTAGATAAGTCGTACGGAAATTAATTGTCTAATCGCTATTTCCAAATTGCTCGCTATCTTATTGCTCCTCGTCGTTCATGCATGAGTAAAGTTTTTGACACGAATTAACGATAGGTAGGTAGGTACCACTATCGTTTGTTACAAAAACGTTTTATTTTACAAAAATACTCACGTAAAATCGATTTTTCAGTCTTCAGACCTCCTAGATCAAATTAAGATCTGTCCTTCTCTTTTATATGACTAAGAAAATGAAAGTGATACTTTTAACTGACAGATAATTTTAACTGAGAACCTGGATAATCAGTCCTGACAAATCTACAAAAAACATATTTAAGTCGAATATAAAATCCTCTCCCCGCTCCGCTCGTAGGCCCGCTGCCACTGCGCCTCGCCCCCGCCCCTTGCCATTCGTACATCAATTAGACCAACACCTTTGCTTTGTCGGCCATTATAAACGGTCTATTATACTTACGACCCAAGTTATCCTCCACTCGGCCGAACTAAAATAAGCCCTCTTTCCTTTACATAAAGTCCTTCCTAACCGAACTTAATAAAGTTGCTATAAAATATAAATAAATGCTAATTTGAACTGTATCGCCATATAAGTGGTGTCTAGGTAACTATAGAATTGCGCGTTTGTCGTAAATAATAGCATTGCAAGTTTTAATTTAAGGATGATAATGTGTTTAAGGATTTTGGGGTAGCTAGAAGGACAAAAAAACTTGCTAATAATCTATAAAAATAAGTGACAGTTTCATAAAACCACTTTTATGAAACGACCTATAATACATATGCCCAGTATGATCGTGTAAAAACAAAAGCAGAGATCAATAGTAAACAAATGTGCTTCCTCCACGAAAAACACATTTAAATCAATACATAATTCCAACGTTTGCAACTCGAATCACACAACAGGAATACTTAAACAACAAAATTGGCAACATTCTAAGCGAATTGCGGCTCCACCATATTCCCCGGTAAACTTTAAACAGCGATAAAAAAATCAACCGATATGAAGAATCGAGTAGTGTGTCCGCGCATTTAGATCGAGTCGCTGCGGGAGCGAGCGAGAGAGGCGGCCAGGGGTGGCCGTGATTGGCCGGGGGACGCGCGGCCCCGCCTCCAGACGCGAGTCACCCCACGTGTTTTTGCCCAGACGATTTTCAGACATGATAGAGTTCGGACGTGCCGGCGTCGCCGGAAACTTTCAGGAATTTACGTTTTCATTTTATTTATGTGTATTGGTTATAGTCGTGAAAATTATCTTGGATTAAGATCAACACACTGATTGATGAAATGCTTTTTAATTATTTTCAGAACTTATTAGGAAACTGAACTAATTGTATACATAATACATATATATACCTTCACTCCTGTGATCCCAGAATAGGGTAGGCAGAGCTACAGAATTACTTACAATTTTAAAAACTATACATTATGGAGAGGCCTATTGTCCGTAGTGGACAGGTATAGACTTGAAGCAATACCTAATGATAAATCTAATTAGAATTTGATCACTTTCGAAGCGTTCTTGTTGGACATAACCCTTCTTGTAGTCTGCTCAAAACTTTTTTTTTATGTCATAGGGAAGACAAACGAGCACACAGGCCACCTGATAGTAAGTGGAAACTGTGACCCATAGACATTCGCATTCACAAGACTGCAATGCAATCCTAAGACTGCAAATGTGTTGCTAACCCTGAGGACTAAGATGGAATGCCTCTACGCTATCATTTCACCGGCTGTCTTATAACTTACTTACTTATCGTAAAATAAATTAACATTTTTGTAGGTACTGGTATTCGTACCATACATATTTATTGTACATCATCATGTGTGTCCAATTTTATTATATTTTATATTATTTTTATTTTTAACACTGTAATTTTTTGTATGTACAATTTGGGTCTCTTGCCTGTAAATAAACGATTTATTATTATTATTATTATTAACAATTATTGTCCTAACTAAAACTTAGAAAATAATATTAAATAACTTGAAAACTTTTCATTTACACTTTCAGAATAACAAATTTAGCAATGTAGGGTAAAGTGACCAGTGGTGAGCCAGAGAACTGTAGTGGACCTCTGCCTATACTTTGTATGAATGGGAAGAGTACAAAATATATATTTCCAATTCTTCACACTCATTATTATAAAGTTGACTAATGGTCTCTGTCTGACCACCGGTGACTTTACCCTATATCAAATTAATAAAACAATTGTATCCATCTCTAAGTAACGCCCTCATTAAACTAACGGCGGAACTACAACCGAGTTAGTTTTTAATCTCCACAAATGGCTATAAATCAATAGTAATGCGACTAAACAAACGGAATTAAATCAGGAACCCTAATGTTGTGAAGGGTTCCGTATGAACCCCCGGCGCCGCTAAATTGCGAATATGAGTTTGCATTTTCGGTAAATTTAGTTTTGCGAAAGTTATTTGTTGTTCTATTATAATTTATTTTTTTATTATTATTTCATATCTTCAAATGAAAATTCAGTTTTTGTTATGTCGTGAGAAGCACTTATAACTAAATTTTACAACAGACATGTTTAACTTTTATTTTTTATTTAAGTTTTGTGATTATTATAATTTTATTTCTGTACTTTTGACATTTTTGTTCTTGGTAAATTTGTTTTACATTTTTCACGTATTTTCAATTAATGTGCAATGTGTAACGCAACTTTATATTGAGCAATAAATCTTCTAATCTAACATTGATTTGCAGTCTGTAGAGAATTATTTCCTTGGCTTTGTTATTTAGTGTTTTAAAACACCAAATTAGGTATAACAAGATGTCAATATCACCACATTATTTGAGACGTGACATCTCGCTGTTGGTTGGTCTTCCGTATCAATCTAAACAAACTAGAGTTAAAATTCTAATTAGACAATATTACTAATTTGACCATTATCATAATTACGATTTAATATGATATATATTGAAACAAAAACATAGTACGGTCAAAAACTTAAATTGTTTAGATAACATAAAACCCAGGGTACAACAATGACGGTCGGACGGACGAACGAGTGATTGTCCTAGTGGCGAGTTTAGGTAGTCCCGCCAGAGCGAACTAAACACATTTTAGCGCGTGCATTTTCAATTAAGCAGCCTTATACGTTCGATCCATCGGCAGAAACCATGCTGCTAAATTGAAAATGCACGCGCTAAAATATGTTTTGTTAGCACTGACGGGACTACCTAAACTCGCCGCTGCGATTTCGCTCGTTCGTCCGTCCGTCCGTTGTTTTTGAGAGAATAACACCCTTTGGCCTGGGTAGTGATTCTGTAAACAACGCCGGTCGTGCGGACTGTCGAGTAATATCCAAGCGGCGAGATTAAGTACCTAGTCCCGTCAGTGCGAACAAAACACATTGTAGCGCGTGCATTTTCAATTAAGCAGTCTTATACGTTTGACCCATCGTGCTGCTAAATTGAAAATGCACGCGCTAAAATATGAATGTGATAATAATAAGTAAAATTGGACTATTGTTGCAAGTTAGGACCATAGTTAGTTATGTAGTTTTACGGTAGTCAAATTAACCATATCCCAATTGAAATCCAAACAGAACCAAAAGTAAAACGACAACAGTTGCGAATAACATTTAATCCCGAACCTTTTAAATTAACAGTCGTACCCCCGCGGCCGGGTAAGGGAGCGTGTCATTGCCTAATAGAATCATCTCGGCCCATTGCCGCGGCGCGAGTGTCCCCTATCCGGGCGTTTACCCGACGGTTATTAGATTTCGTTTAGTTTCAATTATATTAAGGATAAACAAGTAGACAATATTAATTTAATTTTAAGTCTTAAGGGGTTAATACAGAAGGTGTTCTTTTAGGGTTTACCTACCCGGTGAGAATCCAACGGTACCTTTATGACTTGATCATTTGAAAATACAAAGTAGCAAATTCTACTCGAGCTTTGTACTAAGAAATATGAAATTGCGGTCCTATGGTTTGAAGCCGTATTTATTTAACGAAGTGTTTTTTTTTAATTACTTACATAATACAGGATGTCCTAGAAAGTCGTGCCTAGCGAAAGTTCTGAGGTAGACCATGTCATGGAGTATAATGTTCGGCGATATTTTATTTGTTTCAAATCAATAAATAAATAAATAAATAAATATAAGGGGACAATCTCACACCAATTGACCTAGTTCCAAACTAAGATCTAGGCTTGTAGTATGGGTACTAGACAACGATATAAATACTTATATAGAGAAATATATACTTAAATACCTACATTAGAAAACATTCATGACCCAGGAACAAATATTCGCGCTCATCACACAAATATCTGCCCTTACCGGGATTCGAACCCAGGACCGCTAGCTTCGTAGGCAGGGTCACTACCCACTAGGCCTAATTTATGATGATTCGATTTGGGTTTTGGGCCTAAAATAATAAAATATTTTTTAAGACACCATTATAAACATTGTCTGTTACTACATTTAAGTTTTTCACTGTTTAAATCTGACAGCCATATGTATTACGTATGTCTAAATAAATCATTCTTATTCTTATTTACATTTTATTATATAACTTTTCAAGCAATATCCATATTAATATTATGAATGCGATAGTCTGTCTGTCTGTTACCTCTTCACGCTTAAACCGCCGAACCGATTTGGGTGAAATTTGGTGCAAATATAGTTTGAATCCTGGGAAAGGACATAGGATAGATTTTTCCCAAAATCCATCCCCTAAGGGGGTGAAATAGAGGGTGAAAATTTGTATGGAGCCACGATATAAACGAGTTCCACGCGGACGGAGTCGCGGGCAGAAGCTAGTATACTATAATTAAAAGCACTTAATTTTTGTTTATAAAAAGAACCATAATTAATTAACTCACTTTCTTTTAAATAGTCCAACGGCGCCATGTTAATAGATACAATTTTGGCAAGTGTCTGCCTTTTTACTTTTTAAGTCAAGGCTGGTAGTCATACATACATACATACCGTCACGCCTTCATCCCAGAGTGGGGTAGGCAGAGCTACAGAATTACCAACAACTTTAACAGCCAGTTGTTAATTCTGTAACCACATTTTGCACAAACAGGCTAAGATGTATATCATGTGTATATTAGTGACAGGTTGCAAGCCTATCGCCTAAAAATACTACAAGCCTTTAATCCCTTAGTCGTCTCTTACGACTTCCACAGGAAGGTATGGAGTGGTACTATTCTATTCTATTCTGCCGGCAACCACACGGCCAACGGCAACGGCAACGGGTAGTCAAGCCTAATTAATTTCACAATATATAACTACTCAGCGTCCTAGACCATTACTTCGTTTTCCAAAGTACGCTTTGCCCAGAACAATCAACATTGTAGCAACATCAAGAGAAACATTTGCTTTAAACGGTTCCTAATGCTCTTAATGTGTAAACAGTATCTTGGCCGCGTCTCTACCCTGCATAAATGATGCCCTTCATTAACACGGGTTTAACGACTTGGCCGTTACACTTCCGGAAAATGACCCGTCTACCTAGCATGCGACGATATTATACATTTTATTTCATAATGTTCAGTTAAAAAATAATCCTATACTACAATCAATATGATTGCATATTAAAATGCAAGTGATTTATACTCGTAATGTTTTTGTCTAATAAAATGTAATGAGCGTGAGTTTGAGTTAGATTATTTTTATACTTTTGTTCCCGTTGTTATTATTCGTTCATTGAATACTAAACGGACACAATCCAAAATGAGTCAGTGTTGCATTTTAAAATTAGAAACTGTTGGAATACGATTTTTAATGGAATTTTTTTAGAATGTGTCCGTTTTGTATTCAATGAGCGTATTGTTCGCGTTCCCAAAAACATCCCAAACAAAATACTAATAAAGTATTAAGTGTAATAGCCTAATTATTCAAGAAGGATCTAGTGAACATGTTATTATGACACGAGAAAAATACTTTCATAATAGTATTGCTATAAAAACTTTGGGAACAATCTGACATAAATTTGCAGATTGGGTGGACATTTGGTCGTTTCAACTTTAAAACTGTAATAATATGCGAATACGATAATGATGGCGGTTTAGTCGACAAAAAAACACTACGCCCGATTACGTATAGACTTAAGTAGAAATAGGAAAAAATACTCTAGCTAAATAATTTTGATAGGTTGAGATATTTATTATCATCTTCATCACCTTATCTCTTTTGTATTAAAACTCCTAATCTTACCTTGAGAGTCCTTGTACGAATAGTAGTATAGAAACGAAGATCGAATGCCAAGAAAGTGAAGAATTTATTGATCAAATTAGAAAACTTAGGCCTTTATTAATAAACTCATCTTGGCTGAGATGCGCGTCACAAGATCCGTCAAAGTAAGCGTCAAATATAGAACACTGTCTGTTTTGACACATCTCAAGACGAGCATTAGAGTTGAGATTAGTTTATTAATACGGGCCTGACTTTATTTCATTCATACATTCATATTCCACTGACTAATTTCGTTGTACTATCAGACCATTGGAACCTTGACCCACCATAGAATTGTGTCACAGAGACGTTATGATTCAAGTCATAAGAAGTGTCAAACAAATTGTTTTATAATGTCACTGTGACACCGTTCTATGGTGGGTAAGAGTTCCATTGGGATGATAGTACGTCGGGCTTCAGGAGGTAAAGTTAAGACCGGCGGAGAATGCTAGGTCCGCGTTAAGGGTAATTAGCCGGCACCCGCGTCACCGTGCGCACGCGACGACACCGCGGCGACCGTGTCAACTGCCCTTAAGTGGAATACAAAAGGACAAGTTGGGACCACCACTACTGAACATAATTCACACAGACTAACAACGTGTTTTCTAAGTATTTAAGTATATAATAATCTATATTAGTATTTATATCGTTGTCTAAGTACCAATAGTAAAAGCCTAGAGCTTAGTTTGAGACTAGGTTAATTGGCATTGTTCATATTTTTACAATTACTCCAATTCGAAAACCATTTCGAGGAATAGGGTTTTAAACAGCTTGAAATAGTATGTTTTAATACAGTATTACAATTACTTTTTTTCATTTGATATCGTTTAATTGTTGTAATTTATTTAGAAAATGCCATCCCAAGTTTATAATAATCATGTCATCCATTAAAGTCTGCTAAATAAATAAAGATATTAAAACAAAACTATTGGGTCAAATACAAAATTAATGAAATTTGTGTCTCAAAATTTGCTATTCGTTCGAAAGAGAAAGTAAAAACCGTGAGTTATTTTTTTTTGGTCAATCCCAATAGGTGTGGCATTGTCCCCTATAAACGCGTAATAGCGTAATGTTCCCTTGCAACTCGATGTAATGTAGCCGAGAGCAAGGTGCAGGGTAGTGATTCTCTGAACAACGACGGTCGGACAGACGGACGAGTGAATGTCCAAGGGGCGAGTTTAAGTAGTCCCGTCAGTGCGAACAAAACATATTTTAGCGCGTGCATTTTCAATTTAGCAGCATGGTTTCTGCCGATGGATCGAACGTATAAGGCTGCTTAATTGAAAATGCACGCGCTAAAATGTGTTTTGTTCGCTCTGACGGGACTACTTAAACTTGCCGCTGCGATTTCGCTCGTTCGTCCGCCCGTCTGTTGTTTTTGAGAGAACCTGTCTACCTGCGGATGTCGTAAGAGGCAACTAAAAGAGTTTAGGCTTGTACTTAGTATTCTTGCAAGTCTTGCAACCTGTCACTAATACGCTGGTAAACATTATAGTCTATTCGAGCAAAATGTGGTTACTGAATTATTAAAAGTTTTTAAACTTGAAGGTAATTCTGTACCTCTGCCTTCCCCACTCTGGGATAACAGGCGTGAACAATATATGTATGTAATACTTAAATTGATCTTGGATGAGATGCTCATCTCAAGATACGTCAAAATGCAATGTGAATGCATGCAAATGCTTTGCTAACCCTGAGGTCTAAGATGGTAACTCTAGGCTAGTAATACCACCGGTTGGCCCATCTTATCGAGACAATAATGAAAACCCTGCGCAGCCTGGCAGTAGGTTAGAGAATAAGACGGTGGTAGACCCTGCACAAGGTCCTACCACTAGTAAAACAGGGGTATCCAAAAGGGTCCATCTGTAAAGATAAGATAAATGTTGTAGTTTGGATGTTAGTTATTCAATCACGCCAGAACGGCTGTACTGAAGTAGATGAAATCAGGCATTAGTTAAATCTGGAAAGGCTATTTTTTATTCTGTAAAATTGGACAGGGCCCGAGGGAATAGCGGTTGTGCCAAAACGCCAGTTTATAATACATTGGGTTATACCTACACAATTATTTTGTTTTTTTTAACTATTACACTTGTTTGATTTTCGAAATAAATAAATAATAAACAACAATACTAAAGGTATTTGGTATGTACTTTCTGAAGAAACTTGAAATTATTATCGTCCTCGCATTTATTAGTTGCGACAAAAACGCCATACCTACCTCACGCACCTAATAACAAAAATAATAAATAAAACAGCCAAATTAACAAACAAATAACAAAATATAATCCGGAAATAAAGTTAATATTACCAATAAACTTTTAAAATAAATCAAAAACACTTGTTTTCAGCGTCTTAAAGTCGATCCATAAACAATGCGCTGAGTGTTGCCATTTAAAGAACTTTTTTAATCGCGCTGCGGCGACAATTTATCGCTTTTAATTCGAGCGGCGATAATGTAGCGTCAGTCGATACAACACCAAATTAATGGTAGGTGCACCGGGGTCAGGGAGGGGACGTGTCGATGGTTTGCACCTGGACGAGTATCGATAGCGTTCAGTAAAATTAAAATTTTGAGAATAGAACACCAAAGACTGGTACTGCCAATTACTGTACTAGGAAGAAAATATTAATATTAGATATTGGCGAAAATAAGTTATCACAACATAATCGTAAAATATTTGCATAAAACATGAATAAACTCAAAAAACTGCATTGTTTAGCAATGTTCAAAATACCTGACCGAATTTGTTAATCTGAAATTTCATTAAATATTTAGGTTACACCGCAACGAGTTTCATCATTTCGTTTTTATTTACTTAGTGTGTTTGATCATCTGTTGATTCTGTAAAAGACTAGTATTTTATGTATTCCTTACTGCCATAATTTTGGTTACTTACCAATTAACATTTGTAATATTATACTTAAGAGGATTATGAGGTGACAGTGAAATCGCTTGGCTGTCATTTTTTTTTCCATATTTACTTTAGTTTCTCACCCTCTAAAACGAGTCTGATTTCCAAGATCCAGAATCAATTGTAATTTTTATTAAAAAAAGTAGGTTTGCACTGTTCCGTTTGATTATTTTAGTTTGTTCTCTACAAGAAATATTGATTTGAAAAAGAAAACATACGGTAAACGTCTAGTTTTTCATAATACCTATGTAACGTTTTAAAGAGACAGAAATGGTACCGAATTTTGTGTGAAAATAAGTCTTACAATCATCTTAAGTTTTATTGTAATTTTAATATTTGAAAAAAGAAAGTTTTACTAGAGTTTAGGTATTGCAACGCTACTTCTCAGGAATATTGGTCTTGTATAAAACTCTTATAGATTCACTCTATAACACCGTTAAAAAGAACCACAATGTAGCCACTTTATTTGAATAACTTGCATCTTAATAATGTGTATCGACTCGACACCAAGTTATCGACTGCCCCATCCCTACCCGCAGTAAGCAGCGTCCGTTAATCCGCAAGTTTTCCAATAGCCCCGCACCTGCGCCGTGTTTATTGTCCCCCCCTCGCAGCAATACCACGTGTTTACACGATTTCTAACACTAATTATGATTATAACGGAGAAAAGAGCCGAGTGACCCTACATAGATGCATTTGGCGAACGTTATCGATATCGAAAATGGTATAGGATTAACTTAAACTGTCGAGCACTATGTCAATTCTATACATTGTGATAGTTATCGATAATAGCTGACGTTACCGTTATGATCTTGTCTAGGCTAGCGCAGCAAAGGCTTGGAATCTGGTTACTGTGCACGCTTTACAGCCGCTACGATATATTTACAGTAGTTCTTACATTTATTTTACTAATACTTCCTACTTACTATTTATTTGTCTTAAAATCTTATTAAGTAGTATTTGAGACGCCGCCATCGAAAAATGACAAAAAAACTACACTTTTACTTTGGCACAATCAGAAGAAAATTGTTAATACCCAATGTTCAACATTGTCGAAATAAGTTCGAGAACGTAAACTTAGAACATATCTGCGACAAGGTTCTAAACCAAATCAATATCTCCCGCGCAACCACACACTCTATTTCTATTTCTGTCACCACTCGCGCCAATCCGAGTGACCGCGCATAAATCTACCCCCTACTCCCCATTAACTAGCACTTAGCACTTAACTGGGGGGTGGAAGGGGGGAGGGTAATCGAGTTTGTTTGACCGCTGTCTTGCAGTAATTTCGGTTTGAGTGTAATTTGCTGGGATTTTGAAGTAACTGGGTAAGTTTGGGGCGGGTGATGTAGTGTTTTCTGCGGATTAATCCCTTCTAAACCTCCTACATTTAGAAAGAAAGGAAAATATTTTATTGGAATCAAAACAGCACCTCCCGACCACCAACTTACATACATACATGATGACGCGCTGGCCTAGTTGTTAGTGACCCTGCCTACGAAGCTAGCGGTCCTGGGTTCAAATCCCGGTAAGGGCAGATATTTGTGTGATGAGCACGAATATTTGTTCCTGAGTCATGGTTGTTTTCTATATATTTCTCTATATAAGTATTTATATCGTTGTCTAGTAGCCATAGTACAAACCTAGAGCTTAGTTTGGGACTAGGTCAATTGGTGTGACATTGTCTCCTGAAATTTATTATTGTCTCCTGAAATTATTATTACGAAATCAGCCACATGCTTCGTCAACAGTACAACGGTGTATATAAAATAATCAGCATGGTATAATTAATTTAAGTCATTAAGTTGGTGGTGGTGGAGAAATAGTGGAAAAGGGCCGAATCTTAAGTACCCGAAACCGGCGTGCGTGCATGACTCGATGTATGAATGTGGAAGAAGCGAAAGAAATTTGTCAAGATCGTAGCAAATGGAAAGAAGTGGTCTCTGCCTACCCCTCTGGGAAACAGGCGTGATTTAATGTAAGTATGTACGAACCAATCAATCACCAAACCGTCAAACCCACAATAAACCCCACGCTTTGAGGGCAACATAACCCAACGTATCTTATTTTTAAGCACGTTTGACTCTTCACCTCACAAAACCAAACAAATTTCCTTAAAAAAGCAGCTAACTTGAAACAAAGTAACACATTGTCTCCGAGCTAATTTACATCGCGGTTCCTTGGTGAAATGTGGTGCACTCACGGAGCCCGGGGAACTATGGGGCTGCTAACTAGCCGGGACAAGCGCGGAGCCCGGGGCTTCGGAAGGGATAGAGCTGCTGCGGGAATTGATAGCATGAATTTTTTTAACAGGTACTTTGAGAAAAAATCACCCTTACAGAGGTATGTCTAAAACGCATATAATTAAAAAAATATATTATATAATTAGAAAATATATTAATTACTTTAGGCTAGTGGCTAAAGAGCTTAAACGCCACACGGTCTTTTCTACGTTGCAGTCAGTGCTTCATGAAAGGCTACAACTACCTACATTAAAATTTCTATTGATTATTCGTACATATATTCTCAGGGATTATAATAAATGATTTCATAACGTAGACCTATTTGACTGTAGTAAGCCTGTGCTTAAGAAACGTCTCACTCTACTTATGGGGAATCATTAGGTGTATAGACACACACTCACACACACACACACACACACACACACAAACAAGCATACGCGAGCATTCTCTCGCACTACTCAACATATCCTTATGCTAAGTTTTGTTGTTATTGTATTTTTCTATAATATGAGTTAACTAGGCAAGTTGTTACATTTTTAATTATGGTTCACTTAACTTTATTTCTGTGGTCATGTTTTACTGGCTTACTGTTTTGTATCATGTTTTATTTGTTTTCATAAAATGTAATGCAGTTGATGCCCAAAAAAAAAAAAAATCAATTGAATCTCCTTAACATTAAAAATGCCTAAAAGAAAAACATTTTGCTACGGCGAGTGATATGATGTCAAACGCATTGTGAACGTCATTTTATTTAAATTCATTTGTATTACATTTTCTAAGGGTTCGATTATCAATTCTGCCACATTAGGGCCTCCATAGACGGATTTCTTGAAGCAGTGATGACCGACAGCCCCGTGGTCACAACTGGACAATCTGCAGTTCCATTACGAACCTAGAGCATTACTTATAAAACTGCACTGCAGGTCACCCAGTAGCGACCACAATAGCAGTCCGTTTATGGCAACCCTAAGGTGTTAGTCAATAATCTACTGAGTTTGCTTTATCTCTTTATAATGCCGGGGGCCTAGTATGGCTGCGTTTATCGCGTGATAAATTTTGGATAACGCTTCCGTCACCTTCTGACAAGTAAATAAGTACACGTGTCAAAAAGTGACGGATGCTTTATACAGTTGACACGCGATATAGACGCAGCCATACTAGGCTCGCTGGTCTTCGCTTTTTTTTGTTTTTTAATTTCTTCGAATATTAACGGTAATTTAATTGGCGTAATGATCAAGATGCATGATGAATTGATGATGATCATGATAGATATGTATTATTTAGTTGATTAATAATAAATAAGAGCAGTCACCTCTACCCCATTCCTCGGCCCCCGCTCCCCGTATCTCCGCCGAGCCTTCAATCATCTAATTGGCGGTTCAGCGCCGGCGCCGACGTATGCGTCGCCCCATAACTCCCGTACGAGTAGCTCCCATACCCCCCCCCATCCCGGGGCTAAGTGCTCCTTTATTGGCAAGCTTTAGCTTCCGGTGAAAAACGAAGTCAGTGTGTGGAACTTATGTCTCCATATCTCCAATAAGTACCAGTGAATTTTAATAAGATTGGAATCTGGTTTGTACTTTTAAAAAAAACAGTATCCAGAGACAATCTTACACAAAATTACTAAGCGTAATCACTACATAGTATAAAACAAAGTCGCTTTCCGCTGTCTGTCCCTATGTACCTATGCTTAGATCTTTAAAACTACGCAACGGATTTTGATGCGGTTTTTATTAATAGATAGAGTGTTTCTTGAGGAAGGTTTATATGTATAATAAATCCTGTTTCATGAACGGGTGTTACAGAAAACTCACATAAACCGAAGCGAAGCTAGGGCGGGTCGCTAGTTAAACTAATATAGTAAAGCATAGTTTTAATATAAGTATCTTAAAACGTGTCATTTTAACGCCTATCACAAATTAAAGCCGAGTTGAGATACATTTAGAGAATGTTCCGATTAATGAGAGGAAAACCACATACATACCAACTTACATCTACCTCTGCACTAATATTATAAAGAGCAAAGATTTGATTGCTTGTTTGTTTGAATTGAATAGGCTCCGAAACTACTGAACATATTTGAAAAATTCTTTCACCATAAGAATTCTACGTGATCTCTGACGACAGCTAGTAGATGAATAAAAAAATTATTATATGCTGTGGTTATTTATTAGATATTTTTTGCACTTAGGTACAGTCACAGCCCGCGAATGTTACGCCACTTGCCACTCTTCTTAATTTAGCCGTGTAACTACTCTCGGGTAATATGTCAAGTCTGCTGTCAACCCAAAATGCATTACACAGTTAAATTAAGAAGAGTGGCAAGTGGTGTAACATTCGCGGGTTGTGACTGTACAGTCAACCAATTTGATTCCTAGGCCACTATGGACTTTGTCAACGTGACGTTGTAAACCAAATCATAGGGAGTCTCTTACGTTTCGGTTGACAACTTCACTTTAACATAGTCCAAAGTGGCCTAGATATCAAATTGGTTGACTGCACCTGCCAGGAATCGTCCCAGTCCCATTTGTTTCTAATTAGATAATCATGATAAAATAATTGCTAAGTTTGACATCAATAAAAAAATGTTCTCATCTAACAAAAAAACAAGCAAAATTATTTTTAAATAGACCAAATAATGCATATAAATAAGTGAGATACATAACAGTTGTAGCAAACATTAAAAGATTAACACGCTTTGGCGAGGCGATTAACACCTTGAGTGCTGAAATATATTTCATGGCGACTGCTCCTACCTATATATAAAACGGTATAGCTGTTAAAAAACACAAAACTACAAGTAACAAGCAAACATAAATGAATGAGAGTATCCCAAAACAGGCGAGAAATCATTATAATTCAATTATCACTTCACCCTTCCGTAATACTTTAACAAAAACTTAATTAACGGAAGATGAAATCCATTCCGCAGATTACAAAAAAAAACAAGTGACAATAAGAAATGTGTTTTAGGGCTCTGCAATAAAAAAGTAGGTACAGTCAACCAATTTGATTTCTAGGCCACTTCGGACTATGTTAAAGTGACGTTGTCAACCAAAACGTAAGAGACTCCCTATGATTTGGTTTACAACGTCACGTTGACAAAGTCCATAGTGGCCTAGGAATCAAATTGGTTGACTGTACGTACTTACCACTTTACCACGAATGATGAATATTGAAAAAAATTAATATAATGATATTGATGATGATAGATATCTTGAAGTGGTAAAGATACGACCTGTGGTTCTTTTAGACTGAGTGATATCTAGGAATGATTTAAAATAACTCTAACATTTAAGATCTGAAATCATAAATTAGATAGGTATAACTTTATTTTTAGTAGTACATACGTACATTAAATCACGCCTGTTTCCCAGAGGGGTAGGCAGAGACCACTTGTTTCCACTTGCTACGATCTTGACAATTTTCTTTCGTTTCTTCCACATTCATACATCGAGTCATGCACGCACGTCGGTTTCGGGTACCTACTTAAGATTCGGTCCTTTTCCAGTATTTCTCCGATTTGACTCGAAAAAGTACGCCTAGGGTGGCCCCTTCCGACCCGTCCACTCACTTTCGATCTGTATATCTCTTTCGTCAATCTTCTTTCATCCATCCTTTCCAAATGACCGAACCATCGAAGCATGCCCTTTTCAATCTTAGTCACTACATCTTCTTTTATTCCACATTTATCTATGACTGTTTCATTCCTTACTCTTATTTATTAATTAACTTGAAAAAAATAACAATTATTACTAAATTAATTTGACTATAATACTCCATGAACATTAGAGCAACCATTTTTTATAGATTTTGATCGTTTCGATAATAAGTTTTGAGATTTTGATGTGGATACAATAAATCAGCATAAGAGAATTAAACATGATTCTGATATAAGAGTAGGTATGTGGTAGTTATAACAAATAAAATTTAAGAGTATGAAATTACGACTTATAAATTTAAATAGATCAAATGCAAACCCAGCCATATTTATGATGACACTTTATCTACTGCCTAAAAATATGCCTAACTAGTTTTCTTATGTTGTCTTAAGATTTAATAAAAAAATTAAAAAAAAAAAATTATTTTTTTCATCGAATTACGCATACTTAATGTGTTTCATTTTGTCATGGCTTAACGTCATAATAATATGCTATGTAAAATTAAACACGTTTAAGAGTTTTGTCTATCTATCTAAAGTACCAATTTCACCAAAAAGTTCTTCGGCCGTGAGTTCATACATTTTGACAGCTGTTAACGCTCTAACCGTCGTCTGTTAAGTGGTTAACATCGTTTGGTGAAATTGGTACTTAGTATCCAGATTAGTTTTACAAGTGTTTCAACGTAAAAAAGTTCTCAATTATTTATTGCTTCCATAAGTCATACATAATATACAGGTGTTAGGGAACACAACTTTTAATTACTTATAAGGTATGACATAAACGACTCACTAACTTTTTAATAATATTTACGACACGGATACTAACATTTTAATCCAAATCCTTGTTATTCGCGTTCGCTTGACCGTTTTTTCAATCCCTCTCGAACATAACTCACCATGGAAAAAACACCTCATCTACAAATGGATCCGAAATAAGTTCCAATTCTTCGATTCCAATTTCAAACCGAATTCGTTCCAATATTTATTGGAGATTCAGATTAATCTTTAATTCGCCCTCCCCAGTTCCGCTTAAAAACGCGCTTATGGCCGCTTCCCATTGCACAACCTCTGCCCTTATGTCTTGTTCCCTTCGGTCGGTTTTGCGCTGTTAGGTTTTCGATGGGAGTAGTAAAAGTGGGAAATATTTATGAGCTTTCGAAGGAAATTCTTTCTGAATGTTTGCATTTATGAAAATATGCTCGAATGAATTGGGGGCTGATCTACGGGGTGATTCGTTTGTGTAATTGACATGAATTTATTGCAACTTTGTAAATTATATTTTGAATAGTTAGAAGTGTTATGTACCTAATATTTGTAGTAATACTAAAAAAAAGTTTTTAACGAGAATTTTTATTACTCCTTTTAAATGTAGGCAAGGGTATTCATATCATGAAGGTGAGTCCGTTGAAAACCAAGTCCAAGACATAATGTATAATCATGTAGGTACCCATTCAATCGAGTGGTGCCCACGAACTGATCTGATGATGAAACTGGTTGAAGGTTATAGGATCTTCATTGTAGTTAACAGTTTTTTACTATATGAGATAGATTTTTCATACACACTTAATTTTTCTACTTTAATAGAATCTGCTGAAATCATGATTCGACGCATACCGCAAAACAGGTACCTACGTAAGTATTTTAAACACCGGCTGTTCAGCACCACATAACACTTAAGTTAATAGAAACAGCACTTAGCGTAAACTATATTCATAAAAAATAATGTACCTATGGACGTACACGTTTTTGAAAAATAATGAAGTAAGTTATAGATAAGTACTTATTTTTGATTTTATAATTTAATTAACTTTTAAGTTGTTTATTCAATAAGCGATTACCACGACCTAAACTAAGGTCTTTAAAATGCAATCTATGGAATCAGTTTCTTGAAACAGTTTATTGTTTAATAAAATCTGAGGTTAATTTGTATGATTTTTCTCAGTTTATTCTTTTTTAATCCCGCTGTATCCGGTCGCGATCGGAAACCGGGTGTAATTCAACCCGGATCAAGCGCCGGCTAATAATGTCCCGCTCGGGGGCAGCTAGCACACTGAGGGTTCCGGTCGTATCTCGGGTAAACTCGTCCACGAACTTACGTTTGTTGGCCCGACAGTGCGTATAATTTGTATGTTCGTGTTCGAACACTTTGAACATGTAATTTAATTTTTACGTTCGCGAATTTTAATAATCTCGGTAGTGATTCTCTCACAACGACGGTCGGGTGAATATCCAAGCGGCGAGTTTAAGTAGAGCATTTTCAATTTAGCAGCACGGGTTCTGCCGATGGATCGAACGTGTAAGGCTGCTTAATTGAAAATACACGCGCTAAAATGTGTTTTGTTCGCTCTTACGGGACTACTTAAACTCGCCGTTGCGATTTCGCACGTTCGTTCGACCGTCCGTCGTTTTTGAGAGAATGACACCCCGATAGACAATCTCCTGATCTCCTCACGTCAGTTGGGTGTCAATACAAATAGAGTTGAAAAGTGGTAACGGATCTCGATTAACAATACTAACTATCTGTGACGTCACACTATCGGATTATGGTTTCATGGTGTCAGTGAGAGGACTCTCATGCTTACTGCCACCATCCTACCATCACTACCACCATCACATCACCAGCACCATATTGGTCCTCAGAGCCACAAAGTCCTAAGTGTACCGAGACGATCTAATAATATCCGAGTAAAAACCAAATAAATTTATTTAACAGAAATATTACAAAAAAGGTTTACAACCCCTGTAATTAGATTCTCAATACTACCAATAAGGCTACGATTGTTCACCCTAAGTCAAATATATCAAAAGAAAACACACTTTCAATAAACAAAGCTCAATAAAAACATAATTTCCTCAATAAATTTAAACTGCCTTAATACAGAGAAATCATTCACATTCTGATATTAAAAAGCATTACTTTCTGCACCTACTTATCAATGACTTTTCTTTTACCATCCTCTTACATCAAAACGACGTAAATGCCATACCATCCTCAGCAAATTCAACCTGTATATAATTGACGTAAGCTTACAAGTGGGATGAAAACTTTATAACAAAGACGTCTTTAATGCTAAGAAAGGTAACCTACCGCCTCAGCCGAAATCAAACTAAAAACCTTCGTCTTAAAGTTCATTTCATTCCCTTAGGGTTTCTTAAGGTGGTTCGATTGCGAATTCTTTTAATAAGGCGGATGATTTACGCCACGCCACGTGCACGCGGCGCCTTAATTAGGGAAAAAAGCGGCGCGATGCAGTCACACCTTTACTGACGTGCCATATTGATTTGGGAGAATTGGCGGGAAATTTTGTTTATGGCGGTTTGCTTACTTCCGTTTTTGTTTTGGTCGCGAGGGCGAAACATGTTATGCCGTTCTAAACAGTAATATTACGTGAGTATATACAGGGTGTCTAAGAAATTGATGTAATTATGACAGGTGGATGGATATATTTTTAACGTATACAGCAACATTTAAAAAATAAAATTTGTGCTAGCCGTACTTTAAACGTGCAAAGTGATTTCAATTAAAATCTAACAATTAAAAAATAGCTTTATTTTATTTTAATTAAGTAGGTAGGTACTCTCTCTCTGTGCAATATAATGAAATTGCATTTTTGAAATTAACATGAAAAAATACATTCTTATTTGGCCATTTAAGAAAAAATATTGCCCTATCATACTCGTATCAAAGATAAAGATGGATTAAGGTGAAAACTATAATGTACCTATGGTGACAAATTGTATTTTTTCCCCAAGTACCTATGGTCTATAAAAAAATAAAATGAATAATGAAAAGCGATTTAAAGCATAAAATAAAAAATCCTAGGCTTATTGAAAAAAGTTCCAGCTAAACGTCAAACCTTTGCTCCCTCACATCCCCTTTGCTCCCAATTTCCCATAATCATGCAAAGTATCAATTGGGATCCCAAAGATGGCATTCAAATCAAAACCCCAGGTACAATACAACCGCAGAAAATAGCATCATTCTAAGTAAAAACATTGCTTCAGAATCATTTCTATTTTCTATCCCAACATCTGTAAACACACAACATTACACTTACATGCAGAAAATTACATTCTAAACCTTAAAAAAAGGCAGTAAGAAGTTTTAGATCGTATTATTATGTTGGTAGTAGATTATCTTGCGTTTATTTTTACATACACGCACAAAACTGTATTCTAAGCCTTAATGTAAAGCACTAAGGAGTTCGGAATAGTATTATTGTGTTGGTAGTATTATAATATGGCGCGCTCGCGTGTGTGGCAACATTAAGGCGAATAAAATTTAAATATGGCGACACAGGCGGCCATAAAAGGAACAATCGTATAAAAACGTATAAAAATAGAAATGATTTTGGGACATCCCAATCACCTGGCGCGTGTATTATTTATGTACAAACTGTTATGGAGGGATAAGCATTTTTGCCTGAGATTTTTTACTTAGGTTTTTATTAGGAAAATGTACATGAACCAAATCATCATTTGACAGACTATATCATTTTACAAACTTTGATTTCGCAAAGGGATACTTCCCACCGCATTATTTTACAATGTCATGTGGTCAAAAGTCTAACCTAACCTAACTTATTTATTAACTTCATGTAACCTTTATAATGTGTAATGGTTTAACACAAACACGTGTCGTTTTTGAGAAAAGAAAAGTTTGTAAAAGGATATAGTTTGTCAAATGATGATTTGGTCAAAAGGCAGGATACCGATACAGTCACTGAACGACAGTTTTAGCCTAGTTGGCTGTGAATCTGCATACGAAACCAGCGGTCCTGGGTTTGATTCCCTGTACAAGCAAATATTTGTGTTATGAGCCTGAGTATTTATTCCTGAGTTAGTTTTTTTTTTCTATTTGAAAAAGATTCATCGTTTTATTCTCCGGTGACAGTGACGGTGAAATGTAAATAAATAAATCGGCCTATATCCGAGACGTTACATTAAAAACTAGCTTCTTTAATTACGAATTTAATAATTGCTGCTTTCTTTGCAAAAGTGTGTTGTGAAGTCCGAAAATCTATCATTAATTTCCCCTATAATTCGTAATCAAGCTATCATCAAAAACAACACCCTCTAACATGTCAGATTACACGAGAAGCGTTAACATCGGTGTCTGCGTTACCACGATGTCCGGCGACATGCGAGTGGCAAGTGGCAAGTGGCAAATAGGCGTGCGAGTCGCGTGACTAGCACGCGCCAGTCGCGTGCGGGTGTTGAATGTTATGACGTGCAGCTAATTCTAAAACTACTTATTTGTAGAGGGTAAAGTCTATCAAAGTTGTCCTTGGACATGTGGCAGTGGTTTTGTAAAACAAACTATTTATAGCAGTAAAGTTATTTTGTATAGTACAGTCGACGTCAAAGATATGTTTACATTTTTTCACCATATTCCATTGAAATAAGGTCGAAAAACGTAGACATATCTTTGACGCCGACTGAACATACATTCCATAAAGTTTCATGATTTTAATTTTAATATTTTTTAGTAAGCTATGAAATCAAAGGAATCTTTCAGAGATTCCAGATCTTTCTTTATTTTTGTGGGATTAACGTGTAACGAGCTAACAAGAACAATGTTGTTGAGTGTACCATACTAAGCCGTAACTTTGGCTCAAAATTAAATCCTGTTGCCAGTGTCACTCTGAATAGTGTCATCCTTGATGGTACCGCTGGGAGCTAATCTTATTTAGTCATATCTTATGCTACAGATAGGCCCTTTTGGATACACTACGACTCTAGGATCTTTTATGCGATTATCCTATTACATCCATTTTCGAATGTGAAGGTTTCTTCACGCGGTTTTTCCTTCACCGTATAGTAAGAGACCGCGTGGGTTTGAACTCGATACGTTTTATGATCACGACTTCGATCAATCGACACCTTACCTTAAACCATGAAGGCATCTGCGGGTACAAAGATCAAATTGGTTCTGCTCATTTTGTGAGCTACATATTCTTACTCTTAAAAGACAAACATGTAATTTGTAAAACGAACGATCTTCAATTAATCATGTTTGGATATCATGCCTACAGTTTAGTTACTCGCGGTTTAGCGGCACGTGCGAGTCACGTGCGAGTCGGGGGCGAGTCGCGTGTATTTTAATCTAGCGTAAACAATGATGCGATAGTGTTTAAAATGTTGTTCCATTTTAAATTACATTTTAATTCTGGGATTACAATTTTTACGCTACTTTTTTAAGCTTACAAAAGTAGATTGTGTTACAGCATAATCTAGATGTGGTTTTTGTTTGTCTGTAGATTACTTTGTAGCCGTTATCCTACTAATATTATAAATGCGAAAGTTTGTGTGTACGTGTGTGTGCGTCTGTGTGTGTGTTTTTTACTCCTTTACGCTGCAACAGCTGGACGGATTTGGATGAAATTTGAAATGGAGATAGCTTATTCAATGGATTAACACATAGGCTAGTTTTTATCCCGGGAAATTTAAAAGTTCCCGAGGGAATAACGATAATCGAAATCTACGCGGACGAAGTCGCGGGCAGAAGCTAGTCATCATATAAATACCATCTAATAATTTTGTCTTAAATCTACGGAAACCTTTACAAGCTGACAATATGAAACGAAACATCACTACATAGTATAAAACAAAGTCGCTTCCCGCTGTCTGTCCCTATGTATGCTTAGATCTTTAAAACTACGCAACGGATTTTGATGCGGCTTTTTTTAGTAGATAGAGTGATTCAAGAGGAAGGTTTATGTACGTGTGTTATAGAAAACTCAAATAAACCGAAGCGAAGCGAGGGCGGGTCGCTAGTTAATTATAAGAATATAATTTGAACGCTATTAACTTAGTACTAAGTATAATTAAAATTTCAGACCAATTGAAAAATTCCATCGAATATAAGCTATTGATTAATTACTTACTTTGCAAAAGCGATCTTGAATTTTAATATGGGTATATGCAAACTTCTTCGTACAGTAATATGGTTGTGTAATAAATCTATTAATGTATAATAAATGGTACCTCCTAAAGACTTTGTAAGTTAAATAAGCCCTCTATCACTCGAAACGTTGTGTAAGCTCCCTGTGTGAGCGCTTATAAGTCATATAAGTTATATTATAAGTACTGTTGTGAAAGGGGAACCATGTCTTGTCTCGTATATTCATGTATGTACTGTCACAGAATAATTGAACTGTTTTCTTCAAATAAGTAATACATTTATTCATTACGATTTGTTATTAAACAAATTGTTCCCTTGATATTTATTAAGTATACATATTTTGACTTCGTCCTCTTTCTAGACACCAGAATTAGAACTTAGTCCAGTAAAGACCACTATTAGGTCAGTGAAAGTACGGGATTTCCAAATGTTTCACTTCCAATATACTACTTACTGTATCTTAGGAGTAATAATCGCTTGAAACGAATTTTAGGAAAGTTGCGATTTTTTTGACGCCGTGTACATATTTTTTCATAATAAGCTTAGTAACTATAAATATGTTGAATTATTATATGTATTTTTTCATAATAAGCTTCAGTAACTATAAATATGTTGAATTAATTACATCACATTATTTGTAGGTACTTATTTTAGATCAGAAAACATGCAGCTTTAGAAAAAAAACTGAAGCAGCGGTGTCAGTTTGATAAACCGTCCTTAATACCCTGTATGTATTGTAACTACATTATTTTACTGTGGCTCCCATGGGTAGTGATTCTCTGAATAACGACGGTCGGTCGGACGGACGAGTGAATGTCCAAGCGGCGAGTTTAAGTAGTCCCGTAAGTGCGAACAAAACATATTTTAGCGCGTGCATTTTCAATTTAACAGCATGGTTTCTGCCGATGGATCCAACGTATAAGGCTGCTTAAAGGTATTTTGTTCGCTCTGACGGGACTACCTAAACTCGCCGCTGCGATGTCGCTCGTTCGTCCGACCGTCCGTTGTTTTTGAGAGAATAACACCCCTGTCCAAACTTCGTCGCGCGTCTACCCAAAATATGTGAATAACTAGTGAACTGCGAATATGAGGGTATTTTCACAAACATGACAAACTTCTACCTCGCGTCTCATTTGATTTATACAGCATTATGTGTCTTAATAGTTTGGACCGTGTCTTCAAATGTTACCCATGTAACACACACAATATTAGACTGTCAACCAGTGTTATTCAAACCTTACATGATAAAAAAACTCTTTGAAATAATTTGTTACAATTGCATTAACTACTTTGTTTCATGTTACTTTACATATCCGTGTGATTGTGATTTCTCTGTGTAAAGTCAACCGACTCCATGGGTTTCAAGGTACAGGCTCAGCCTAGTTTGAAATCCACCGGATACTGCTTCATTTCGTTCATTGAATACAAAACGGTCACAATCCGAAATGAGTCAGTCTTGCATTTTAAAATTAGAAGCGGTTGCAATACGACTTTTAATGGAAGAGCAAATTATTTTGGAATGTGTCTGTTTTGTATTCAATGAGCGATTTGTAACTATGTATCTTGTGTAAATAAAAAATATTCTAATTCTTATTGTTATCTATCCTAACTTTCTTTCAGTTTTTAGTTGAATTGCTTTGATCACATCTTGCAGGTCAATTAAGAACCAGTTCCCGTTATGGACTTGGTACACAAGTAAACCTGAGGAGGAGGAGGAGTTTGAAGATGGACACAGAATCTCCGCGGTAATACCACAATCGAAGAACCACCGCATCGGGTGGGACTTGTTAGTATTATGGTCCAAAGATGGCTGAAATAAATGTAGAAGACATAACTTTATTACAAATTGAATATACATACAATTTATAGTACATTGTGTATTAAGGGTGGTAAAGAAAGAATTACAAACGAGAGTCTGTTAGAAGCCCGAAGCCGTAGGCTGAGGGCTTTAATGACTCGAGCTTTGTATTTCCTTTACCACCCGTGTAACATACAATGTTTTTCATCACAATTGCGAGGAAATGAAATAAAATCAGACAAAAGATCATATTTTTAACTTATTAGCGGCAGACTACATCATTGTCTGTGACTTACCACAGATAATGTCAAACGTGTTCGGAGTCCGATTCTAGTGACATATGAGATCAATAGTTTATTATGCGAGATTGTTAGGAAATAGTATTCAACTGACATTTCATCTCGAATGAAACTTCATATCGAATGGCACAAGAATTGGGGTCCTGGCGTATTGTGAAGTTTGAGTCCACGTATAACATTTAAAAAAAAAGCTATTACGCACTTAAGTAACGTTATGGTAAAAAAAAGGCCCGCGGGTATTATTTTGGATTTACGGTCGATTTTTCTAGCATGTTAGGACACTATTTACGAGCAAGTGTGATGAAAAAAATATTATGAACCTAAATAAACAAATATATCGTCCGAGTACACACTATGTGGAGTAAGGAAAGGCAGTTCCATCATCAAAACCAAACAGTTTCGCTACTTTCGGGACTTGTTAGTTGGGTCTAGATAAGCGCAGATAATAACATTAATGACTGTGCAAAAGTACAGTCGGCATTTCTAGATACATTCACCTTACATAGATAATACTAACATGAGTCATGTTTTGCAAAGATGCTTTTACAATTTCTACATTATAAAGCCAATATTATATCCCTTTTACTTATAATCGTCGAATAAGCTTGGAATAGTTTATGCCGTGCTTTGTCACTTTCTGTCAGATGCGAAAGTCATAATTTCAGATAAGGACAAAGCATGGCATTAACTATTCCAAGCTCGTCCTCGTTTATAAGTAAGGGAGTACATCTGTATTGCCACAAACTATAACTTCGACAAGTTAAGAAGTCTTCTGTTCTTGTTGAGGTAATCTGTCATAAATCATGTGGACTTTATATCTCGCAGAAGATGCAGTTCAATCAATCAAAGAAAATAAAACAATCCAAAGCACAAATCTAACCGCGAGCACCCTATATTGCATTTTTGACTATAAAAGTGTCGGATCAAGCCCTTCCGCGGTGGGTTACGTATTAATCGGGGGCTGTAAAGTTTACGGGCCGCGCACCTGTCACCTGTCGGCCACTATGTTGTTGTCGACATGAATATGTTTGTGGAGAACCGATTGACCAGGCGGTGATTTCGGGTTATACTCAATGAAATGGCCAATATTTGAGTAATGGCGTGGAGAAGGGATATTGGAAAATGTAAGGAGAAAGAACCTTATAGTGTAAAGTCACTAGTGGCCAGCCAGAGACCTGTAGTAGGCCTCTGCCTATACTTTGTATGAGTGGGAAGAGTAAGAAAGATATATTTCCCACCGACCACTGGTGAACTTAAGGGAAGGGGGAACAATCTCAGACCAATTGACCTAGTCCCAAACTAAGCTCTAGGCTTGTACGGTCACGAGCGTTAATTTGGGACCCATTTCAAGCAAAATTATGCTTGAAGTCGTCAATGCCATTAGAGATGTCAAGTCATTTGTAACTTTTAGGAAGCTCAACCTTATTGTTGTAGAATGTCAGATTGACTTTCGACCTAAGGTGGGTACCAAATTAAATCTCGTATGACTGTACTTTGGGTACTAGACAACGATATAAATATATAGAGAAATATATACTTACATACATAGAAAACATCCATGACTCAGGAACAAATATTCGCGCTCATCACACAAATATCTGCCCTTACGGGGATTCGAACCCAGGACCACTAGCTTCGTAGGAAGGGTCACTACCCACTAGGCCAGCGCGTCGTCCAAAGCCCTATAAAAGTTTAAATTACAATTAAAAGTTCACACGCAGCGAGCGAAAACCGGCTTAGGTTATTCTGCCACTGTTGTCACTCGTTCACAAACGCACATTGTATTTTTCATCACACTTGCTCGTAAATAGTGTCCTAACATGCTAGAACAATCGACCGTAAATCCTAAATAATACCCGTGGGCTTTTTTTACCATTACGCCCATCGTGCGTAATAGCTTTTTTTTTTAATATTATACGTGGACTCAAACTATCACAATACGTCAGGACCCCAATTCTTGTGCCATGCGATATGAAGTTTTATTCGAGATGAAATGTCAGTTCCATACAATTTCCTAAAAATCTCGCATATAAACTATTGATCTCGACTGTCAAGAATAAATGAGAATCTGTGTTGAGAATCGGACTCCGAACACGTTTGACATTATCTGTGGTAAGTCACAGACAATCATGTAGTCTGCCGCTAATTTATAAATACTGATTATAAACTGTGTGATTCAAACATATGATCTTTTCTCTGATTTTATTTTATTTCCTCGCAATTGTGATGAAAAACATTGTACGAGTATGTTACACGGGTGGTACTTACGTGGAAATACAAAGCTCGAGTCATTAAAGCCCTCAGCTTTCGGTTTCGGGCTTCTAAAAGACTCTCGCTTGTAATTCTTTCTTTACCACCCTTAATACACAATGTACTATTTCTAGTTTTACTTTTATTATATTGAGATACCAAACACAATCTCATGACACGCGTCCTTTGCCGCTTCTCCGACCTCCCACAAATCAACAATAGCATTGACCTTCCGCATTCGACCAAAGCGCGCGGGCACATAATTGGTTCGGTATAGGCTCAGAATTAACCCGCAGTGTTACGAGCGACGTTGCGCCCCGTGTTATTGTAACTGTTGCACGGCGCTAGTTTGCTGGAATAACCTTTGAATTTTTTCCGCTTGAAACTTTCAAAGGTTTCTTTATCATTAGATTTCATTAGTTATCAGTGTTATTACCACTTAAAATTGAAAATAGTGATGTCATCCATAAAGTGAATGCTATGTAAATAAAGATATTGTAGACCAAAAAAGAAGAAGCTAAATTCTATATTTACGGTAAGTACAACTCCAGCCTTAAAGCGCACCACCTCGACAACTGCTTGCCGGCCTAGGCCGGGAAGTAAATACAAGAAACTATTACTTAGTATTTGGCTGGAACCGCCAAAACGCACTATTCATTGAATACAAAACGGACACATTCCAAAATGAGTCAGTGTTGCATTTTAAGATTAGAAGCTATTCGTATAAGATTTTCAATGCAAAAGCAAATTATTTTGGAATGTGTCCGTTTTGTATTCAATGAGCGATTATAAGCATCGGCTACGGAAGTGCGGCTGCTTCTCGCTTGCTGCCTATTTCAATAATGTACCCACGACCGTATTTTTTCGAAGAAACATCTAATAAGTGCCAGTGTTTTTACTAAGCCCTTCTCGATTCAAAGTCCAATTGTTTAAGAGTAAAAGGATGGAGCTGCTGAAGTGTCGAAGTCTGTGTCTCGTAGTCACCCCCCAGGTCTCGGGCTCCGGGCTTCCAGCCCCGCCACATCCGTGTGGGCAACAGCGGCCCGATATTTATTCCCGCGCGGTAGTTTTACTGCGGGCCGTAAATGCTCTTATTGGCCGCATTTACATAACATTCCTGTACTAACGCAAAATATTTACCGGCGCAACCTTCGCCAGCGATAAAACACAAGGGTTAGAAAGGTCTTAGATCGGGCTACAATGTATAAGTGTATAAGTGGCCGTCAAATGAAATGGTTCTTTTAGGTATTCAATTCTACCCAAGATTTCCAATTTCTAAGTATTATTATACTAAAAAATCGTTTTCGATTCAAGAGCAATTGGTACCTATTGAATGGTATATTAAATAAAGTACGAATTTGACACAAAAATATATATTATTCCGGGAACTGGGTCAAATCTTGTAAGATTTAAACTACACATAGTGTACAGATAGTGCACATTTGAAGATTGCCCATCATCGAAATGTTTGTTTATAATGTCACACTATGGTTAGTTACATACATACATACATACCGTCACGCCTTCATCCCAGAGTGGGGTAGGCAGAGCTACAGAATTACCAACAACTTTAACAGCCAGTTGTTAATTCTGTAACCACATTTTGCACAAACAGGCTAAGATGTATTATCATGTGTATATTAGTGACAGGTTGCAAGCCCATCGCCTAAAAATACTACAAGCCTTTAATCCCTTAGTCGTCTCTTACGACTTCCACAGGAAGGTATGGAGTGGTACTATTCTATTCTGCCGGCAACCACACATTCCACCATGGTTAGTTCAAATCTGAAAATATTTAATCCACTTCCCGTCATTGGAATGGGCTATGAAATTATGCCTTTGAGATAATTAAATGATGGAGTCAGAAGGGGAGACAGGATCGGAACAGATTTCTACTGCACTTAACGTAGATACCTTTCGAGTTGGAACGCGTTAGTGGTATCGATGCTCACTTTGCCAAAAAAGTAAAATTGGCAACAAAAGCTTGCCTCGAAGAACATTTGGTCAAATACTCAATTTTTTGACCTAACATTGGTACAGTCACGAGATTTAATTTAGGACCCAGATTGGGTCCAAAGTCAATCTGACAGCAATAAGGTTGAGTTTCCTAAAAGTTACAAATAACTTGACATCACTAATGACATCGACGACTTCGAGCATATTTTTCTTGAAATGGGTCCCAAATTAACGCTCGTGACCATACATCGCAAATCATGCAAAGGTGTAGGAATATTTTTGATACTTGATCATTTTTAATGATCAATTTACTTCCAAGTCTCTTACTTAATAGTATTCTAATTAAAATGTATCAAGAATCAGGAAAATTTACGTGTACTAACAGTATTACAGCAGCATAAACAATCCTTGAATAATTACGAACGATAGAACTTAACAACATGCTAATTGTATAATGGTATTGCGAGCCAGCTTTTATTGATTAATCTGAAGCAGATTGAGTCATCGTGTAGTAAACCTTCGTTCTATAATAGTTAGCTCTGGCCAAAGCTTTCATTAGGGCAGTAATACTTTGCCGATGTTCCGACAGGAATGACCTAAATCTTCGGGAAGAAAGCATTGACTAGATGACTTGACTTTATACACATTTATGTATTATTCAAATAAATCATTATTAAACCATATTGTAGTTGGTAGTGACCCTGCCTACAAAGCTAGCGGTCCTGGGTTCAAATCCCGGTAAGGGCAGATATTTGTGTGATGAGCGCGAATATTTGTTCCTGAGTCATGGATGTTTTCTATATATTTAAGTATACATAAGTATTTATATCGTTGTCTAGTACCCATAATACAAGCCTTGTGCTTAGTTTGGGACTAGGTTAATTGGCGTGACATTGTCCCCTGATATATATTATATTAAAGCGAAATAAGCGACTGTACTAGTTTTAGATAGTCGTCATCTACTAAATAGTCAAGACAGTTTTAATGAGCGTTAACACGACAAGTTTGTCATGTGTAATTTAGGCGTACCTATGGCCTCGCCACCCTGAGTCTCCATCATCAGACCAGCTCGATGGTACTATATTATTGTATTGTCATCAGAACTAAAGGCGTATGCAAACTTTCAGCTTCATCGGAAAACGGGAAGTGGGTCAAATTTAAATTGCAAGATGACGTGACCTGTACATACATACCTTACAGTGCAAGTTAAATAAAGCTTGTAAAAAGTGTAGATTCGAATCCTACCTATAACCGAAGAATTTTTCAGTTTACTTAAAATCTTTAAATCATTACTAAATTCATATTCATTGGTCTATTTTGGGGTGAAATATTAACAGTAACATTTATAACGAGCTTTCGCCCGCAAGTCTGTCCGTCTCGTGTAGGTATCGATAACACTAATTGCATTAATACAATTAGTAAGTACCTATCTAGTAATGACGATACACACATCAAAAATCTCAACTCTTAGTTGTGTAACACACAAAAAACATCAAAATAATGTAAGGATAATTTTGATGTCTAGACATTTTTGATTCGTGAATAGTGTGCTGAATATATTTCTTTGATAAAATGCGTATCATATTTTTTTCTGATCACCTAAACTTAATAAAGATTTATACTTACAGCAGGTTACAAAAACAAATATAATATTATTCCATAAAAGGACTTTATTATCTCTCCATTGCAATACAAAGACCGCAAACGTTGTGTTTTCCCCCAATTACAATGTCAAAGCAACATTCCACAGATTAGAAATCAAAGGCCGTTCGGAAGTGAAAATATTTTGTTTTCCCCCGCGTCGTTGTCCAATGATACAATTTCCGAACGGACTGCGAAGTTCAAGAAGTTCTCTTTAACAATTTCCGAACGTATCCATGCGTTGTGGCCGCGGGGAAATGAAAGGCGAGAGTGGATGCGACTTACATTTAAAAAAATATACTTACATTATTTTTATACATTAGTTCTGTTGTTGAAAAAGACTAGGGGTTATATTATTATTTGTTGCCCATTTTGCTTCTGTATCATAATGTTACGGCACGTTTTACATATTTATACTTAAATTAATATATGTCGTTGTCATGACGAGCGAAGCGAGATGGACAAAAAAATATTAAAATGGAGATTGGAGAACTTGGTTCATGTGCCCAAGGCCTCTAAAGTATAAGTAGTCGTTTTAATTTTATGTTACATAATATTGTTATGTATGTCAGTCTGTCAGGTATTTGTAAATATGGGCCTTGTAGCCTGAAATAAAGTTTATGCTATTCTTCTATTCTATTATAATATTCTAGGTGGTTAAAATCTCAGTCTCTTCGAAGAGTTAATGATAGTGTTTTTAACTCGGCCGCTGTTACTGTCAAGTAAATAGGAGCTGTCATGTTGACAATATGATCACGGGTCTAATAATCTCAGATCTCGGCGTCTCATTTAAGGGTAAGGGCAGATATTAGTGCGATGAGCGCGAATATTTGTTCCTGAGTCGTGGATGTTTTCTATATATTCAAGTATATATTTCTCTATATAAGTATTTATATCGTTGTCTAGTACCCATAATACAAGCCTTGTGCTTAGTTTGGGACTAGGTCAATTGGTGTGACATTTTCCCCTGATATTTATTTATTTATTTATTTATTTCACTATGTTTAAGGTACAGTCGCCCTATCAGTAGATAACAGCATTCGTAACATTAAGAATACATGGAAAATTAAGTGGAATAGAGCTTTTTGTAAAGGGCAGTTTTCTTAAGCAACACACTACATGTAAACTGATTTTCAGGCCATGAAATATAGTCAGCTAGTTTGTTCGTCAGCGACAATGTGTTAACAATACTAGTAAGGTTGAGAAAGTCTCAACCATATTCCGGATCCTATTCAACGTAGTCTTTTTATTACTTAATATTTTTCTATTGTACATTTTTTTATTATATTCTAATTCGCATTACCCTTTCAAACCCCATTTACTAGGTATTTAATGAACATAACGAAATATTATAGTTCACGAGGCATGTCCGGTTAGTCCATCGCGATTGATATTCAATTCGGGCGGAGAAAGATCGCCCCGGGACAGCGCGCAATTGAATTTGAAAACACCACCCCGCCGGGAGGCCATGCTGCGGGGCCAGCCGGGACAAGCCAAGACAGCTCCGAACATTTTATTGTTGTTAGTGTTAGTACAATGTTAGCGTTACTAGCATTATTTTTTTAATAATTAACGTTTAGAACTGAAGCCCGAGTGGTAGGACACTCCATATTTTTTTTACTACCTTACTATTTTTATGGCATGGGGAAGACAAACGCCCGGCCACATAAGTAAGTAGTTACCTAAATATATTTGCAATCCAAGACTTAAATCCTAAGATTGCCTATCCTGAGGACTAAAAAATTTCTATATACTGGTTGTCTTATCCCCACATCCGATCACAACAGTGCTAGCACTGCTGTTTGACACGGACAGACGCTAGACATTTCTCAAAATGAGGATAGTATTGACTTGTTAAATGACTATTAGGTGTTGTGTTGAATGACTAACAAAATAAGTCTAAGAAAAAGTCAGCAGTCAAAACTCGACTGCCCGTGCCCTGCCGCATCAGAACAGGGGATGTGTCATAAAATAATCCTTGGGTGAATACCGATCAATAAAAAACCGACAAGACGTAGCCTACGAGAGGTCACAAAGGAACATATAAACATATATACTCAAAAAACCTTTTCGTTTAGTCGGGTAATCATGAAAATATCGAGTCTGAAACAAGTCAGCCAGCGTGGCCACCGGCCCCTCGGCGCGGCCATTCTCCCGCCCGTAGACAACAGTTTTATTGTTTTTATATTTATTTATCCGGGTCTGTTTTTGCTGTCCGCTGCCCTATCGTTTGCGCCTCTATGATAGCCGATGGGACGCTGTTGATATGACTTAATATTAATAAGTTTTGTATTAAACATGGACACATTTTTAGGACTTAAGTTTTTTTTGCTGAAGCAACCTAATTTTAGATTTTATTTGAATAGACATCTCGATCGGCATTCTAGCTTCAGGCGTTCACGAGATTACCTTTTCAATTTTAATACATCAATATTTCTGTCTCGTTTTCGCACGGCCGCTCTACGGTTTAATTTTAAAAAGAATTTATTTTACCAGAAAATCTCGTTATTAACTTAGCTATTAGCGTATTCACGTCAAAAATTCAATGTGTCAAAAATACAGGAAACAAACCGCACGCATCCTAAAAAAACATTCCTGAACACGCTAACAATAAGTCGACTTGCAACCCGCTCTACGACTTTAACTCGCAGCTCATCGACGAACTTGCCTTGGCTTGTGGCCTGTGGCGTTTATTGAGCGGGGCTCGTGTAGGTCTACAGTCACCAGATATTATCCAATATCGAACTGAAAAATATCTGATACGTCTCTATTAAAAGAAGCAGAGGAGCGTATCTGATATTTTTAAGCGTGATATTGTATAGCTCACCAGTTTCACCACAAGCTGATACATATAACATTACATATCCATAATATTGTAAAAAAATACTACAAAAAAGGCATAAACTGTTGTAAGTTAGTTACCAAAAGAAAATCTTACTTACGCTAGAGTTGTTCATATCGATATTTAAATTAACATAAACAAGTCGTATCCTCACTAAACCGTCTGTATCAGGTGAAAGCAAAGGTCCGACTATAATACGTCAGCGCGATTTAGAATAGCCGCCCCCCCCCCCCCTTTATCGTAAACTTTTACCAGCTTACACTCACACCCAAATCAATCTAAAAACCACCTTTACCCCTTGTAATAAAGATGAAGGGTGTACAGAGGTATAGTGGTAAGTGTATGATATTTTGCCGTTCGATATCAATCCAATATCTTCGCGTTTGAGCGCGTCGTTTCGAATATTACTCGCCTACAATGTCGGAAAGATACGAATACGTGTGTTGTGCGGGAAAACATGTTTTGATTACTAGGATAGCGATTTGTAGACTAGTTTTGGGGTTCAGTAGAAAACGTTAACGTTAACAGGTTCACGGACACACCACAATCCATGATATATATTGCATGATATGGCACAAATAAATTTTGTACAACATGGACGAACTGTCACATTTAACGTTGTGTCACTTTATGACGAAAAATATATGTATGTAATTTCGTACAATATAAATCTTCATAGCCGGCAGTGGATGGAGTTCCGTTTTTGGTGTAATTAAAAACACCGGCCACAGCCGTAGTGCCATATCACGAGGGTCTTAGGTTTCCTCGCTTGACGTACTGTCCGTGAACGTGACAATCTCGCTTATTGATGGTCGACAGGAACTTGATGTAAATAAGTGTTAACGTCCAAAAACTGCTGTTAAAGGATCATGGGCAAATTGGGTGTGGCACCAACAGAATTGAAATCTATATAATTAAATAGGAATTATTTAAAACGTAATTTCTTACCTAGCTCACCACAACAACGGGTATAACCTATAGCTTTAACCGTGCTTTACGTATAGATACGAGTACAATTAAACGTACCTCGGTAACTTCTCAAGACTACACTTAAGACATGATTAAGACTGGAATTCTAAGACCGCTGTTGTGCTACCAACTCTGAGGACTAAGATGGAATGCCTTTATACTAGAAACGTCACCGGTTATCCCCACACCGGACCACTAGACATGATTACATTAGGATAGAATTAAAGAACACACATTCATTAGACAACAAATCAAAATTCAATCCCAAACAAGTACCGAGACCTGTATGAGCGTCCATTTTATTCCTTAAGATTGTTTGTTTTTCGCCTTATCGCTCAAAAGGTTTACTTAAAAATAACTCATGTTTTAGGAAAATCAGATAGTACGTATAAACTAATAAACGTTTCACAATTAATAAAATTGCCTTCGGCTTAATATAAAGTCTAACTAGACCTATCCCAAATTGATTTAAAGGTTTTACTGCAATTGTTAGATACTGCAATTATGTCAGTATGAAAATACGACGCTCCGTCTACAACAAGGGTTCATTATTGTAGAGCTACAAACTTTACAACCCTAAATTGGCAACAATACTGGAACTTTATTCCACTTTGTTCAAGCTCATATTGCGGCTATATCGTTGGTAATTATTATGTTCACGCGTTGAATTCAGTTAATTATGTTTCCGATACAAAAACCAATTGGTTCGAAACAATATATGGCATTAAGCCTGATCAAGATAAGTACCTATATAAAAAGTGCATTTGCGTGCAATGATTTCACTTCATATTCTCGGAAGCAAAGCGTCAGCTTAGAAAATGTCGATACCCATAGTGAAGATAGATACTTATTCACTGTGACAAACAGTTGGTTGGTTTTTACTGGCCCGGCCCTTATTATGGCTGCCTTTGTCGCGTGACAAAGTTTGTCACCTTCTGACACGTAGATAAATAAGTACGAGTATGGCACGCCGCAGCCATACCTACTAGTTAGACCCACAGGAATACCTATACGATATGATAATCTAGAAATTATAATGGGGTGAGGTAAATTGATTAATAATACCTTAAACTAATCTCATATTTCATTTATTACCTATAAATATTATTATCTTGAAAATTAAATTCGAACTAGCACATACGCCGTTAGATGGCGACGTGAGCGCTGTCATGGACATCGCCTAAGTAGCAAAATGGCGGGTATCAGTTTTTGCCGTCAAAACTTCGCTCATTTAGTTTTTATTGGCCGCTCGCCGTCCACTAGCTATGCTTCGTCGGGCTTTCTTGTGGTCATCAATCAGTTTATGCTAAATTCTAAGCATATGGGAAGCTACTTAATACGTTACAAATACGAGTTATATAGGTATTCATTGTGGAGGATACATGTAGATTTTTTGAAGAAATAACATTTCGACTTAGTAGCTCATCAGGCGAGAAAGATTAAAAATAATATATAACTGGCTAATTAATATAAAAAGACATTGAAAAAATCGATTTTTGTGTATTTACGGTTGTTATTCAATATTTAAAAAAAATTGGGTCGGATGGTGATTAGGCCCGTCTGGTTTTGCCGCCGTAGTTCGTTACAACCCTGACAGTGACGGCGGCTGCGAGGTCTTCGAAATGGCAGCGGTCGATAGAACTGTCAGGAGCGCCGGGGCAGCAGGCGAAATGTGGTATTCCCACGATTACGTGCAGGCAGGAGTGTTAGGTAGGTATTCTTTCAAAAACAACGGATGGGCGGACGAACGAGTGAAATCGCAGCGGCGAGTTTAGGTATTCCCGTCAGAGCGAACTGAACACATTTTAGCGCGTGCATTTTCAATTAGAAACCATGCTGCTAAATTGAAAATGCACGCGCTACTAAACTTGCCGCTTGGACATTCACTCGTCCGTCCGACCGTCGTTGTTCAGAGAATCACTACCCTTGACCGGCGCGACACATTCGCTACCGCTGGCGTATTGTAGCCGTATAGCACCTTGTAAATAAAGTCCACAGTTAGAATTTATTCACGCTCCATCCCTGATAGTTAACCCCATGATGACGTGCGCGTAATATTGAGGAGAAGCCAAAAGCAGTTGGTGTAGTGTTCACTATCAGAACGGAGTTAAATGAATTAAGAAGATGGAAGAACTAAGCAAAATTACATGCATAATTAAGTAACTAAATAAATAGCTCTGTAATACAGTATTTTTTTTAAGAACTTGCTTATTATTCCTAGGCCAGGCATAAGCACTAACAAGCGGCTTGAGCTAAGCATAGGATGTTCTGAGCATTATAACATTTATAAGGGTAACATTAATTACGGCAGTTTTATAAATATTCCGCTTGTAAATATAGGTGTGAGTACAATTACAGTAACGACTTAAAAGCAGAATCAAAGGTACTTGTACTATTAGTTATTCTGTGTCAAAGGAAATAAAGTTATGTTAACACTTGTTTTCACTGGATCCCAAGATACAGGCTCAGCCTAGTTTGGGGTCCGCAAGATATCGTACCTTTTTGTACACCGTGTATTTTTCATTAATAAAGTTATTCTTATTCTTATTCTTAAAGCACTTTAGGGTCAAGATGAGCACTAACTTAGGTCTAAGCACTGATATAATACCACTTGTTCAACACTTACCGCGTTGTGATGGTCAAGATGTTAACAGGCGTCCGTACAGAGAAAGAAGAAGAAGAGGCGGACATACCGAATAATATTGCCTTATTTTCTTAAGTAGATAGGTACACGAGCTAAGGAATCGTGATCGTAAGCGTTCCGTATTGCCATTACCAGTGATTATAGAAACTTTCAATTTGCAGATAATTTTGTCTTCTGAAAAACGCACTAAGTAACGTAAATATGAGAAGAAACCTGGAAATGGAAGCAATTTTAGACGGTAGCAATTAATTTATTAAGCAATTAGGTAAAAAAGTGAAAAAAAAGTTTCTCCAAGATTGCAGTGGAAGATAATAATAGAGCTGGAGGGAGGAACAATTTGACCTCTTTTAAGGTACCGGAACAACGATCACTATAAATATGACGAACATTTTTCTATCTGTGGCACCTTTTCCGGTATACAGTACTTCCGGTTAAAATTTCGCAATGGCGAAAAGCAGATACGTAATCAGCTGGGTCGGGTCAAAACACTGAAAACGTTGTTACAGGATTTACTTCTTTCTAGTATTCTAGGCACCCCGACTATTTACTGTTACAGAATTAACTTCTTTCTAGTATTCTAGGCACATCTTCAAAAATGATCCTTCTCTAAAATGCTTGTATTTGACTCCATGTGTGAATAATCCATTTTTAAATAACTTAAAAAAAGGAGGTTTTGGTCAATTTGTCGGGATGTTTTTCGTATCCTTAGGTATTTTCTATTATTGTAAATAATCCAATTCATCGCTATCAATAGTTAAAGGCTCTGATTTTACGAATTCCTACTTAAAGTTCTTTATTATCAGATGAATCATAATTAAAAAACTAATACAGCATTTTTGTCTTAAGATTACAGCGCTCTCTAGCGTTGAGTAGATGAACCATTTTTAGAAAAGTACTTGTTAAGCCTTACGTAATGTAGATGACGCTACTAGAAGCAATCATTCAATTCAAACTCAAATAGAAATTTACTCATAGACACAATAATAAAAGTAAATGTACTACACATTATGTAATGTAAATTGAATTTTAAACATGAAACATTGATGCACTATAATATACTTTTATTACAAAATTTATTCATGAACCTTGAACGCCGCAAAAAAACACGCTAAACGTCAATCATGACACTTCGTTCTTGATAGCTAGCTAGCCTCACTTTGTCATTGAATCGCGAGGCGGGTGGTCAAACGCCCGGTCAACAAAGTGGTGTCTCATTTCCTGTGATAAACATTCCAAAATCAAAAATGAAGGGCGACAAGAACGTAGACATCCAGGCCCTTAAGGACATCGCCAATAAGCTGAGAATTGACAGCATCGTCGCGACAAATGCCGCAAAGTCTGGGTGAGTGACTAACCTCATAGCGTCGGTGCTAGCTGAACTGATACATTGAAGGACTAATGAAGGTTAGGAAGGTTTTGTACATCTAATTAGAATCTAATCATGTCTTTTATCGTCTTAAAATCTTGATTGTAACCGTGAACGACTTACTTATTTAATTTTTACGAGTATTTTTTTCGAAAAAAACATTGCTCTTCGTATTAATTTCACGTTTACCGGCATTTGATTTGCTATGCAAACAAGTTCAAAAGGCCAGTTAGTGCGTACGTTAGAATACCGGTGGACTTTTGACTCGTTTTTATGGCAGTTTTAACTTGATGTAGGCTTGTAGGTACGCAAGGTGAGGTTATGACCACGTGACCGTGTACTGGCTTGTCCCGAGGCCGCCCGGCGCCTTACATCACTTACCTCTATATTATCAGTTATCGCATGAATTGGATGTTTTTATGCATATCATTGTGTAAAGCTAGTCATGATATATTTGCAATTTTATTATATTAGTTACGGTATGCTGCCTTTAAGCCAGTTTAGAAGTGATTCGTTTTATCGGTTGCTAAGAAACAATGAAATAATACCCTGAAGTACTCTCGTTGAACAGTATCCTACTGACCATGTCTACAATTAATTCTCCCATCTTATAAGCTGTCTACCTCTCTTTCGCTTATAGCCTCTTGTTGATTTTACAGTAAAATACATACACACATCCAGTAAAACCACAGTATTAATAGTACTTGGTGGTCCATTGCTATCACACTCAGGCATAACAATGTACTGATGCTAGAGAGTGTCACTGGGATAGACAGTCAAGTAGGTACCATTAACACTTTGGTTTTCCTGTACATAGTTGTAGATGTAGCAAGAATAAAATAAAATATTGTAAGTAGGTACTCCATTGAGCTATTGAATGTTAAATATTTCCCTTTATTTTAATCTTAATACATTTGTTACTTAGAGAGACTATTAAGGTATACCTATCAATCTATAAAATTTTCCAGCTGTAAATATCCCATTAGCGATGTTACGAGTCGAATTTATTCCAACGGATAACTCTAGTTCAAAATTGATATGGTTTTGATTTTTATTGATTAAAAATTTAAATTAGCTTAATACTTCTATTATGTTATCTTTGATGTTTTCTATGTAGGTATCTTAGTATTTATTTATCTATACAGATAAGTATGCTTATCATTATTTGATACCCACAAAACAAGCCTAGAGCTTAGTTTAGGACTAGGTCAACTTGTGAGATGGTGTCCTGTCCTGATATTCATGCCTGTGTTTCTTTTCTACAATGGTAGTAGTAGCATTTTTTATTTAGTAAAACATAGTCTTATGCGAATGCGATAGAGGAGTACTTTTTACAAAATAATATAAGTATCAAAAATACATTAATGTACATTGATGAATACACATAACAAAAAATGTGCAATTTTATACTGTAACAATAGAAATGAAATGAAGAATCGCTAAAGACGACAATAAAGGTGAAAAAAAAACATTTTTAGGCTATTAAGTGCAACATGGAAAGGATCTATGTTATACAGATGCTTATTATAACATCTAGGAACTGTCATATTTTATAATATTCTAGTATAATATCCTATCCTAATAGGAAATATGGAACCCTAAAAAGTGCATGTCTGGACAACTTCTTTACCAATTAATTCCTTGTGAAATCAATATTCCATTCAATTTGAATTTTAAATGATAGTCCAGTCTGCAGTAGGTGCCGTCAAAAGTATTTGAATGTTAAATGAAGTGAGTAACCTTAGGTTGACATTGGTTGACCTGAGATATCAGAGTCATGTTTAACTGTGAGGTAACATTATCTCACATGTGATAACAGTATGAGATTCAATTACGTAAAAAAGTTAAAAATAAAATTCATTCCGATTCAGGTGATACATGTTTGACCTCTAATTACAAGTCTAATGGTTTAGCATTTCAACCGTGTGAACCGTGTTCACATGTGAAGCTAGCATTCTAGGTTTGATCCCTGAAGGCCATTTTTTTTATAAAGAGACTTTCTTCGGTCAATTAAGTTAAACCAGGTTTCTTTTTATACATGACAGGGCTTGTATTGTGTACTTAAATCATTTGAAACATCAACTTACAAACAAATAGTTGCGCTCATCCCACAATTATTTGCCCATACTGGGAATTGACCCCGGGATGATTAGTTTCGTAGGCAGGCACGGGCACTATCAACCTTTGGTATCGTAAAACGGGTTGAGTAGGGATTAAGGGGTAAGCACCGACACAAACTAAAACTCAGCATATGTTACTAATTATAAGACTGTTAATATTTCTTATAGACGTAACATTATTTGTTCACTGACATTTATTTGTTTAGTTATTTCTCCATTTAACATAACAGGTGTAGGTATATAATTTTCAAGATAATCTAAGATAATTATAATTGCATTCATTGAACTAATTACTGGGGAGGTCTTGAATATTATTAGAGCGTTCAAATTACTATCCGAGTGTATTATAATGAAGTAAACTTAGTATAAAATTAATAGGTGGATCAGACTTCCTTATTAACTGGTGCAGGCAATAATTAACTTTGTACTGAATAGTTAGTTTGTTTTTGTGTGAATATTGTTTGTTTGTTCAGTTGTGGTGGACTGGTTTTACTTGTTCTACCTACCTACTTAAAATTAAACAGACTATAAACAAAAAACATTCTTCCTATAAAATACAATTCCATTTATTTTATGTCTCTTCTATCCAAAGATTGTGGACTAGGATTTTTTGAATGATAATTTTTAGTACTCAAACTTTATCAGGCTCTTAAATCCAAACGTGATTTGTTAGATACATCGCTCATGAATACAAAACGGACACATTCCAAAATAATTTGCTCTTCGTCTTCCATTAAAAATCGTATTCCAACCGCTTCTAATTTTAAAATGCAACACTGAGTCATTTCGGATTGTGTCCGTATTGTACTGAATGAACAACATATTTCTTGGAAGCAGAGATTTCGTTGGCTTTTTTTTTCTTGGTCAAGTTTTCTGTCTTGTTTTTCTTGTGATACATATTTTGCTTTAACATGTGATGTGTGTGATGTGTCGCAGTGTTTTCAATCTAATAACATAATGACAATCTGCGATTGGGAGAATTTCTGTAGGGAAAATAGGGGACGGGATAATTAAAATAGAAAAAAACCAATAGAAAACTTTTTGCTTAATATGTACACGTAGGTATGTATATAAGCTTTCTATTTATTACAATCAGGTTTGATAAATAGGGGTCAGATGTGCCTATTTCGCTTTGCTGATATTTTATAATAACCTATAATGCTACTACTAACTATGGGCAGTTAATAACTTGCTTATCAAGTAATGAAAAGTAATCTTATCGCTGCTTAAATGCTAAAGCGCCTCAAAACAAAAACAGACATAGTTTGATTTAAATCTTAAAGTATATAGCATTCCGACTTTAAATGCAACACAAACACGTTTTGATTTGAGGCCCTTTAGTATTTAAGCAACGTTATATAGTTTCCGTTCTTTTAATAAACATTAGTTATAGGGTTAGGTAAGAGTTAATAAAGATTATAAAATAAATTAAACTTAACAATCCTATCTTCGAGAGACAGGGTAGGCCTCGTTATAAACCAGAGTTGGATAAAGAATTAAATATTTACCAATTACCTTCAAATAAAGCTTTTGGTTACAGAAATTCGTTGCGTGCCAATGTTTCTCATAGTTCCTACATAAGTTATATTTTAGAGAATGTAGTAAATTTCCTCAATAACAGCACTTGACTAGTATACAGCGGTGCACATACATCATAGTGCATCGCAGTGAGTGAGTGCGAGAGAGACCGTGCGTCGTACTCACGTGCCCACTGTTGGGCTCCGTGGTCAGTAGCGCTCGAACAAATAAATATTACGGATTTAGTGTTTACAACCTACGAAGTCGCGCCCCGCCACTTAGTTTGACCTTACATGGTTGCTTTGATGGAAAACAGTATACCTAAATGGCATGTTAATTTATCAACGTGATAAAAGACAAACAGACAAAAGAACAATTGCCATTGAAAACGTATTTGTATCTTAACGCTATTTTGGTTGTTTTTACTCTATTTTACATCCGTTCGTTAGCGTTCTCGTGTAGTTTTACGAAGTTTATTTGTTCGTTTACGGTTAATGTGCACATGAATTGTGAATTCACATGATTGAAATCATCTATAGGTACTACTCATTGGTGTTTTCCTGTGAGGTGGCACTTAAAATTAGAATACCATAAAATAAGTGACCAAATGTTGAGGCTGGCTGGTTTATTGATAATTTATCCTTATTTCTAACCCCCGAAGCGAACGAAGAGGTGTTACAAGGGTAAATTGTGATATTGTGAATCTGTCTTTGGCATGGTAACTCCCAAACAGATAAACTGATTTTTTATATTATTTCGAAATAGAGAGATAGTTTAACCAACGTGGTTTGTAACAAAAACGTTTGGGTCGATTAAGTAGTGGTTGCAACAATATGTCGGTGGTTTTTAGGGTACCGTACCCAAACAGTAAATTTTTACAGTTTGTATTTCTTTTGCCGCTAAAACAACAAATAAAAATATTATTATGTTAAAATTAAATGGAGGAACTATATAAAAGCATGAGGTGGTATTTAGCCGGTTGTTACATATTGAATTATTATTAAATGTTATGTTTTTCTTACCCCAGGCACCCGACGTCATGCGCGTCGATGGCGGAGATCATGTCGGTCCTGTTCTTCCACACGATGCGGTACAAGGTCTCCGCGCCCAGGGACCCCTCCGCCGACCGGTTCATCCTCTCCAAGGTAACGCTGAGCCCGGCGCACTCAGTAACCGGTGCCCTTACTGACCCATGTCAAATTTCCATACTGTATATAAAAACCAGTATCGAATTTGTATAGTTACTTAGGTAAATTGTAATTTCTCGCCAGTTACTAATATAGACTTTCCTGCTATAATCAGCACTTGACTAGTATACAGCGGTGCACAAAATTGTGCATCGCAGTCAGCGAGTGCGAGAGAGACCGTGCGTCGTACTCACGTGCCCACTGTTGGGCTCCGTGGTCAGTAGCGTTCGAACAAATTATTATCTTTATTAGAGTCATTCATCTAGGTATATGTATTATATACCTAATATAGTGAAAATCGCTGCATAATTCGTTAAGTGTCAAGTGTGACACCTGAAAAGGTAGAGTTTGGTGTTTCTAACATTTGTGCAATATTCTACTGACTTTAACAATTTGATTTACTTATTTAGAAGGACCAAACGAACCAACACACGCGACTTTTAAATACTATTTAGATATAATAACAGCCACACATTAATATTAATAATAATTGGCGCAACCGGTAGGATTACACACAGTAACCGTCAATCGCTCCCCAGGGTCACGCCGCCCCCATCCTGTACGCCGCCTGGGCCGAGGCGGGCCTGTTCCCCGTCGAGGACCTGCAGAACCTGCGCAAGCTGGACAACGACCTGGAGGGGCACCCCACGCCGAGGCTGAGCTTCGTCGACGTCGGCACCGGCTCGCTCGGCCAGGGGCTCGCCGTCGCCGCCGGCATGGCCTACGTCGGGAAGTACTTCGACCAGGCTCCCTACAGGTTCGTAAAAAACTTTCATACATAAACTCACGTCTTCGATCCCAAAGTAAGGTAGGCAAAGCTATAAAGTTATCTACAACTCTAAAAACTAACCATAACCATATTTTGCACAATTAGGCTAATATTTTTACCAGCATATTATTGACAGGTCGCAAACCCATCACCTAACAGTACTACAAGCCTAACAAAAAGGCTACAAAAGAAAAGGGCTCGAATAGTTTCCAGTTACAACGAAGGCATAATCTGCACCAATACCATTAAAATTTGATTGTGCTTCCAATATACTCTTACTATGAAAATCGAAGATAGAATTACATGAACACCAATCCTTTCTCTAGATTTACAACAAGTTGGAATAAAGTAGCCGCCTGTTTCTATTAACTACAATAATCATTTTAGCAGAGTAAATCGTAATTTGTGACTTAAGTAATGTGTTTTGTGTCAGAGATATTCTGTATTAAAGTTCGGAAAGATTTGTTTACAACCTGAAGGACGCTCGGTCTTCCAAATACTGAACCAAACCAAAGGAAAAGGTGAGGTTTTAAAGTTTTGGCTAACTTAAGGAAAGTAAAGTCTTAGAAGTCATCAAATGTATGAGTGAGTCACCTGACAACATTACATTGCTATAAACAGCACTTGACTAGTATACAGCGGTACACATGATTGTGCATCGCAGTCAGTGAGTGCGAGAGAGACCGTGCGTCGTACTCACGTGCCCACTGTTGGGCTCCGTGGTCAGTAGCGCTCGAACAATTCCTTCCTTTGAATAATACGAACCAAGTGCCGGAAATTTTAAATTACTTATACGCTACTACTAAAATGAATAGTTTTTACTTTAAAAAATCTATCTTCTTGTCATTATGAATGTTGGTAAAGGAAAAGGTGAGGTTTAAAAGTACTGACTAATTAAGGAAAGCAAAGACCTATAAATCATCAATTGTTGATGGTGAGGTAACCTGAAAAAAAAAACGGAAAATTCAATGGGGTTTTACACAAAAGAAGCTTCTAAATCCTTATATAAACTGTTGATATCTTTAGCAATGGTTGTACCTGACATGTAGGTCGTGTTTTTGAATGGGCACCTCACTAAACAAGCAGGTATCCATTTCGCATTGCTATGTGTGGGTGCCAGATTACGAGTGCAGTAGCCACTCGCATGCCATTGAATGAAGTGCACTTGGATATAACTGCCTAAGAACTACTTGTATTTATGTCCAAGTATGTTTATCGCCTTGGTTTATGGTGACTCTTCAAAATAAGTATAGGGTAAAATCACCAGCAGTCAGCCAGAGATCAGTAGGCGACCTTATAGGTATGAGTGCGAAGAGTGGGAAATATATCTTTCGTACTCTTCCCACTCATACAAAGTATAGTCAGAAGCCGACTACAGGTCTCTGGCTGACTACTGGTGACTTTAACCCATTAAGCACCGATGAAAGTTGAGCATATTTTAAACTATATCGGACGCTGGTCAATGGGAGTTAAATATGCAAAGTGATTGTTTGTTTAAATTTGGAAGGAAGCTACTATTCTCACGACTTTTTCCGTGTAAAACCTCTTTAATTCAAAATACATAAGTCAACCAAAAGGATCTATGCAATATTATTGGTATCTAGTAGCTGATCTGATGTGATGATGGAGTTAGAAGGAGGCGACAGGACCTCCACTGTGCTTAACGTAGACCCACCAAATGGTGATTTTTTAGTCTCGGAAGCAGATCATGTCTAGCCTGCTCCCTTCGTATACAATGTTGGCTTTGTGTGCAGGGTGTACTGCCTGGTGGGAGATGGCGAGGCCGCTGAAGGCAGCATCTGGGAGTCGCTGCACTTCGCGAGCCACTACAAGCTCGACAACCTCGTCGTCATCTTCGACGTCAACCGGCTCGGCCAGTCCGAGCCTACCTCACTGCAGCACCACGTGAGTCTTTATTACATACATACACATACATAAACTCACGCCTTTATTCCCAGAGTGGGGTAGGCAGAGCTACAGAATTTCCAACAACTATAAAAACTTTTTGATAATTCTGTAACCACATTTTGCACACTTAGGCGAAGATGTTTACCAGTGTATTAGTGACAGGTTGCAAGCCCATCGCCTAACAGTACTACACGCCTTTATTACCTTTATTTTATTATTATTTTAGCGGTAATATATGGAACGCTCAAAATAAATATGTTTGAGTCAGATGGGCACATTAAAGAATCAAAATCTACGAACGCTTCCCAAGAGAACACATTTGTAAAAAGAAGCAATTTAAACTTGTCAGCATAAACTTCTTAACAAATAGTTGAAATGTGAAAAAACAGCATAAAATTATAGAACTATCCATATGTGGGTTTTACCTATTCACTTCATAAATAAGGATAAATAGCCAAATGCCACAACAAGGTCAAAATACTGACCTATATGTTAAAGAATTATATATATTTTATTTTTCTATTATTACTAATTAGTTCTGGTGAAAATCCTGAGCTTTGACACATTTTCCTGCTCAGCTACGCGTGAATTTATTTACTTCTTATTGTATGTTATACACATTGTTTTGTATAATGCTAGGTTAAGTTTTATAATTCTATATTTAAAAAAACGACTGACTGTTGAGTTTCTTGAGGCGTTTCTTCTCAGCAGTGGTCTCTTGCGAAGCGCTGGTAGATTGTTGACGTGTAAAAGTGTCCGTGCGGCCTACTTACTGAATCTTTTATCTTTTTTTTTTTAACTCTATGAACAGAAACGCATCTCTGTCATTCTTCACGCTTGACCAAAATGTAGCACTTCAACCATTGTCAAAGACAACTAAATTTCGGACTTTGACTATGTGAATAAATAAAAAAAACTGTATAAAGAGAGCAAAATGATATGGATTGTTATATTGTGGCTAACCAATCTTAGTTGTTGCACATTACTAAAAGCGAAGATTTAATAACTCCTGTCAACAATTTTCGTAGACATACTGTGCTATAGTTTCCATTATAACCAGCACTTGACTAGTATACAGCGGTGCACAAAATTGTGCATCGCAGTTAGTGAGTGCAAGAGAGACCGTGCGTCGTACTCACGTGCCCACTGTTGGGCTCCGTGGTCAGTAGCGTTCGAACAAACCTTCACTCGTTTCATTCACGTTCCCATAGCATTTTTTTTAAATGGCCACATTAGGTCACATTTTTACTGCATTGTCATACTCCATAAAAAAGTTTGATCTTTTGTGAATCTTTTTTTCCAAACCTAAAAGTCATAATCTTCCTCTCAACTTCTCAAATTCAAAGATTTGCAGAAATTCAACTCTAACTTCTAACCTTCTGAACCCAGGTGGAAGTATACGACGCTCGGCTGAAGTCGTTCGGGTTCCACTCGCTGGTGGTCGACGGCCACGACGTGTCGGAGCTGGTCAAGGCCTTCGACGGAGCCGCCAACACCAGCGGGAAGCCCACCGCGCTGGTCGCCAAGACCTTCAAGGGGAAGGGCTTCCCGGGGATCGAGGACTTGGAGAACTGGCACGGGAAGGCTTTGGGGGCTGATGGCGATAAGATCATCAAGGTAAGCTTTTATACGGCGTTTAGATACTTTTGTCTTGTGCTTTGTTTTTAGTAAGATTGTAAAATATGTTAATATTATAAATTGCTCAGTGAAGAAGCAAAAAATTGTATGTATAAATGGTTATTATTTATGTATTTAACATTATATATTATTATAACTTCTGTATGAAGTTGCTGAAAGGTAAATAAGAATATTATATTGTTATTCATGAGTAGTAAGAAGTTGCATTATACAGAGTTTATTTAAAAAGTATTGTGAGAAATTAGGTAATTGTCAACCTAGAAATCTATTTTAATTTGAATGAATTAATTGCATTTGAAGTATTTTTAATAACAATATAACAAATGATTAATCCGATACTGCTTAAGACAAAAACAATTTTGGTACGAACGTTTTTTACTCACTACTTTTCATTTCATAAATTTGAGAAACAGTATCAAAACTTTTATTTATTAAAACATGTTATACTAGCTACTTTGGTGCCTTTTCTATATTACAAGCCTTATTTAACCTGCAATGTACATATGTATGTAGGTATGTAAGGGTCAAATCTTGCAAGTTAAATTTGACCCACTTCCCGGTTTACGATGAAGCTGAAAATTTGCATACGTCTTTAGTTTAGATGACAATACAATAATATAGCACCATCGAGCTGATCTGATGATGGAGACTCAGGGTGGCCATAGGATTTACTAAATTACACATGATAAACCCGTGTTAGGTTAGGCTTGTTAAAAAGTAGTGTTGGCACTGTTGTGTTCCGGTTTGGGGATAAGACAGCCGGTGAAATGACTAGCATAGAGGCATTCCATCTTAGTCCCCAGGGTTGGCAACGCATTTGCAGTCTTAGGATTGCATTGCAGTCCTGTGAATGCGAATGTCTATGGGTCACAGTTTCCACTTACCATCAGGTGGCCTGTGTGCTCGTTTGTCTTCTCTATGCCATAAAAAAAAAAGTACAGTCAGCAACAAAAGCTTGTCCCAAAAAAGATTCCAAAGATAAGATAAGATTTTTTTTTCCTTTTCACATCCAAAATTATATTCTCCCGCTGTGACCCATCAAACAAACGTTATCTTCTTCCAGCACCTGCAGTCCCAGATCAAGAACAACACGGTGTCCCTGAAGCCCCGGCCGCCGCTCGCGGAGGCGCCCAAAGTGCACATCGGGGACATCACGCTGTCGGCCCCGCCGGCCTACAAGCCGGGCGAGCAGGTGGCCACGCGCCTCGCCTACGGCACCGCGCTCAAGAAGATCGCCGACACCAACCTTAGGTAACAAAATATACCTCCTTTTAAAGCATCGATTTTTTTTTGATACAAGTGTAGAAAGTAGTAATAGTACATTACTACAGAGGCCGGGAAGGTTGGGGTTGCCGGCCGAGTGATATAGACGGCCGAGCGAAGCGAGGCCGGATACTTGTTTACGAGGCTGGCAACCCCTTTTCACGGCGAGGTACGTATAGTGCTTTTCTCAAACATATGCAGTTAAATAAAAAATACATCGGTCAAAAAAGTTAATTGATAAATGTCCACCCTAGGGAAGAAAAGTAAAAGGGAAGAAAATAAAGTACCAGGAGCGCAGCGGTAATTAGGAGGTATATCAGGCATAGCGCAACTTAGATCTCAGGCGGTGCGGGCAGCCGGCGGGCGGCGGCGGGCGCACACGACACAGCGCGGATGTCCCCCAAACGTTTATGCACTCCTAGTATCTGACGTTATAACATTTTCTCAAAATTTTTAAAATAGTATATTATGCAACTAGTGAATAAAAGACGGATTTAATGCGAGGGCCATAGATGACTCTCGAGCAAGTGAAGGATACTAACGACTGAATTACGACCGCAGGGAGTGATTCAGGATGATTGAATCACGAGCGTAGCGAGTGATTCAAGTGTTAGAATCCTGAGCGACGCGAGTGATCCATGGCCCTCGATATAAATCCGTTTTATTCAAGAGTTGCATACTAAACTTTATACCATGACTACGAGAAAAAGAAAAATTTAAGCGAAAATATATATTTAATGACGAAAAATGGAAGGTAAAATTAATTTAAATGCACATTAAAATTGGAACAAATGTTTTATTTATTAAGAAACACTAAATTTTATGTTCGTACAACTTTCAGTATTCAAAATGGCGCCAATTTATTTTTCCTTGTATTTTTCACAGAGAGAAAGGCAAAAGACATCGATCCATACAGCCTATGGCGCCAATTTACCTACTAATGACAGCAAATAACACAAAACTTTTTTAATGCTAAACTCTTTGTGGTTAATGACGACCAATCAAATCTCGAGGAGGAGTTTGTATCGCGTATTTTATGTTCTAAATTCAAACACCAAAATAGTGAGTAAAAGTGCTTTTTATTCACTGTTTTGAGTGAATAAAATAAGCCTTTAATAGGGGGAATGGTATAAATATAATTTAGATATTCAGCCTGTTCATAAAACCAGCTGTCATGGCCATATTACACTAGGCCGAAAAACTCTTAGTTAGGTACGACGACGATAGTCGCGAGGAGGAGTGTTAGGTAGAACTGCGACCCTACAGCACCGACTTTTTTTATAATACTACATACACAATACACCGCGAAATGTATATTATCCCAAGTGAACCATTTGGCTATAGTGAAAAAAGGCATTTTAATAAATGTCCATATAAAAAAAAACAAACGTTGAGTTGGAAATCTAGTGGTTGGGAAATTAAATTAATAATTTTAACAAGTTTCCATAATGATGGTTCGGCAAAATGAAATTCGCCAAAACGTTGGTTGGGAAGTAAAATTCGGCAATAAAATTTTCGGCGATACAATAGAGAACCGAAAATTTATTGTAATAAATATTATATTTTTTTATAGAACGTGTTTTTTTTCCTCGCATTCAAAGTGAAAAGTAGAGTGTTTAATAAATCCATTTAATAATTTTATCGGTTTGTTCAAAGCACTTGACTAGTATACAGCGGTACACATCGTTGTGTATCGCAGTGAGTGAGTGCGAGAGAGACCGTGCGTCGTACTCACGTGCCCACTGTTGGGCTCCGTGGTCAGTAGCGCTCGAACAAATGCAACAATGTAATATCTTTCAAACCAACACATACCTTTCACTGTCGCGGCTATTACCTATATTTCGTGAACAATTTTAATGAAGGTATGTAATTATTATTTTCAGAGTGATTGCTTTGGACGGTGACACCAAGAACTCCACCTTCAGCGACAAACTGCGCAACGCTTACCCTGAAAGGTAAATTATGATGGCAACTTTAATGGTTCTTTATGCAACAGTCACATAATGAAGGCTTTTTTAATAAGAGTGGCGTATTTAGGAAACTATGCTTAACCTTGTATTGTTATTACTTCATGAGTAGGAATCACAATTTTAGTCATGTAGGGTGAATTGTATTATTGTTGGTCGCACCTACCGATTATTGGCTCAATGAACTTTATCATAAGGTGTTAGAGACGATAATTCAACAATCATTAGGTGCCAGTAACTGGTATTTTAGAGGACATTAATAAGGTATTTTACCCTATGTATAGATTTATATATTGCTTTAGCATAAAAATATATAATACAAATTGAGATCAAGAAAAATAACCAGAGTTACATACATACATACATTAAATCACGCCTGTTTCCCAGAGGGGTAGGCAGAGACCACTTTTTTTCCACTTGCTACGATCTTGACAAATTTCGCTTCTTCCACATTCATACATCGAGTCATGCACGCACGTCGGTTTCGGGTACTTAAGATTCGGCCCTTTTCCAGTATTTCACTGATTTGACTCGAAAAAGTACGCCTAGGGCGGCCTCTTCCGACCCGTCCACTCACTATCGATCTGTATATCTCTTTCGTCAATCTTCTTTCATCCATCCTTTCCAAATGACCGAACAATTTTTATTATTATAAATACCAAATTAGTGTTTTTGTAAAATAATAGCCCTTACAGCTTGAAATAAAGTTCACAGTGGCAACAATAGAGGAGTTTACCCCCTTTATTTGACCCCTTATTAGTATTTCGTAACGTGTGTGGTGCGGCAGGTACATCGAGTGCTTCATCGCGGAGCAGAACCTGGTGGGCGTGGCCACGGGCGCCGCCTGCCGCGACCGCACCGTCGCCTTCGTCTCCACCTTCGCCGCCTTCTTCAGCCGGACCTTCGACCAGGTACCCCGCCCGGGCCCAGAGAGGTCTAGCTTTACTAGCTTTGTTACGATGGCAATGTCAAGACCGCAATCTTACGATGTCAATCTCAAGACTAATCTTACGAGGCAGGCTGCCCGTCGTGCCGCGCCGGCTGGCCAAGTCAGACAAGCTCACACACGTCATGGGCCCGAAGGTGTATAATCATCTCCCCGAAGATGTTGTTGCTGCACAAAGTGCATCGGCATTTAAATTTAAACTTAAAAGATGGCTAGTCGAGCAGGCCTTCTATGACCATAAAGAACTGTATTTTTAATTTAATTTAGTTTTAATATACAATTTATACTTAATTTTGATGTATAACATACTATGACATTACTATTATTATTATTATTATAATGATGAATTACGTTTCAATTAACGTCACTGCACTGTTAAAGTGCTTATTGTATACACTGATTTTGACCTGTAATTTATATTATTAATAAATATATGAATATGAATACGATGTCAATCTCAAGACTGCAATATTACGATGGCAATCTCAAAAATAAAAACCGTCTCAGTAAAAAACACTACATTATGACTTGCAATGATTATGACAGCAGTTTTTGAATTTAGATCCGCATGGGCGCCATCAGCCAGAGCAACATCAACCTGGTGGGGTCGCACTGCGGCGTGAGCATCGGCGAGGACGGGCCCTCGCAGATGGGGCTCGAGGACCTCGCGCTCTTCCGCGCCGTGCCCACCGCCACCGTCTTCTACCCATCGTCAGTACAAAACAATAACATACAAACAACTGTTCTCTACCTAACATTAGGCAACTTGCAAGTGGAAATAGAAGTCAAAAACTAGACAGGTACAAAATCCTTAACCCTTTTTTTCGCAAAATTGGAAAATGACGTGTGTTCTAACTTCTTTAGTTTCATAAAGAGCATAGAAAAATAGTTACAAAAAAATATAAAAAAGTGAACCTTTAACTTGTTGAACCGGCTCAACATTGCGAAGAAAAGGGTTCGACAGAATAAAAATTTACAATAAAATTTGAATTTGTAGTAGCATTGAAATGGCTATCACTTAGAATGCATGACATCAAAAGAACTGTTTTATATTTATTTTAAAAATGTTATTTTATTTACTTAACTTCTTGATCTCTCTAAATATTGTCAGAAATACACTCTGCCTAAAGTGGATCAAAAGTACCAATATAATTTTGTATCAAATTAATTCCTAAAATTTTTATAAATGCGAAAGTGTATTTTTCTTTTATTCCCTCTTAACATTCAACGCCACAACCAAATGATGCCAAATATAGTACAGACTTAGTTCAAAGCCCAAAAACGAACCTAGAATAGTTTAACTCTTACCAAATCGCACAAGACATAATAAAATTTCTGCACAATTTTTTTAAGGAATTGAATGTACTTTTTTAGTTAACTACATGAGTACTTTAACATAACTATTCGTGTTTCGTGCAGCGACGCCGTGTCGACGGAGCGCGCCGTGGAGCTGGCCGCCAACACCAAGGGCATCTGCTACATCCGCACCTCGCGCCCCAACACCACCATGCTCTACCCCAACGACGAAGTCTTCAAGGTACCGTATCAGATTCAGATACAGATTTTATTACTCAATATAACACAGTATAAATAACATTACATGTCAAATTATATGCAGTTACATTGATATCGTCAGAAATAGAATTAAATTATAATAGTAAAAATAGTAAAATTCAACACAAAAACAAAGTACATTACAAAATATAATAAAATAAAATAATAATAATTAAAAGTCAAACTAATTTACGAGTCAAGTTCCATATACTCATTTACCGAATAGAATGGGTTATCCAACAAAAGATTTTTAAGCCGGCGCCTAAACATTTCGTCAGATGGGGTTCGCGTTTAAGTTCGGCGGGTAGACGCTCGTAGTAGGTGGGACCGATGACGCGCGGGTTCTTACCTGCGGGTTCTTATCGACTACGACTCATCACATACATTCAACCTATCGCGAGGAGATCACAGTTTGAACATTAAGACGAGTACTGACAATCGAGCGTAACTGTAACCATAGAAGTTGCAGTAACAAGCTTCAAGTGGAGAAAAGGCTCGCGAGCCGCTCGCTAATTAGTGCCTGGCTTTACAGTGCGAAGTAACGTTAGCTCAATTTCTTGTCATCGATTCATTCACGAGGGAGTGAAAAGGATGGCGTGCCGTAATTTTAAATTTGATATAATATCTGCTGCTGGCATTTAACCAGTGGCATACCCGTTAATGGCATCGAACTAGTATTACGGATATACGTGGGTCACTAGGAAAGTTTTGAGATACTCAAAATTTATAAAAAGAACGCAACAAGATTGAACCTTTTTTAAAAGATAAATTATTTGTAATTCGAACATAGAAAACCATTTGATCAAATATTTAAAAATAAAAAAATTACGGTTGTTTTTTGTTTCAATTCCGCGGGCTTTTATCGTCAACTATGGATTTTAAGCGAGAGCATTTTCGTGCGATGATTTTGTACGATTATAAATTTGGATTAAATGAATGTGAGTGCAGAGAGCGATTAGTTTCGGCGTTTGAGGACTATGCACCATCGCGTGCAACAGTTTTCAGATGGTTTGCTCAATTTAAACGAGGGATTTTTTCCTTAAATGATGATGAAAGAAATGGCCGACCCGCGACTTCAGTTACAGAAGAAAACGTCCCAGCTGTGAAAATTTTTATTAAGGAAGACCCAAAAGTGACTTACAAATAAATAGAAGAGGTCGTGAAGATTTCATCGCCAGCTATTAATGAAATTTTGCACAACCGGCTTGGAGTCAGGAAATTATGTTCACGATGGGTGCCTCACTCGCTGACTGCAGAACAAAAAGAAGCTCGCGTGACATGGTGCAAAGATATGCTCAGAAAATTTGATCAGGGAGAAGGACGGTAAATTTTTAACATTATTACTGGAGATGAGAGTTGGATTTACCAATATGATCCACCGACTAAACGGCAATCGACAATTTGGGTGTTTCCCGATGATGAACCTCCAACGAAGGTGAAACGCGGGCGAAGTGTTGGGAAAAAAATGGTGGCCCCATTTTTTTCTGCAAGTGGTCATGTGGCCACAATTTCCTTAGACGACCAAAAAACTGTGAATGCTAAGTGGTATATTGAAGTGTGTTTACCTACTGTATTTAATAATTTAAAACAAAAACGACCTAAAACTGGTTTGAGGGGGCTCTTTTTGCATCATGACAATGCCTCGCCGCACAAGGCCATTGTCACCAAGGATTTTTTGAAGAGTACAGAGATTAAAGAATTGTGTCATCCTCCGTATAGCCCCGATTTAGCTCCTTGCGATTTCTTCCTCTTTCCGAAAATCAACCTCGGACTTCGTGACACGCGATTTAACAGTCCTGAGGACGCACGGAATGCCTAATTGCAGGCCGTAGAAGACCTCCCTAAAGAAGAGTACCGGGAATGCTATAAATCATGGTTTAGGCGGATGAATCGATGCATAGAAGCTAATGGAGAGTACTTTGAGAAACTGTAATAAAAAAATATTGAATAACTTTTATACTTTTTTTGTATCTCAAAACTTTCGTAGTGACCTAAGGTATCTGATAATGGCGTTGAACCTTTGGTGCGGATATATCCGTTAGTGGCATTTAACCAGTGGTACGGATATATCCGGTAATGACATCGATCCAGTATTTCGGATATATCTGATAATGGCGTTGAACCTTTGGTGCGGACACATCCGTTGTTGACATAGAACTAGTGGTGCGGATATATCCGTTAATGAAATCGAACCATTATTGCGGATATATCTGTTAATGGCATTGAACGATGCGGATATATCCGTTAATGGCGTTGAAATGGTAAATACCACGCAGTGCCTTTATATGACAATAACAAAACATGTAACGTGGTGTTCGTGCACCAGGTGGGCCAGGCCAAGGTGGTGAAGCAGGCGGCCAAGGACCAGGTGCTGCTCATCGGCGCCGGCATCACCCTGCACGAGGCCGTCGCCGCCGCCGACGCGCTCAAGGCTGAAGGTAACCTACCACCCACCTTACAAAGAACTCCGGAGATCATCGCTCATACTGTTGATTCTTGCTTATCTAATTATAGTAAACAACTGAATATTTTTTTGGCTATGACAACTATTACGCAATAGCTGTCATAGCCAAAAAAATATTCATTTTGTGGTTAGATAGTTATTTACCGACGTGCGTGCATGACTCGATGTATGAATGTGGAAGAAGCGAAAGAGTTTATCAGGATCGTACCAAGTGTAAAGAAGTGGTCTCTGCCTACCCACCCCCTCTGGAAAAAAAAGGCCTGATTTAATATATGTATGTATAGTTATTTACTACATTTGACAAGTGAAAATAAACACGGTATTTGAGTTTTGGATATTTTCCTTGTATATAAAGTATGTATTTCTCTATACATAACATACACCCGTATTCACAAACAATACCTAAGGGATCCTTCACTGAGTAAACGCACTGCGGTCAATAAAGCTCTGTGATTGGTGTTTTTTGACCAACCTTTTGTTTATGAAATGATTTGAACTACCCTGTGCGTTCATGAGTGCCTTGAGACTTCATATAGTGACGGGTGTTAGTATGTTTTCGTAGTCTAGTACCCATGGTAAAAGCCAAGAATTTACCTTGGTTGTGTGATATCTTCCCCTAATATTGATTTATGATTGCAGGCGTGTCGGCCCGCGTGCTGGACCCGTTCACCATCAAGCCGCTGGACGAGGCGGCCGTGGTGGCGCACGCCAGGGCCGCCGGCGGACGCATCGTGGTCGTCGAGGACCACTACCAAGCCGGTTAGTATTAGGGCGTAATGATCTTATGTATAATTGAAACTCAATCACTAACTTAAGCGGCTTACTGACCTATTAATAAATTAAACAATCTTGGCTTCCGAGAAGAGAAAACGAAAGTTTATTCGGTATGAATTACGATTTGATCCGTCTCAATCATCATGTTGAAAGCACGACTGAATATGTTTTGAAAAAAATATGGTGCTGTTCGGTTTGATATTTGCAGAATGTAGGGTCTAACCTAAGTGCAGTTTGTGGCCACTTTACCCTTTTTGACCATTTAAGGTTGAAATGAACATGAAAAATACTGTACAATTAAAAATAATATTCATAAATAGGTAAAACTGCAGATAAATTTTAGATAATATTTTATTTGGTTGACAACTTCAGTTAACATAGTCCATAGTAGCCGAGAAATCAAACTATTGACTGTACAGTCGACGCCATAAATATGTTTTCACTTTAGTACCTTGTCTATTTAGCGTCATGTTTAAACTGCCATTTGAAATTGTCATAGCGGGTAAAGTGACGAGGTACTAAAGTGTAAACATATTTATGGCGTCGACTGTACAAGCGGTTTAGGCTTTCTGTCGTCTGTCAATCATGCACAGACGTCTCATTTAAAAACTTCCATTGTCTGTGCAGGAGGTATCGGCGAAGCGGTCCTGTCGGCCGTGGCGCTGCAGCGCGACATCGTCGTGAAGCACGTGTTCGTGCGCGAGGTGCCGCGCTCCGGGCCGCCCGCCGCGCTGCTCGACAAGTACGGCATCTCCGCGCCGCACATCGTCCAAGCCGCCAAGGCCATCCTCAAGGCTTAGGCCGCTCGAGGGACGCTATCGTACTAGATTGGTTATAAGGTGAATCGAAGTGCACGTGGAAATATATTGAGCAACATCTACAACTTTATAAACCTTGGTCGTCGTAGATATCAACTAATGTCGGGTTCCTATATTCAAACCGCGGATAGATAAGGCTTACTTCGGGTTGATATTTGACATTTGCCCATACAAAATGTGTCAAATTTTAATTCGAAGTAAGCCTATCTGTCCGCGGTTTGAATATAGGAACCGGCCATATATCATGCTCTTTATGACATAACGTGATTTTTTGATATGAAATTTCAATAAGAAATTCGAAATTTTAACACTAGAAATGATAAAATGTCGTATGATAGCGCAGGGTCGGTTGATTTGAAAAGCATTGCGTTTAACGTAAACGTAGATTTTTTACACATTTTCTACTGTATGAGGTTACTTGTTTCTATAATTGCAGGTCGGTTAAAAAACGGGACCACTAATTTCCATTATCTATGCGTGATTATTTTTTTTGATCGGAAAATGTTTCACAGGTGGCGCTGATTTATTTACAGCGCCATCTACCGACCGACAACATGAAAGTCACTAAAACATTGTTATCATTTATCATCGATAACGTTCCTATATTAGCATTCCGATCAATTATATAAGTATGTTTGTTTTATTTGTCTAACGACACAGTTTTCTATTTCCAAATTAGTTCCTAAGTGTAGACGCATTGTCGATTAGAGCTTATTTGCTCAGCCTGGTTGTTTCGGTGACAATTATTATGTAATGATATTTGAAATGCTATTTTTATATCCTTGTTACGAAGTGCCTTTTTCAAAACTTTGGCCAGAAAATGGCGTATCTAAAAACATATGATGTTTTTCTTTAATCGCTTGCCTGCTTGCTTAAAAGTAAGTATGCGTAAATCCAATAATTCATAATTATCTATTTTATTTGATAATTAGTCAACATTAAGGTTGAAATTGTAATGAACTATTGCCTTGACTTTTGTTTTTAGATACTCCCGTTTTCTGGCCAAGCACTAAGCTAGTACATAAGAAAGAATGCACAAGTTTCGAGACTGTTGTCAGATTTTGGAAGGATTTTTTACGAATGGTTTAGTGTGTAAGGAGAATTTACTATTTGTTATACTGGAATCACGTATTGGTATAAGGTACACTTATCTTGTTTGAGGTACACTGCGTGACCCAGGGTTACGAGGGGCTTCCTGTTTTGTTAAAAAATCATACAAAATGATTAGATCAAATGTTTAATCGGTTTTACATTCCTGTTGCATTATGTTTTTTTTTTTTCATTTATAACAGATTATTTTTTCTGTAATAAAGTTTATCAAGTACAAAACGTTGTTTAATTTAACTATTTATATTAATTTATTAAATGTTATATTTACAGGGTAAAGTCTTACATTAATGACTAGAGTAACTCTGTGATTGTATGTACATTTATAAGAGAGCCGGACCACGCTGAAATGTTGCGAATATTCCAGCTGGCCGGCTGCACCTACCTAGATAACCCTACGTTAGAGGTGTCAAATGACTAGTTCCATTAGTGTTCTACAACTACATAAATAGTTAACACCTTGACCAAAAACTCTGGGAACGACTTATGATAATGTAGAGTTGCCATCGTGATATATCGAAACATAGTTTTCTAAATATCTATACTGTATAGATGACAAACTGAAGTAAAGGTCCTCTTGCATGTTGTTACCGTTCGACATTTTATATATATGAAATTTGACGTAAATTCCATAAATGGTTTTGTACAGAATTACATGCTAGAGGTCATTTACTTAAGTTTTTCAGCTATAGCGATATTGTTATTTTTGAGCACCTTGTATGCACTATACGTTTGATGGCATCTATACTATACTCACACCGTTCTAACAAGCCTGATTTGACAGCTGTCAAATAAGTACAAATTATAACCTCTTCTTTTTATTAATAGGGGTTTCGTAATGATTTCACCAATGTCAAGTGAAATTATAACCACAGACATGCCAAGCCTACCTTTTCAGTATCAAGTTGACAACTGCCAAATCGGGCCTCTTAGAACGGCGCTTTCGTCCACTTTCACAACTAAGATTTCATAACTGGTTATGAATAAGGTTTTTTTTTCACTGTTTCTTAACCAGTTATTAAACGAGACTTTTTATTCCATTTTCATAACCAGAAACTAGGTAGGTTTAGGTTATGTTAGTTTTGCAGCAGGCCCGGAGGGCCTAACCACCTAGAAATAGGAGCTCCGCGTCAGCGCAGCTCCGTCGACACTGTCCAATTGATTTGAAATAAGAGTGGTGTATAGTGGTACCTAGGTTCTGGTTATGAAAATGGAAAAATAGTCGTTTAATAACTGGTTAAGAAACAGTGAAAAAAAGTCCTTATTCATAACCAGTTATGAAATCTTAGTTGTGAAAGTGGACGAAAGGAGAACGGCACGACTATAAGATAACTATAAGACTTCCTTAAAATACAAGGACCCTGAGCCGTTAGTCAAGGCCCTAAACATCTTAAATTTTACATTAGACAAGGCACATTCAAATCGGCTCTCACTAAGTCTTCACATTGTTATATTAGAAACAGGTTCGATTTAGCAAAGTTTTAAATGCACAACGCAATAAATAACATTAATTTTTAAACTACAAGGTAACCTTCAAAATAATCAAACTATCGTACTTATTTTTATATGTAACCATATTTAAAGATCTGTAGTCAAATTATATTTATATACAAATAATTATTTAAGTGTTTTAGTTTCAACACAAACATAACCAAAACTTTAGAGAGTGGACGGACAACACTAACCACAGTTCACGCAAAAACAGTTAATTTTTAATCTCACTACAGCAAGTTAAATGCATCAGCAGCCAGAATTCGTCTCTTTGGCCTATATTCACACCAGTCCTTAAAATCGTCTACTCGTCCTTGCTTTGCTTTTCAAGATCACGCGCTGCCAAGCTTAAAACACTTCAGAAACATGATATTTTACTGTTCAAGTAATTTTTTCACCTCCACTCACTCGCTGGTGCTTCAGAGGGAGACGGTTGCGGATTCACAGCCTCTCCTGTTCTCTCATCTAGTTCCCGAGGAAGATAGTCCTTCCAACTCCTGAAGAGATACCTCGTGAATTTCCGGAGTTGTCTGAACTTGCAATATGTCGCTCCTTCCGCCGACTGGAGCTGCTGGGTTTGGATCAGAAACCCCTTCTCTTTAAAAGTTTGTTCTAACTTTTCTCGCTGAAGACTTTTCCTGGATTTCCTCTTCTTCTTGCTCAAGTCCTCTTTGCTTGGAGCTGGTGACGTTACTTCTATCTTAGGTTGGGTCGACGCTGACGCGGCAGCCAGCTGGGCTCTCCCCTGGTTAGAATCCCTGTGCAAATATTCATAGCCTTTATTCCCTTTATTACCAGTGCCACTGTAATATCTAAAGTTTCCTCCAGAATCAACGGAGAGCATCTTCTTTTCTTGTAAAGAAGGCTTAGAACCTCCAGTGAATTTGAACTTGCAAATGCTAACTTCAGTCGTAGGAGTGGTGGAATTGGTTTTGGTTGGGACGGGAGGAATGAAGATCGCTGATCTTTTCCTCTTCACTGGTTGGACGGGAACTGGTCGAGGGGATGATCGTTTCATCTTGGTTAAATCAGGGTTCTTGGCTTCCTCTGCTTGTTTCATCACGTTGGGGTCCAGTAATTCTGAGATCTGCTTCAGATATAGTTTGTTTTTGTTGTCTTCTACTGGAGGGGATGGTTCCGTGGACACGCTTTCGCTAGCGCTGTTAGGTGTTGATAGTCTTTCCTGTTCTTCTGCCGAAAAGGGTAGCTGCCCCGACGCCGCTAGCCTCTGATAGTACAGTAGTTGTGGAAGGGCTAGAGGGTGCATGTATATTCCAGCATTTGGCCAATAGACATAGCCTGGGAACTTCCCCTCCCCATCAGGTCCCACTGTCGACTGTGTCGGCTCTGATAGCGTGGGAGACACGTTCCTCGTCTGTCGCGACAAATCTGGAGAACTGCTTGCAGTCGCAGGGAGATTAGTATTTCTTTGTATCACAGAGATTGCGTTAGGTGGTTTCTTATCCTCGGTGATTTCTGTTTCTGGTTCAGTCTTAACTTCGGGCAGTGAAGTGTAAATATTACCGAATTTCTTTTGGATTTGAATCTTCAGTTCATGGAGATCGCGAATGCAAAGGTTTAGAGGTTCATCGTCGCTGTGCAGAGGTCCTGCGATGGTGACAGGTGCCTCCGGCATTGGTTCGTCCGGGCTGGCAAAATGGGGAGGAGTGAAAGCCTCCAAACGTTTCTTATTCTCTTGTGACAGCTTCCTTTCTAGCAAGCTAGAAATTATCTTATTCTGCAAGTCAGTCTTGGGTGTTGTCAGCGCCTCACTTCTAAAAGGCGAACATAAGCTAAGTTGGTTCCGGTCTACTTGAGGCGGAGGCTGGCCTGGGACAACGGTTCCATAGTTCTCATAAATGAGATGGCAAATGTCTGCTTTCTTCGGCTTCCTGCCTCGTCTTGGCTTGGAGTTGTTGAGAGTCATCTCCCCCATGTACGGTAGGTCGTCGTACGTGACGATCTTGCTTGGAGCGATCGCCGGATGCTTTTTCTTATCTTCTTTTTTCTGCGCTTTCGCCATGTTGTGTACTTGTGGGACGGTTAGAGAACCAGGCTCATGCTGTATACCTGCGAGCCTCTGCGCCCATATCTTGAAGGACTCGTTTGTGATGTTGTTGAAGTCTATCGGTTCCTGTTTTGGTTTCTCTTGCTTCTTGGCTTTGTCGGCCTTCTGGAGGCTCTGCTCGTAGTGGTCAAGGTATTCCTGGGGCAGCGCCTGGTGGTGGAACTTGAGCTTCCACCTGTTCTTCTGCCGGCTGCGATGCTTGGTCTTGGGGGGCTCTCCTTTGTCCACGCGTGCCTTGCTGGCTGATAGTAGCTGCTGGCGAAGGAGCTCCTTGTTTTCAGATGTTCTGGAATGATAATAATGTTTGGTTAATCGCGGATACTAATGCTAATGAGTGTAGAACGGGTTGATCATGAGAGGTGGTGATTGGCTAGACGGGTTTCATTTCAGAGTTTAAGTAATTCTTTTCTAGTAAGTAAATTCAATAAATGTCTGACGCTTAGGCGCTATCGGTTTTTTTTTAATTAATCTTTATTGTACAAAAACAAATACGATGGCGGACTTAACACTAGTCATTAGGAAATTTACACATAAAAGTTTTTTTTTATTACCTATAAATATTTTTTGAGATAATGACTTTATTTAGTAGTCAAAATAGTGGGCAAAAACTGGTCAAAACAATAACAACCTATATGTACCTACTTTATAAATAATATGGTCTAAGTATGCCAAATTGCATTAAGGTAAGGTAAATTATACTAGTAATAGACAAGGACCATAATTAATTCTTATTATAAAGATAAGCGTTACTCGTTTAAAGGACATGGCCCGTTTGTGCCCCAACTTGTACACAAATGAGACATATGTGGAAAATCATTAAATAATTATTAATTAGACGTGTGATTAATTAAAGATCAATTAAGGATCAATTTATAACCTCATGTTCTACAAATTATCTACAAATTAAGAGTTAAGTGGCCATTAATCGCGCGTAAAAGCTTGTGTCCATCACCATTGCTGAACTTTGGTTGTAACTTGTGATAGTTTACCTGTTGGCGGCGGGGTGAAGCGGCGCGGGCGCAGGCGCGGGACACACGTCGGCGCACGCCACGCGGCGCATCACTTCTGGAACAACAAACTACCTTGTAGACATGTTTACATTGATTTACACAGATACAGTGACACTATTTATTTCAGCCGAAAGTCGTCCAATACCGAGGCTTTAGGTACTTTAAAAATAGAAGTTCAATTCAAAGTTAAGGTAGCTTCATCCCTTCCTCTCGATTAAGTCTCGAGTCACGAGTGACAGGGACTCGGCATCGGGAGTTTCCAATTTAGTAATTCGAGGTAACCGTCCTGGACATAGGCTTCCTTTTTAGTTTGCCACAAGGACCGGTCTTGTGCTTTCATGAGTTTTCCGCAACCTTAGTCATGTCAAAGCGTTAGCAGACATCGATCTTCCTTAAAGTCTACCCACCCTGCGTCTTCCGGTACGCTAAAACACCTTTTTTTTTAATCTCTCGTGTTAAGTGCTCTTATAATCAAGGTCTATGAATTCCAGCCCCATTGCTTAATATTACGTACAGTGAAGAGTTATAAAAAACGCCAAAAACTACAAAAATATGTACACAGTAATAAGGTTTATGGACATATTTGTGAGCCTTCGTGGTGTATATATTGGTGCCCTTGTACATACGAGTACATCGAAGCAACTACGCAACGTCTTAAGTGCCGGGATGAACCGTCGTGAATAGAAAACACTTATTATTTTATCGGTGAATGATTCCGTTTTGTTATCAGTATCGCTATTTACTACTTACTGGGTGACGTCTAGATATAACTATGACTATCGCCCGAGCGCACGGGCGACTAAGCAACTCGCTATGAGTGTGAAGAAGTTGCTAGTGAGGCCAAAGGTCACGTTTACCTGAGGTAGCGTAGAGGTTGTTGACGAATGCGCGATGAGTCTCCTAGACTCTCGTTCTATTGACGTTACGTTAAACAGTTTAAACACTTGACGATTGAAATGCGTTGTTTATTTATTTTACTACTAGCGACCCGCCCTCGCTTCGCTTCGGTTTATGTGAGTATGATATATAGCCTGAAGCCTACCTCGATAAATAGACTATCTAACACTGAAAACATTTTTCAAATCGGACCATTAGTTCCTGTGATTAGCGCGTTCAAGCAAACAAACAAACAAACTCTTCAGCTTTATAATATTAGTATAGATTATGAGCAATATAAATATTTTAATGGTGGCTGTGGCAAAGCAGTTCGAATGATGAAATAACGAATGATTACACGGTGCGTAGTTGACGCATTACTTATTATCCTAAAATGATTCGTCATTCGCGAATTATTCCAGTTTATAATTTTGTTAAGTCATGTTTATGATTTATTACTATGGTTATGATTTGTCATAATAAATAAGGAAAAATCATTAATCATAACCTACCGTAAAACTACACAACTATGGTCCTGGTCTACAACAATAGTCCAATTTAACTTTTCATATTATTCAAAAAATATGATAGATTTAGCTGTAGCTAGAGTTTAGAGCAGTCAACTTTAGGCCAAACAGTACATATACCCAGCAATAATAGCAGTAGGGTATCATATTTTAGAATAATGCAATGAGGAATATTGGACTATTGCAGGCTAGGACCATAGTTGTGTAGTTTTACGGTACCTAATTAATAACTGGAGACATTGGAATTTCACTACGTATGACTATTGAGTATTGTTATTACTCTAAATTAATGTATTATGTACAATCAGCTGCAGAGAAACATAGCCCCCCGGCATAGAAGTTAAGTAGCGGGGGGATTACTTTTTTTCTACAGCGGACTGTACAAACAAGGAGCGGCTTGAATTCGTCTCATTGCGAATTGGCCACGACTAGATACTTAGTCAGTAACTTTTATTGTTGACCCACCATAGAACCCTGTCGCAATGACAGCATCATGTCACGAAGAAGAAATCACGTTAAATTTGTTATTGGCTTTCTAAGAGAGGGTTAAATAGCGATTCAGTATTAAAGTTGACTGACTGCGTATGCCGCTTCGATAAACGCTTGTTAACTTAATCGTGATTAATCGCAGACATGCAAAATTCTTGAAAAGGGCAGCAGGATTCTTGAAGAGATTTATCCAAACCATGAAGGTCCACAACTGGACTTAAACGACGTAAGCCTCCCCGAAGAATGGCCATTTCAGAACTAATATTGATCAGGGTAAAAGTAGGTGCTATTTTTGAGCCTGCTACCGGGAAGTTACCGGTGTTTTTGGGGTGGACCAAGGCGAGGGTGGCGAGACCAAGCGACTGTTCAGAGATCGCTAAGGACACAACGTCGGAAATCCACGAGGGGCATTAGTTATACAGGTTTACACAATTTTGCTCTGGGTGCCAAATGATACGGCAAGGTTGTTACGGCTATGGGTTAAAATGGTCCCAATAAAAAATCCGAATGTGCCGTAACGAAAGCGGCTCGGGCGCGGGTAACCCGAGCGCGCCCGAAATACCGCGCCGGCGCAGCCCGAAATAAAGGATGATACCCGTTTCGCAACGCACGCGCACGGACCCGCCATCTACGGCAAGTTCGCGCAAGGCCCGTTACAGCCGTCTCGGTTACCGTCACTACTGATTTCGGGATCATTCATGTTAACCCCCGACGCACACGTCGTTATTACCTATGTATCTGTGGGATTACATACATACATAATCTCACGCCTTTATTCCCAGAGTGGGGTAGGCAGAGCTACAGAATTACCAACAAGTCTAAAAACTTGTTGATAATTCTGTAACCACATTTTGCACACTTAGGCTAAGATATTTACCAGTGTATTAGTGACAGGTTGCAAGCCCATCGTCTAACAGTACTATACGCCTTTATTCTCTTAGCCGTCTCTTACGAGATCCAAGGGAAGATAATTATGGAGTGGCACTATTCTAACCCGGTAACCACACGGCATCTGTGGGATTATAGCTTCCAAACGCATTGACTGATTCGGACGTAGTTTTTTTTAAAGAAGATTATTTAGTATCAAGGAACGTATTGGATTTTGATACCAAACGGGACAATTCCATTTATATTTTTGGGGTGCGCCAACGTTCAACTAATTATTTTTAGTCCCTAAGTAACCCTGAAATAAAAATCGTTTCAGTAAAAAAACACTTTAGGAGTTGTGATGATTATGAGTAAAAATACATTCATATATTTTTGAGGACAAATCGGGAGTACTATTTTTTCTTGTTCAGAATAATGATTCCAACCAACATGCAGATTGTTACCTAAATCTGACGAAAAAGCCAAAGGCGTGCAATTTTTTTGAAACTCCCCTTATAGTGATTGTTGTGAGTTAGGTTGGTGAAGGCCGTTGTCTAGCAGTGGACGTCATGGTGATGATGACTAGTTAGGTTTGATAAAAATCACTTCGGCTCTGAAAGGGGTCATTCACTGGGGGGTGTGTTTCTCCATAGAGGCCCGGGACGTTCGAGTCACGATTGTAAAATGTTGCCAGCTCTGCGGACTGATGGAATACCCTATGCTATGTTGTAGACCTTCCACAAGGTGGACCGACGATCTGGTGGAGATTGCGGGAAGCCGATGGATGTGAGGAGCACAAAACCGGCCGTCGTGGAGATCCTTGTGGAAGGCCTATGTCCAGCCGTCTTTCGGCTGATATGATGAGATGATGATGATGATGATGATGATGATGATGATGATGATGATGATGATGATAAAGATAGCCCCTAACCGGATGGACCCCGAACGCCGTCCCACTACCAGCTGTTTTGGTCATGATTATGACTGTGTGTACGAGTATGTATTTTTGTTTTGTGGTATATGTCATTTGTGTTGCCACTATAAATTCGCCAGTCATTATTATGATTCGTACGAGTACATACACAACTTGTCAGAGTTTTGACGGTTGAATATAGATCCGGATGGTAAACAGTGACTCACGCGCATCGCTGCGAGCTCCACATGTTATACTAGGTTAGGTATACTTACAAAAATGATGCATCAACCCCAAAACATTATTAAAGTAGGTAACTATTGTTGGTAAGAAAAATATAAAATTACCATGCACTTGTTTATTAAAGAACATTTTTGGCTAACATACCTGAAGCAATATCATTAAATCGAAGATAAGAAAAAGGTTACTGAACCACTTCAATCTTTGAGAGCATATTTGACGTGTTTATTTGTTGACTTTGACTGTTCTCATTCACACTTCAGTATGAATCATACCCTACGCAATTTTTGTGACAATACACTGACCCATGAGCATCATCACACAATATTCAATTCGATTGCTACGCTTCAATGGGTAACGAATCAGATCCGGGAGCTAAAGTAATCAGGTTTTAAAATAAGTGAATTATGCAATAAAACATTTTGCTTACAAACTGTGTCTAATGCGGTTATTACGTGGGCGTCGCGAATAAATTACAATAATTAGCGCTAATTCCTTGATTCGTCCACTAATTAGTTTAAATGACTGGTATCAAGTATAACAACCACTTTTTCATTTAAAAAGATGAGTCTGCCAACCATATCGTTAAATTAAATCGGTTCCCAAACATAGTTATGGAATATAGTAATTAAGTAGAAAAACAGCGATACTTTTTAAAACTTCATTAGTGTTCACGCTGTATTGTGAGAGATCCGAAATTGTCGAAAATAAATGTATACACAGGTGAAAAAAAATCTGGAGCCCTGGAAGGAGACTGCCTTAAATCTAAGGTTTTTTTTTAAATTAGCGGTTTCGATTCCCGGGTCAGGCAAGCAAGTTGAACGTGTGTATCTGTGTATATGTGTATCTGTATATGTCTGTCTGTGGCATAGTAGCTCCCAAACGGATGAACCTATTTGGATGCGGTTTTTAAAAAGAAAGGAAGTTTAGTCGTCTTGGTCTTTAGCCAGGTGTTACGAGAATCGGGGGGGGGGGGGGGCCGTTTTAGAGATTATTAGCTCTGAAATGAGGGATTGCCAGATATCGGTTTTTTTAGTTATTCTATAGTTGTAACTACATGGTAACTAATTCTATTTATACCACGGTGGTGGAAAACAGGCATGCGGCCCGCCTGATGGTAAGCGGTGACCGTAGCCAATGGACGCCTGCAATACGAGAAGTAGCACATGCGCGCTGCCGACCCTTTAAAAACCTATTTACTCCCTTGAAGAACTCCATACTGTAAGAAGTAATGTGTCCAGTTCATTCCACAATCGGAGCGTCTATAAGCACTACTTGGCAAGCATCTATAAGTAAGAAGAAACCGAAGGACACTTTACAATAGGACCAAAAAATCCTCACGAACTAATAAATAAAATAAACATTGATGTTAAATTGATCTATTCAAAATAAACAATAGGTCAATAGTAGTATCGATCAGCTGTAAACTCAATCGAGGCATCAAAGACGCGTGACGTCACGCCCGACGCCGCGTCTGGCGCGCGGCCAACTGCACGGCGTCACGGGACCAGCCGTCACGGGAGAATTAACCTTATTACTGATTGTGTAAGACAGGCTTTAATTGGCACGCGCGTGTAAACATTATTATGTGGGTAAAAGGAGTGGTTATTTTGGGTTTATTGTATCTTGGAAATTTGGGAAACTGTGTCGAAAGCGACGGCCTAAAAAGTTTCTGCTACACGGTTTGTAAATTTGTAATCCTAAATTGTCATACTTCATAAACAAATCTGATCTGTAAACATGTGGAGTAAAAGCTACTGACTCCCATAAAGCTACTAGATGGCGCCCGCGACTACGCGAATAAGTTTCCCTCTCTTCCCCCTATTTGAAGGATGAATTTCCAAATCCAAATCCTTTCTTAGTGCTCACTTACATCATGAAAGGAACCCCTGTACCAAATTTCAAGTTTCTAGGTGCAGTAGTTTCGGGTGTGCGTTGATATATAATATAAGTGATAGATTTGCATATTTAAATTCTATAGACGCTCCTATGGGTATATGCTACTGGAGCATAATGTAGTTTTTACGTCATGACATGGAAAAGACAAACCAATAAACAGGCCACTTGATAGTAATGGAGCTCTGAGACCCATGGTCAAACTAGAGATTTCGAATGCATTGACATTCCAAAGGTATTACGAGTTGATGAATGGAATACTGGCGTCTACGCCATTACACCCGCGCGGTCTTACCTCCACAATGGAACACAACGCAACAATGAAAATATTGTTGCTTAACGGCAAGTTAACGGGTTGTAGTGGTCCAGAAGGACCCTGGAAAAGGTCCTACCATTATTAAGATAAATGCAGCTCGTGCAGCTCGTTCGCTTATACATACTCACCGCTTGTCCGGCCGTAACATCTCAACATATTTAGCAACTGACACAAATCCAAAACAAATGCACAAATGGTTATATTTTGTTATAAATAACGAACGTTAGAGCCGTATCGGGGGCAATATGGCATGATTCACGATGCGTAGGCGCAATATTAATGGTGTTTCTAGCGACGCTGCCCGAGTATTAGCCGGCATAATAGGATTAAAGCAACAATGCCGTTTGTGCCATGTTAATGCTCACGTCATAAATGTATTTTGTTTTATGGTCTGTGGTCTGTGAAGCTACAGTGAGCGTCCAGTCTACTTTGAGCCTTGAATTTGCAGCAACTCCTAGCGATTCATATCCAGGTAATGCTGGTTTGTTTTGAACACTATGGTTGGCTTAGAATATTAATCTCCAATGTCAAATAGTGTCTGTAATTGGAATGATACATTCAAAAGCCAATTTGAAGTAAGACTAATTTAAGTAAGACGAATTGTTAGATTTTCAAATTTTAGTTTTGATTAATGCCCTCCTTAAGCTTAAGGTATGAATTTCCAATGTAGAGTTTCATTTTATTATATGGTTTTGCACCAAATACGTTACGTTATTATGTTTTTCTTCATGTGTCAAATGCTAGAAGTTTCTTAGGATTTGATTGATGATGTCACTATGACATAGTTCCACAGTGGCATAGAAATCCATCTGTTTTACTGTGCTATTACGCTTACTTGTTGAGTCACCACGAAATATCATATTTACCTACTGACGTGAATAACAAATCACATGAGGTAAATTATTCTTATATTATTTACCTCTCTGACACATGGCTCTATGCTGATTTAACCATAAAAGTCTATGGTGGAACAGTCAACCATATGGGTTTTTGATCCTCTATGGTGTACCATTGATGGTACAAATCAATGGTACTATAGACACAGGGGGGGATTTTTAATCAATCCCATCCTAAAAATTAACTCTGTTCGACCCTTAGACATCGGTACTTGTACTTCTGTTAACTGTACGTTGATTAAAATAGAATGTATTTTTAATTGAGTGAGATGGTTAACTATTTCTACTTACTTTTCGTAATAATAAAGACCAACGCGGAGTGAATTTAATTATAGTATAAAATACTAACTCAGAATGTGTCATAATATATCCATCCAAGCAATTCGCGGATTTATCAACTGGCTTGTTAAGGAAGTTATTTACGTACAATTAAAAATGTATTTAACATTCATGACTTTGCATATTAAATTAAGAAAGGTCAGGCCCCTGTCTCCGACCTACGAAATTAAATATGCCCATATAAAGCATGGAACTTACGACACATTATTTGTATGGAAAGTTGATAATATTTAATGTTTGTGACCTCTGTGGGTTATCCTTATCTCTTCTATAGAACAACGTTTATAACGTGAAATCAGGGTAGTGATTCTGTAAACAACGCCGGTCGTGCGGACTGTCGAGTGATATCCAAGCGGTGAGCTTAAGTAGTCCCGTCAGTGCGAATAAAACACATTGTAGCGCGTGCATTTTCAATTTAGCAGCACGATGGGTCGAAGGGCTGCTGGACTATTTAATCTCGCCGGTTGGATATCACTCGGCAGTCCGCACGACCGGCGTTGTTTACAGAATCACTACCCAGGGTCTCTGTTCCACTGGGTAAAACCAATATTACCTTTGATGTGCTTTCGTATCGTTAAAGTTACGATAGCTCTTATTTACTTGACGTAACGGCGGCCGAGTGGAACACAATAGAATAACACGTCAAAGGCAATATGGTTTGGCCGAGCACTTCAGAACCTGTTATGCCCTTTCGTTTACAAGTGACAAAGAAACAGGCGTAGATACATACTCACATACATACAAGTAAAGTCACGATAAGAATAGGTTCGTGACTTTTGGACCTTAATCGTGTTGAAATAGAGACGAAAAGTGACGAACACCCCTAAAACATCACTATGCTTCTTGAGCAGTGAGCTAAAATCTAACTCCTCTAACTGCATTTGTAGAGTCCATATTACATGCATTTATTGTGCAAACCGAATTACCCAAATATCCAAAACAAATAGAATGTATTTCGCCATGGGCATTGAACATTTGACACCTGTCAAATAAGGGTATATAACCGCTATACTTGTTTGCCAGCTCTGTACGGAAGGCGTTAACTTAACAAATTGGGTATGACACAGATATCTAGCGGATGTTGACTCAAGTCATGAAGACTACTGTTAGACCTAGATAGGCTTGCTCATCAGCCATCGCCCAAACAAGGCAATTGAAGAAAGATAAATTTGGCACAAGCGTACCAACAGGAAACTAATGCACAAAAATAGCAGATAACGAAAATTAGAACGAAGATCGGCGCCAAATATTCAGTTGGCACAAATGCCAGAAAAGTGGAATTAAAAATTAATCATTGTTTATGATTAATATGAATCAGTCCGTTAAATTAAACCACATTGTTTTTGACGTATTTTGTCGTTCTATTAGGTATCATAACGTTGACCGCAATATGGTTTTATCGTGTTGAAAAGAGGCCCAGGACGTTTATTCTACGACGTTAAACAATATTGCTTTGGAACTGTTATCGTATTGTCAACGTTATTTTAGTTTTGAGTTTGCAAACATCTACGAACGTCGCCGTCAGGTTGCCTGTGGGCTTGTTTGTTTATAGTAAAAAAACGTTATTTTTATAGTATGGACAATGCAAACGGGCACACAGGGCACGATAATAAGGTAGAACCTGTGACACATAGATTTATGGATTCTCAAAACTACAATCCAATGATTGGAATCCTAAGACGGCAAATGCGTTGCCAACCATATGAGGACTGCCTAAGATGTAAATGTAAGTAACAAAACAGTAGAGATCTATAGCAATATCCCAGCTGGCTAGAAACGGTACTCTTAGCATATCCGTGTAGCAGGTTACAAAGTAGTTTAGCGACAATTACTATAATGAGATACGAGTAAATGTTTGTTTTGTTGTTACATGTATAAAGCATTTTTTGGCAAGTTAAAAATTTATTTCGAGTTCGATAAGAAGATCCACGATTCGCACAAAATCTTTCGTAAATTCTCTGATCATCCCTGCTTTTCTTGACATTGACCCAGAACGGTAGTTATTTTTCTAGCAACAGGAAAAATGTACCAAAGTTAATAGAATGACACGGGCAAAAGCACGATGGAATGACTCAATCGTATACAGACTTAGATTCATTTCGTCTTAGTCCTAAGGTTGGCAAGGCATTTGCAGTCTCAAGATAGCACTCTTGAGATAGTAGTCTTGATAATCCAATTATGTACGGCTCCCAGACTCCACTTACCATCACGTGGCCTGTATGCTCGATGCTAGGTCTGCTTGCCATAAAATATACAAATTGATTAACAATTTTACTTCTGAACTCTCCCTCTCGCGGAATGTAACTTTTTTCCACAAATGATATGATTTTCTATGTTCCTTTAAACCTAACCCAAGCACCTCATGACGTCCAGTGAGACCTGCACCTGTGAGTCAGTGGACGTCATCACCGATGCAGGCCGTGACTGCACCCAAGGCCGCGGACGATTACTTAATAGGCTGCTTGCATTATAACAGCATGTTAATATGCAACCGGCGCGATATTAATCTTAACAGTTCTTCTTAATGCGGTGGTATTGTTTTCCTTTGTCGTTAAAACTTGAAAAGGAGCTTATGATTAGCGTGATTTTTTAAATAGAGGTTGTTGGATCAAAAAGTGGGTAACCCTTAATTTTATCTAATTTTACTTTATCGGTTGTATCATTTCATCGAATTTCATTTCATTAAACGGTATTTTCTGCTGAAACTATGATGTTTTCAGGATATCTTAAACGTTTATGTTATGACATAGGTTAGGTTAGGTTACATAGTTTATTACCAAATAAAAATCAACTCATGTGGCGAGTAATTCCTTTCGGTGAAATGAAAATTCTGCGTATTGATACGTTCGTGGAAATTTGTTTCGACCTTTTTTTATCCCAGCTTGTACGTTATCGCTTTCATACGTTAGTCAATTTATAATGGTTAGTCGGAATCTTTTTTAGGGCGTGAAGGAGGCAAACGGGATCTTTTCTAATCGGTAAAATCATATTGCTTTTGACGTGTTATTGTATTGTCAACGTTGTGATAGCTCTTATTTACTTGACAGTAATTTTTAGTTAAAAACAATACGACAACATGTCTAAAATAACTGTCACATGTCAACAATACTGTTTTACCAAGTAGAATACAGACCCAGCTCACCTGATGTCAAATAGGCCATTAGGCCTTTAGACATTTCGTTACTGCTTTAGAAAAAGGTCATATCTATTATTTCGAGATGTATGCGTTTGAACTTAATTATTTCATGTTTAAGTTTAAAATGGTACGTAATAAAATATGAGCTACGAGGTTTCTTGAAAGCAATTACAATTTGGAATAAGTATCAAGTTTTAAATGAACTACCAAATATTTTTACATAAGGTTCGAAATGCCACTAAGTAATGTTTAGTCATTTCCCCGACAGTTTTACCCCACACCGGAACACAAGCTTACACTACTGCTTAGCAACAGGTAAGATGCTGGTAGCAATCCGAGTTTAACCTGCATAAGGTCCTACCACGACCGGACGTTAAAATGTCAAGGTCCTATAACGGTCACTTGCATTATGACGTTGACTGTACCATTTCCTGAAAGAACAGTGGAATAACGCTACGCGAACTGAGTCATGGATAAAACAAAATAATTTAATAATAGTCGTTAGAATAACCAAATTGATTTAAGTATGAATTTGAAGTGAACGTATTAACGGAAGCGCAATAACTCATTTCAAGATGTATGAAGTTGCATGATTACGATTGACAGCATTACGTCAGCCTTAAGACTTTATGTAATAGTGCGAAGTACTTATAAAATGACGTAAATTATACAAGTATAATAAATCGTTAACTAAAGTTATATTCGTGTTTTGCAGTGACTTGGAAATTTTATAAATATGGAGGAAATGTTTATGATTAATAATACGATATTTCGTACTTATAAAAAAAACACATTGCTTTATTTGTATATTTAGCAGCGTTAAATTAAGTCTTACTCTTTGTAAATAAATAAATTGAAAGAATGCCGAGCAGTGGCCTAAAGCCTATAAAGCACCTGTGTATTCATTGTGCTGTTAATGTCCTTAATAAATAAATAAACAGATTAGGGTGATGCTATTAAGTGGTATTGATTTAATTGACTATTAACATGAATACATTTGATGTATAAAAATCAACTGGACTAGGTAATCATTACGTAACCGCTTATGCCAACAAATTACTTAAAATTGCATTTAAATATTGGTAATCCAAACACTGGTTAAACAACATTTTAAAAGTCGGCAAGACTAATGATTGTTATGGGAATCAGACGCATGTTGGCGCGAATGTTGCGCTTGCGCGGTGTTGATGCAGGTAAATGCTCATGTTACATGACTGTTTACAGAAATGTTGGCCGGCCAATGAGCTTAGATCTTTGCCACTATTGGTGCCAAATGACTCAAATCAAATCAAATAATTTATTTGTTTGTCCAGCATAGGTTTGTACTCCATGTAGTCTCAAATAAACTCTAGCAGAGTGGCGTTGTGTTAAAATATTACAAACTATCAAGTGTACCACTAACTGATTTTGAGATAGTTAAATTAGTACCTACGGGAGTATCTTAACTTTTTATCGATTTTATCCCCGTGTGGTTGCCGGGTTAGAATAGTGCCACTCCATGTCTTCCCGTGGATGTCGTAAGAGACGGCTAAGGGAATAAAGGCGTATAGTACTGTTAGGCGATGGGCTTGCAACCTGTCACTAATACACTGGTAAACATCTTAGCCTAAGTGTGCAAAATGTGGTTACAGAATTATCAACAAGTTTTTACAGTTGTTGGTAATTCTGTAGCTCTGCCTACCCCACTCTGGGAATAAAGGCGTGAGTTTATGTATGTATGTATGTGTCGAATAAAATCGTTGCAAAATCAGCAGCGCAGAATACACGCAATAAGTATTGACTTTTCTAAAGTCGATTTAAAATAAAACCATTGAAACTAAATTGCAGTATTAACTTTAATGCATATATTTTTGAAATTAATGTAACTTTCTGGTAAGAACTAGACGTATATTAATCAAATATTAGTAATAATATCAACTAGTAAAATTGTTGTTTTTTGTTAGTTCTAATATTGTTTACAAGTACGATTGTAATTGTGCGCACGCTGCATGCGGCCTGCTGCGATAAAATGTTTTCAACGCGATAACAACTGCAGATAACATGGAAACTAGGTTACCTTAACTGGGGGAAATCCAACCAAACTTTACCACTAAAACTACGGATTAAAATGTCACTAAATCACGCAAGTTAAATCTGACATGTTAACAATTAATAATGGGAAATTACCTCCGCCTTCGGGCAGCATTTGTGACATCCAAATCCAAGTAATCACTACACTTCACCCGCGCACACGCTGCGCGCCCCGGCTGCGCAGACGCACTTATGCACAACGCTATCAGCGGCCGGAGGTCGGCTGTCTAATCTAAATACAGCCATCTCGGCCCGAACCAAAATCACTCGTATTACTTTCGGTTTCAGCGAACATATCCTAAAATTAGTCGCTCGAGAAATATTTTTACGCGTTTTTCGTGGACCGTGCCAGCGGGTAACTCGAGATTCGTGCTTTATTTGGTATGCGCGCGCGCTTTTGGTATTTAGTTTCGCGCTGAAATAGCTTCCGATGCGCGGCGCGTGCGCCGGCGGACTGCCGCCTTATTTGGCACTCGCGGTCGCGGAAGCTGCGATTGCACGCGTTCAACGCCCGTAATAGCCATTTGCATTGGTTATTGACTCTCCCGGGGGTCGTTAGCGGCGAATGTGTTGGTAAATTGAGTGCTGAAGACTCCATATCGAGTCTGATTTGTAAATAAATCTGACAGTTCGGTGTTATTGGTGTTGATTCATACGTTACGTTTGGGTAGTTAGTATGCCAAATCATTTCCTTAAATTTTTTAATTTGTACTTCTCTTGTATAAGGATATTTACGTCTAAATATTTGTCATTCATAACCTATTGTCTCATTGAATATAAATGTATTAACGTGGACATCGATTTTCAAAGGTATTATAATATTTTTGAACTGCAAAAATTTCCATACGAGTAGGTACTATTAAGATACTCTAGAGACAAGATAAAAAACCTGAATATTACCGTGAGCTTAGCTGCCGGCCTAAATTGCCTAGGTAGTGTTTGTCTTCAAAAACAAAGTGATTATACATTTATAGTATTTTTGTTTGTTTGTCCTTCCTTCGTCTTTAATTGGAGCTACAAACTAATCTTAGTAATATATTAATATTATCTACGTTCCGTACAGAACAAACTGAACACACAACTCAGTTAAGCGTCAGCTTATCAAATGCTGGGTAAGATTTAGAGCAGGGGTGTTATTCTCTCAAAAACAACGCACGGTCGGACGGACGAGCGAAATCGCAGCGGCGAGTTTAAGTAGTCCCATCAGAGAGAACAAAACACATTTTAGCGCGTGTATTTTCAATTAAGCAGCCTTATACGTTCAATCCATTGGCAGAAACCATGCTGCTAAATTGAAAATGCACGCGCTAAAACATGTTTTGTTCGCACTTACAGGACTGCTTAAACTCGCCGCTTGGACATTCACTCGTTCGTCCGTCCGACCGTCGTTGTTGAGAGAATCACTACCCAGGTAGAAGAAAGACATCTTGGGTTAAGAATTGGAGCAAACATGGCCGTAGTTCTGTTCGGCAGCTATCGTGGAGGCCAAAAAGAAGTAAATCAAAAGTTTAATTTTGTAGGAACAGAAACATTTAAAAATGGCGGGTGAAAATTGTGTCAGTGACACGATTTTTTTGATCGAGAATTCGTATTAAATGCTTCTAATTTCATTAATTCTAACGGCTTCAACAGATTGTTGTTGACGTTAAACCCAAACGTTTTAGGGGTAATCTCTGGATCGAATCTACTGGACCGATTATGAAAATACTTTTACCAATAGAAAACCACGTTTTTTGCGAGTGTCATAAGCTATACACCGTGGGCCCGTATAACCCGAGGGATTTTAACCATCGATTTTAGAGCCCAATTGGAGTATATAAAGTAGTATAACATGTAGTCCAATAACGCACGATTCCCGAGATTTTTATTATTTAAAAATCAATTCCATAGTTAATTTAATTTGAACTCTGTCACCTTAACCTAAAGCATTATTTACTAAGAAATCGATTAATTAATTTATGTTGTATGTTGATGATAGTGCTACTTACAACATGAATCTTTCTTAGTAAATAATGCTTTAAGCTAAGGTGACAAGAGTTCAAATTAAATTAACTATGGAATTGATTTTTAAATAATAAAAATCTCGGGAATCGTGCGTTATTGGACTACATGTTATACTACTTTATATACTCCAATTGGGCTCTAAAATCGATGGTTAAAATCCCTCGGGTTATACGGGCCCACGGTGTATATTAACCCAAAAAATATATTATGTTTATTGCGCAACGAAGTGGGTACGGAACAGCTAGTACTTAATATGTGAAACAATGCAATATCATGGTATCTATGAGCTGGTTTGATGATGGAGCAGGAAGATTCCAGCAAGACCTACCGATTTGGGATTAGTTAGTTTAATCTAAGGTAATAAAGGCGTGTAGTACTGTTAGGCGATGGGCTTGCAACCTGTCACTAATACACTGGTAAACATCTTCGCCTAAGTGTGCAAAATGTGGTTACAGAATTAGAATTATCAAAAAGTTTTTATAGTTGTTGGAAATTCTATAGCTCTGCCTACCCCACTCTGGGAATAAAGGCGTTTTTATGCAATCTTGATGATGACTGTGCAAAAAGAACAATCGCCAACAAAAGTTTACATAACCTATTTTTATCAGAAACTGAACTTTTACTGAACTGAACTTTAGTCTTGTATATTACAACCATATACACCATGTTAAACTTACTTAACTAACTTGGTCTTTAATTAATTAACTGGTTCGATTACTGGTGTAGGCAAATATGAGCGTGAGTATTTGTTCCGAGTCTTGGGTGTTTTCTATGTAGGTATATAAGTATTTATTATTATAATATATTATATACTTACTGGTAAACATCTAAGCCTATTTGGGCAAAATGTGGTAATTTGTTTCCATAAACAGGCTAACATGTTTTAGCTACAAGTTTTTAGAGTTGTTGGCAATTCTGTAGCTCTGCCTACCCCACTTTGGGAATAAAGGCGTGAAGGTATGTATGTATGTAAGTATGTATTTATATAATTTAGTTTACCGTTGCCTAGTAGCCACAGTACAAGCCTAAGTAGAGCTTAGTTTGGGACTAGGTCAATTTGTGTGAGATGGTCCCCTGATATTTATCTATATTTTATTTATTTACTTACTGTTGCCCGCGACTCCGTCCGCGCAGAAATATTAAACATAGCCTACGTTACTCAGGTATAATGTAGCATTCTAATAGTGAAAGATTTTTTTAAATCGCTCCAGTAGTGTTTAAGTTTCTACGTTACAAACATACAAAAATACAAATCTTTCCTCTTTATAATACTCGTATTAGTGTAAATAAATCACTTTGACTTTGTTAATTATCATAGTAAATTTGTTAAGCAGTGGCCCGTTTCTCAAAAAGTATTACCTAGTCTGATAATATTAGTGTTTTGTCTCATTTTGTGGTTTAATTTACGAGACAAAACACTAATATTATTACACTAATACGCTTTCAGCTAGAGGCCCCTGCGGCGCATATTTATATTATGTGATAGCGGGTGCATGTCCCGCTATCTGAGTTATCTCGGGGTATCTCGAGCTATCTCGAGTCGAGATAGTGCAATTGCGCTGTAATTGCAATCGGCTTATGCAAATTAATGTTTACGGGGGAAGGCGTTGGCGCAGTGGATCAAGAACATACAGTTGGTCTACTGGTTTTTTTAAATTGGAACGTTCAAAACAGTTAGACTGGTACGATATGGAAGGGGATAAGTTCGCCTTTGTACTTGTTTTTTGTTATATGGGCTCGTCGTCGATTTGTTTAATTATTGTAACACGAAAGCTTTTATGGCAAGGGCATGGAGAAGGCACCAGATGCTAAGTTATTGTTGTTCAATCGATTATGTTCCATCCGCCAAATAGAACCCTGACCCACCGTACAACGTCACAGTGACATTATAAAACGTTTTGTTTGACAGTTCTTAGAGTGGTCGCACCAGTGTTGGACACTTTTAGCTGACAGGCACCACTTAACTCTTAATTCAAATTTCATACGGTTTTTATGTACTTACAATAAAATATGTGGGCTTAATATGGCTGCGTTTATCACGTGACAAAATTTAGAAAAATCCTCCGTCACTTTTTGACACGGATGAGAGTGACGGATGCTTTATCCACATTTGGTCACGCGATTAATGCAAAACTACTAGGCCCGCTGGTTTATGAACGGGTTGGTTGCCGGGTTAGAGTAGTGCCACTCCATGTCCTCCCGTGGATGTCGTAAGAGACGGCTAAGGGAATAAAGGCGTGTTGTAGTACTGTTAGGCGATGGGCTTGCAACCTGTCACTAATACACTAGTAAACATCTTAACCTAATTGTGCAAAATGTGGTCACAGAATTATTAACAAGTTTTTAGAGTTGTTATAGTGCAGTCATTGAAGCGAAAAATACGGTCTTACCTCCGAATTTTTTTACTGTGAACCGATTTGCATGAAATTTTGGAATTAGGCTCATCTTACCCTTAACTTCAAAAGTGAAAATGAGCTGAACTCCGCCTATTATTTTTAAGGGGTGTAAACAACCCCTTAATGGAAAAAATTACATTGAGCCATTTTATCGCTAGAAAACATGTCTAATAGTAAGTGGTGAAATTGTAGTGTTTTCTAACACAATTACCTCATATTAAAATCATTTTCAACCCCTTGAAAATCTTACAACCCTTGCAAACAACCCCTAAATTGAAAAAATCACAAAAAAATACTTTGGTATGACATAAAAAGATGTAAGTATAGAGTAAGTAATATTTTATATTATCTATAATAATTATCAAATTTTTAACCCCCTTACAACCCTTGAAAAGTACCCCGTGATAAAAAATTGTTAATTTTTTTTTTGATAAAATGAAAAGGATTTAAATATTATTCCACACTCTCGAAAATGATTATCATATTCTTAAGCTTTTCTACCCTTAAAACTACCCCTAAATTAAAACAGTAAATATATATGATTACTGCTACCATTTTACGTATATAAGTTAGTAACATAAGTTTTTGGACCATAACTCCTTCAATTTTCATGCTATCACAATTTATAAAAAACCATTGTAAAGGTAATTAAGAGAGCTACAACATCTTTTATTGCAATACATAGTAAAAAACCTTTTTCTAAAACGGTGAAGGGTTAAAGGGCTTAAGAGAGGCTGTGATTGCGCTGCCACGCGCTCTTTAAACAATCATATCTCCGTAATTTTTTGTTTAACAGAAAAAACAAAAACACCAAATTGTTTGTCAGAAAAATACCTAAATTTTTCATCCCTACACTTTTATACGTATCTGTCGTCATTTTTGAGATATTATGAAAAAAAGGTGGGTGTTTTAAGAAGTTGAAATTTTTTGATTTTTTTTAATCGTGACTTTTTTGAAAAATATGTGTCCTGAAGCAGCCAAACTGATACAATCTATCAAACTCTTCATAATAAAGTTAATTCTAGGCGGAATACGATTAATTTAAATTTTGGTGGAAATGGCACTTATGAAACCCATTGATTTTTAAGGATAAACATTAGATGCTCCTCTTATTTGCAATACAGCTCACTTATTTTACGTGCAAAAGACTTTTAATAGTGCTCATTTTAAAGCTTATTTCAAGCACTACAATTCGGTTCACAGTAAAAAAATTCGGAGCAATAATGCTTCAATGACTGCACTATTAGTAATTCTGTAGCTCTGCCTACCCCACTCAGGGAATAAAGGCGTGAGCTTATGTATGTACGTATGTATGAATGTTACAGAAAACTCATATAACCGAAGCGAAGCAAGGGTGGGTCACTAGTCTCACATAACTACAATATACCTACATATACTTATACTTAAGTTAACTTCCTCAGGGGAGTTCCTTTTCAAGGTACAGGCTTAGTACCTTAGAAAAAGGGCGCATGTCTCATATAACTATTCTCTTATTTCTTAACGTAGGAGGTTCAATTTGCTTTGACTATAAAATTGTCCGTCGGTTTTTATTAAGAAGGGCAGTCTAACTTATCTGCTGTTAATTAGTGTTCACTTTTGTACAATAAATAATTAATTTTCTTATTTTTTTTATGTCAAATGCAATTTTGGTGACACAGCTCCTACTGTATTCGTGGTGCAGTGCTGCATCTAGTTGCATCTCCCACGCGGCCCTGCGTCGTAGGAGGCGATAGCCAGTCGCCGGCGCAGGCGACATGGTTTTCTTAACACCTTGCTAATATTCCATTGTAGCTCTTGAGTCAAGGCTCCAACGAAGGAGAATGGACAGAAATGTATGAACACTGGTCTAGAAACCGATAACAATAAGCACTATATCATCGGATATCCTTTTTAGTTCCACGCAAAAAAAATTTTTTTTTGACGACGCGCTGACCTAGTGGGTAGTGAGTGACCCTGCCTACGAAGCTAGTGGTCCTGGGTTCGAATCCCGGTAAGGGCAGATATTTGTGTGATGAGCGCGAATATTTGTTCCTGAGTCATGGATGTTTTCTATGTATTTAAGTATATATTTCTCTATATAAGTATTTATATCGTTGTCTAGTACCCATAGTACAAGCCTAGAGCTTAGTTTGGGACTAGGTCAATTGGTGTGAGATTGTTCCCTTATATTTATTTATTTTATTTAAAACGATTTTAAATAACGGGAAACTTCGAATAACTGTGAGAAATATTGAAAACATCTGGAACATTGGGACGCCTACATAGACGACGTTAGCATAATTACTTTGAAACGCCGCTGTCTTTGCATGGCGATAACATTTTCACACAAAGATTCCGAACTACCTGACATAGTAATAGTTTTACAACTTAGGGCCTGCTGTTTGATCAGTAGTTTTACTAATTGTTAAAATTTGAAAACGGAATCGAAAATTTGAAGGAATCTCAAGGAAATGTGTCAAATTTTCAATTCCCTTTTCGAATTTTAACAATCAGTTAGTTTAACTACTGATCAAACAACAGGCCCTTAGAATCACGTATCCAGTGAGATATGGCTTGTCCTCATTGGTCATAAGCCCACCCTCCTTGTGGGGCGATGAGGCCTCAGCAGTTTAACGTATCGCAATGATCGCGTTAGCAGGGGCGGCTGTGTGGCGCGATCTTAACGTGTTAACAGCAAAACAGTCAACTCACTTCCCCCAGCGTCTGTCACCCTTCAGCCCAGTCACTTACGAAGTTTTTGGACTAAACCGCAAACGCAATTATAAAGGTTCCCAATATTCCCATATTAAAACGGTTTATGATCGCTTTTTAGTGCGCGCTCGGCATCCCGGTACCCAAAGGGTTCGAAATGGAACCCATACGATTACGTGTCGCGAGTATGCCTTGCACTTGACCGGTTTCTTTTACTGTTTTTGCTTTGCTACACTTTTTTACATCGAAAGTTATATATGGTTTTTTTTATTTTATTATTATGGCATAGGGAAGACAAACGAGCACACAGGCCACCTGATGGTAAGTGGAAACTGTGACCCATAGACATTCGCATTCACAAGACTGCAATGCAATCCTAAGACTGCAAATGCGTTGCCAACCCTGAGGACTAAGATGGAATGCCTCTATGCTAGTCATTTCACCGGCTGTCTTATCCCCAAACCGGAACACAACAATGCGAATATGTGGTTTAAGGAGGTAAAATGCAGGTGGCAGTGAAGGAATTAATAGACAAGCACTGGTATATATTCTCAGGTAATTGAGTAAAATTCCTGCATGTTAAAACCACCTTACTTTAAACTAAATGTGTCATACATTACATATAGGAGGTGACAGAAACGCACTGATATCAATTTCACGTTACGCAAGCTGCGCGCGCGCCACCCCCGCGCGGATTAAGGCTAAGGCTACACTAACAAAGCTGTTATTATTATAGATTCCCTAAAGGTGCGCTTACACGGGATTTTTTTTAAGCAATATTGACCATCAACTATATGGATGAGATACCAGGTCGTCAAATAAAATTAAAATTCCGAATTACTATTTTTCCGAATATACATTTACCCGAACTAAATTTTTTCCGAATGCTATGTTATACGCTCGTGCCATTTTAGATTGAATGAATAATTTTAGTGTCATACGTAGGTTAGGTTAGGTTTGATTTATAAGCGATACGATAGGTAACAAAATGTTAAGTCTTTTATCAAAATATCGGAATTATGAAAATTTGGAATTTTGATCAATTCGGAATATGTTGTTCCTGGCTATAAGTTTTCGTTAAAAGTTGACGTATAAGTGCAGCTGTACACAGTACATTACCTACTGCCATCGACTGTACCAGCACAGCGGTGTAATGCGTAACATGATCCTGCGCGAAAGTCGAAAGTGTCACAGGTAGGCGGTAAGTGGCGCGGCGTGAGGGGAGCGCGCGTTACCATAGCGACCGCATTGTAAGCGCCATATTGGTTCACGTTACGTCATGCGGATTATAGCTGGCAGTGTACGCCGACCTTAAGGCGCTGTTACACATTTACACGAACCCACTGTAGTGCCGGGCTCTAGAGCTTTCTATTTGGCAGCCGTGACAAGTGGGCAGTGGATAGAGATAGGAGCTAACGAATTTATTATGAATGGTAGTTATGTTATGTATCATAGATAAATAATTGTATCACGGAGAAGTAACGTCAGAATAAGTGTTTTAAGTAGAAATTATAATATTTGTAATCAATGAACCAGTTTTTCAACACACATATGAAACTTTTGCGGATGTTAGACAAAGGTATTTTTTCAGATGGTACAAACGCAACTTCGACATGGGTCTCTATTCAACACAGAAAAACAAAACAAACAGTATAGTCTACGCTACGATAGGTCTTATTTACTTGACTATAATGGCGGCTGAGTTAAAGCATTACCATAACACGTCAAAGGTAATATGTTTTTTACCGCGAAGAATAATGCTGACCATTAAACTCCTAAGCAATGCATAGCAACTCGTTTCGTATAAAACCTGCACGCCTAGCGCCTGTTAGTGACACGTGTGCGTAGCAGTTTGTACCCACCTTTATTAGACTGAAGCCACAAAAGCGTGGTTAGTTTTGGAGCATAATAAACTCATCAGACTTCCAGTGGTAGCTTAGAAGAACATAGCGGGATCAAAGGACATAATAATCTTTACATGATGTATAACAAAGTCGCTTCCCGCGGTCCCTCTGTTTGTTATGCTAGATCTTTCAAACTACACAACGGACTTAAATGCGGTTTTCATTAATAGATAGAGTGATTCAAGGGAAAGGTTTGTATGTATCATAAACTCTATATTATTCACGGGTGTTAACTCACATAAACCGAAGCGAAGCGAGGGCGGGCCGCTAGTCATTGTATAAAGTCAACGCCGTTTCTAAATAATTCTTCCACGCCTATACCGTGTCAATAATTACTGCGACAATTACCGAATAATGTGTGCAACGGCCAGTCATTGCGGCCCACGTCGGGCTTCGAACCCACTCCCCCGCGGCTCCGAGGCAGCAGGCGGTGACATGACACATTTACACCTCAATTGGTAGAAAAAACAGACAAGCGCGAGTCGTAGATACCTATATAACAAAGACTCTATGCAGAGTTCATACATTTCATAATATTACGATGCTATAGAAAAATTACTAAGAAAATCGTTACGTATTGTTAAAGTTATGATAGGTATTTTTTAGCGGTGGTACGACCTTGTGCAGGGTCCGTCTGAATCCCTATATACGCCAATATGTCCGCATCGTGTTGTGTTCCGGTGTGAGGATAATGCAACCACCGACCGGTACGAATGAGATGTACCTAGAGGCAAACCATCTTTGTCCTCAAGTTTGGTTACCATTTTGCTTGAGATTGTGACTGTGGTCTTGAGAATGCAAATGTCTATGGGTCTTAGGGCCGTATTAATAAATTAATCTTGGCTGAAATGCACGTCTCAAGATACGTCAAAGTAAACGTCAAACCATAGAACACTGACATGTTTAACACATCTTGAGACGAGCATTAGAGTTGAGATTACTTTATGAATACGGCCCTAAGATTCCACTACCCATCAGACGTTCTGTGTTTTCGTTTGCCCTCTTCTTGCCATTTTGTATGGTAATCCTATTAATATTATAAATACGACAGTTTGTGAGTGTGTATATTAGTTTAAGTTACTCCTTCACGCTGCAATGGCTAACCGGATTTGGATGAAATTTAAAATGAAGATAGCTTAAACTCTGGATTAACACATAAGCTATATTTTCGAAGGGAATAACGATAATCAAAATCTATGTACGTGGACAAAGTCGCGGGCAGTAGTTAGAAATAAAAATCTTGAAATGTAAGCATTACGATAACGATGTACTTTACATAAAGAGGAATAAAGGCATCTTCAACATATTATGTATTAAATAGAAGTAGGTAACTAGGTTTAGTCATAGCCAAACATAGTACATCATTAGCCAAAGTGCTGCCGTATAAGGCGCGCCATTCACGAGCCGGACGCTAAGTGTCTTCCGACAGAGTCAGTGGACAGATCTATCATACTGTTTATTTTCCAGTACCTACTAAGGTACAGTCATCCTCAAATCTTAATTAATACAGATTTTTTACATGGCAAAAGAGAACACTTATGAGGGCACCCTGGGCCTCTATTCTACAGCATTTCTACCCCTATTGCAATCTTATTGATAACGACTCGGCCACCTATTCAATATGGTAAAATAATATTACTTGTGACGTGTTATCGTATCGTCAACGTTGCGATATCTCTTATTTACTTGACAGTACTCGTAATACGGGCCGAGTTATACGGTTTATACCCTGTTTGCAAGTTATCTGCACGTAGTGTGTATCTACCTGAGGTGTTGGAAAATGCAACATCGTCAGCTGCTGCTCTGATCAAACTTTAAAAAAAAATGGAGTGCCCCAAGGAAGTATTTTAGGACCCACTCTATTTTAAGTTGTCATTAATAACCTTTGCTATCTGAAATTAGATGTACTTGATGATGGTGTAAATTGTGCTTTTTTTTTTTGCTAATTCAGAGCATGATGTTTAAGATCGCGCTCAACGAGTAACAACTTTGTATGGAACCGTTCAACGAATTTGAAATCGCATTAGAAAAGTTGTTAAATATTGCGTGGTAGGGTTTCATGCACTTTACATTCCAATTATATTCTCCTTGAATCCAAAGCGCATCTTTTCAAGAAATACTCACGCATGGATGCATCGGTAATCGTTTTTAACACAATTATTATTACCCGTGTGGTTGCCGGGTTAGAATAGTGCCACTCCATATCTTCCCGTGGATGTCGTATGAGACGGCTAAGGGAATAAAGGCGTATAGTACTGTTAGGCGATGGGCTTGCAACCTGTCACTAATACACTGGTAAACATCTTAGCCTAAAAGTGCAAAATGTGGTTACAGAATTATTAACAAGTTTTTAGAGTTGTTGGTAATTCTGTAGCTCTGCCTACCCCACTCTGGGAATAAAGGCGTGAGTTTATGTATGTATGTATGTATGTAAAATTATATCTTAACGCCTACACGTTTAATAATTAGTAAATAATTATGAGTTAATGTGTTGCTCAAGATGTTTGAAAATACGTCGCATGATACCGCGGGCACGTAGGTCGGCCATTAGAGGAGCACGCGCGACCAAACACGCGGCCCACGCGCCGGACTACCGCAAAAAGATGCGTTGACATCACAATCGGATGCCCATTGTTGCGTTTGATCTTATTTATTCTAGGAATAGTGGAACATAATCATTAGGTAAATTATATGCTCCGCTCAAGCACATATAAAAAAAAGTTATTCTCTTAAAGAACTCGCTTCTTTATTCGTCGATGAAGTATTTACTTTAGAAGAATACGGATTTGGCCGGCAGATGAATACGGATTTCGTTGACGAAACCAGGGTTCGAATTAAAGATACATACCTACATGTTACAATGCTTTGATGGGACATCTTAGTCTTAATAATTTGACAACGAAAAAAGCAAACCCAAGTACGAAGAATATAAATAAAGGAACCCCGGTAGTATCAGTATTTTTGGATATGTCAAAGGCTTTTGATTATGTTAACCATGAGAAACTTCTACATAAACTTAACGTATATGGGATCAGAGGGAAAGTGCTCGAATGGATAGGTAGTTATTTGGCTGACAGAAAACAATCTGTAGAAATTAAAACTATTTCAGGTGGATCAAGTAAAGTAATATTAAAGCAGACTTATAGATCACAATTTAGAGCTATTAATACTGGAGTTCCACAAGGTAGCATATTGGGACCTTTACTTTTCCTCCTTTACATCAATGATTTGCCTAAAGCCATTACACAGAAAAGCATATTGTTTGCTGATGATACGACACTAGTGGTAAAAAGTGATAAGATTGACACTTTCGAATTAAATATTAATAAGGGATTATTTGACATTATTAATTGGATGAAAATAAATGATTTACATATTAATATTAATAAGACTAAATGTATTCAATTTGTTTCATATAATTCAAATTCTTCACCTATAAGTATTAAGTATGAAAATGAGAAAGTGGACGAAGTAGACGCAATGAAATTTCTTGGCATATTTATAGATAAACACCTTAATTGGAAAGCGCAAATTGATAGCGTATGTAATAAGTTAAATCGTTTTGTGTTTGCCCTGAAAACATTGAGAGAGACTGTCTCCAAAGAAGCTACTCTAACGGCATACCACGGTTATGTTTCCTCTGTGCTCAGCTATGGCTTAATATTGTGGGGAAACTCGGTAGCAATTGAAAGAGTATTCAAAATTCAAAAGAAATGTGTTAGAGTAATTTGTAATGCTAGGTGGGATGACAGTTGTGTCCCACTATTTAGGAAACTAAATATTTTACCACTGCCATGTTTGTACATTAGGGACGTATGTGTTTTTATCAACTCCCACCCAGCGTACTTTAAGAAACGCAGTGAAGTGATACCGAGGAAGACAAGAGCACATATCATGTCTCTTTTGTATAAACCCCCATGTCGCAAAGATATCTATAAAAGAAACATTTTTAATATGAGCATAGAAATTTTTAATAATTTACCAGAGAATTTAAGAATTTTGTCGGGAAATAGATTGAAATGTCGGTTAACAACATGGTTGATGGAGAAATGTTTCTACAGTGTCAAGGATTATGTAAATTTTAAGGAAATATGAAATATATTAAATGTCGATATTGACCATAATAAAATGTATTTATAAATTAGTACCTAATGTAAATTATAAAATAGAATTCGTAAATTATGAAATAGAATTTGTATATACCTACGACTAACATTTGTACGCATGCTTGCATGCTGAATACAAGTGCAAAAATAATTATAACACCTTATAATACTGTATTCCGACAAATAAATTATTTTGTTTTATTTTTTTGGATTTTGATTTTTTTGATTACGATCCCCAGTGGTCACCACGTTGTTCTTGGTAGGTAGGTATTAAAATAATTAATTAATAAAAGTGTCTCCCAACCCAACCATAATATAAGATAAGATATTCTAGTATTTTGTCTGTACTTACATAAATTACAAAGTTTAACAAAATCCTTCTTTTTTTAAGTATGATTAATATTTATCATTAACCTTTTGAACGCTATACGGTCAATGCAGAAAATGGCGTGAAGCAAAACAATTTTGCTTTGACACAAATCCACAAAATGTATTTGGGCTGCCATTTTAAAAAAACATCTTTCACTCAGTAAGTAGCAAGCCATAAGTGTAAAAAAATCAAATAAATACGATGACCAAATCGAAAGCGATTTGCCTTGTTTGCCAAAAAAGCGAAAACTATTTATGGCTCTTCCGGACACCACGTAGGAGTCACAGTTTCGTAGAATCGTAAATCAAACGCAGTGGCGTCGAGCCAGATTCAGACGGGCAATAGATTATTAATGGAGCACAATATGTATAATAAAATTCATCGATTATTGTTATTCGCTTAAGAGCCGATTTATCGGCTAATTTGATGACCCTATTAATTTCAAATCACACTTATAGCAGGGTGATACATTGGAAGGTTTGTGAGGATGTTGGGCATTCAAGCATGTGCTTGCTTTTGCGGAAATTGCGGAAATTTGCCAATGATGAAAAACGAGGATAGTCACTACAAAAAGATGGCATTGTAATGAGTTAGGTCCAAAAGTGGACACATATATCTTTGTAGTCGACAGTATACACGTACACTTAATGCTTGAAAACTCGCCATGGAACTTACATGAACATTCAAAAGGTTATCACACTTAATCACTTACGAGATATGTATACACATGTACCTATGTATGTATGTGAACACTTTATTGTACTAAAACAATTACATTAGACAAATATTATTTTTATTCTTTGTCTATTCAACGGTTAGCGAAATTGTCAAACGAATGAAAGCGAAAAAGAAGAATTAATTTTATAAGGTGTTTTGATATTACCCCAGGGCTGGAAGTCACCAGTAGACCGAGTTGGGGCTCGGGCTGTGACCCCATTGTGACAACGTCCTGTGACGCTAAGGGGCATATCCCAAAGAACCTACGGCAAAGCAGTGGTGAGTATCCAATGGTCACAAAGAAGACGTCCCAAAAAGGCAGAGGGAGACTACCAAGAGAGTTTAGGAGGAGTCCACTAATAATAACTCGGCTCTTGCTATAACGGAGCTGGGTTTGCCTTCAAAAAATATGCATTTGCGACGTCGTCCCAGCTTTATTTACTGTATCACTCCACTCCATGTATCTTGTACAGGCTCTGCCTAAAAGCAAGACCTACGCAAAACCTCAAACCCAAACCGCCACAGACATAAACAATAAAGTTATAACAATCTGATCACGCCAAAACCATCGTCGATAAATTGTCGTCCTTTTGGTCTTCCTCAAGATATTTCCTTATGCCGAAGCCCATTTTGTCCAAACGCGTGCGCATTGTGTCCTGTTATGGTTTATGGCCGCCATATTGGTCGCCATCTTGGCCGCCATCTTCGGTAATCGGTTACTCATTGATATTTTTGGCGCGAAATCGCATTATTAAGTTCGCACTTTGTCCTACGCAATTAGTAATGATGTAAGTGCAGGATATATTTTGGATTTGCTCAGCAGTTTACTAAATTACTTTGACTTTAAAACTTAGCGAAAGTATCCTTATAGCTGGGAAAGTCAACATAACCAGACGACATACATTATTACTATACTAACCGCAAACAAAGGCATATTTTGGTTTATGTAAAGTACGCTATAGTCAACCGTTTTGTAACAATACCAATAGATACCTGAGGCAAAGCGTTATTTCATTTTACGTGCATTTTATTCAACAAATAACAATAGAATCTTGTCTCAATAAATGAAGTAACATAATATTGCACCGCCATACGTCATACTTCTGACAGACTTTGTAACGACGGTTCCCGAATTAGTGTCTTTGACTGCACAATTGCACATGCAGACTGCGCCATTCGACTCTCACCTAAAGAACCGCAAACTGATGAAAATGAGTGCGGTATGCCATTCGTTAACAGTCTACTGACGTCAGGGATTCCGCATTCCTCAGCACATTGGCTGTGAGCGTCACCGGGGAATCCTTGAATTGTTATTGGACAAGTTTTGTACATTTTCGGAATAGACCAACTGCAGCGAAGTCACTTTTTTTTATTTGACTAAAAATAAGGTAGGAATGAACTTAACAATATATATGTGTGTGTATACCTATGTATATTTTAATGTAGTAAGTAGGTATGACAGTTCTTTATACTCCATTTAACCTGTGAGGACAAGTTGCTTTACTCTAACGTTAACAATTTTCGAAAACCGACAATATCTATAGAATTGACATAGACGTGCTCAAAACGATCGTCTGACAGCTTCCGTCAATCCATACATGTAATTTGGAAAACAATCACGAACGCCGAACTCATCTTGTCCTAGGGCCTTTGGTTATAAAAGCTACTGAAATTGTTTGCCGTAGGTAACCTCTTTCCTGACATTTGGTTTAATTTCGTTGTCTCGTGGTTCTGTATGGTCTCTTCCGCGGTGTAAGACTAAGTTGAACTCTCAGCAGTTGCGTTAACCATTAACTCAACTTAACTGCCTGTTTACGTGTAGTTGTGTAGGCGATCGCCGACAGCACTCATTACGGCACATTAACACTTTTTGTCTGCTGTTCGAAGCGATCCGTCATCGCTTGTAGCTAACAGGCGCATTTGAAGCAAAGGGAGTTTTAAATGAATAAAACGCAGTCTATGAAAAACTGACATAAATGCGGAATACCAATCTAGCTACTTAGTAAAAAAAACTTATAATTCATCCAAAGAACGCATGGTTCCCCTATGGAATCCCTTTACTCAACATACACGATCAATCTAAAAGTGCAACAAAAATAAATAACAAAGTTAAGTATCAAAATCATTAAAAAACGCATTAAAAATAAGAAACAAAATCACAAACTACTCCCAAAGGCACTCAGGCGCCATTCGAGCTGACTGACGTGTCGTCACGTATTCAATTCATACACAAATAATGATCCTCAATCAAAGAGCCCGCTATGTAATCAAAGTATTTATCTCAGAACCAAAACGTCACTAAGCTTGTAAAGATGTTAAATTCTAGGCCAGTATACTGTAGCTTTGAAAACAGACAAGCGTTGTGTAAAGAAATCAATACATTCTTAAGACATTTTTTGTTCTAGCAGGCATCGGGATATTATGTTTTGTATCGTTTTAATTTAATTAAGTACATCGGCGCATGATTCACGGCTGTGGGCTCGCCCACAGATCTATAATAACTACTTGTGCACGCGCAAGCGGGTCTAACGCCCAAGGAGTATGGGCTAAGTATGATGAATTACTTTACGGAAAAAACTAGTATGTCTTAGTTGGGTTTTTTTACAAAAGAGCACGAAAGGTGATCCCATGGGACGTTAGTGCATAATAACTGTATAATTTATTGTTCTTTGACGTGTTAACCAGGTTATGGGCCAAATAAAAATAAGAAGGTAGAAACTCGACATTAAATAATTTTGAAAATTATATTTCCCCTTTGTTCTTACTTAGAGCGTTAGAGGTTAGAGCGACAGAAAATTATCTAAAGAAAATTATAGCAGTTTATGAGCTACCTATTTGTCCAGTATTTTATGTTCAAAACCATCGTCAGAACTCTACGTCGAGTAGTAATTCTTTCTTTAGGATCGTGAAGGAAAAGTCTTTATCTTTCCGTTGAGATTAGGCCTCATTAGACCGACATTAACAAAATAATTTTCAGAATTATGATTTGTCATGAACACTTGTCATAATAGACTAGGTATATGAATAAATAAAAAAATAAAAATATACCTATGCGTTATTGGTTATAGGAACCTCTGCCTAGAAGTTGCCATTCGGGTTTTAGTTTTTAACTTTCAACTATGTAATGTGTCGATCGAAGCTATAAGGCACTGACTCCATTTTCACTCATATTGGGCAAAAAACATAGTACCTAAGTTTATGGTCATCATGTATGCACATATACAGAGTAGGCCTCCATTTCCGCAGCATATAACATACCTACATGTTCAGTCACAACAGCGTATTTAGGAAATATATAGAACCTCAAAATGGTGTGAAATCATAACATCAATTTGCAAGTCAATGGAGTGGGCGGAGGCATTGTTATATGTTGTAGCCATTTTTTATTATTATGCTTTGTCCAATTAACGAGTTCGATTAAGGTAATGGCTTTATTGGGGAGATAATGAGAGGTGCTACATTTCAGTGTTTATTAATAAATTTAGTTTTTGTTATCCTAGTCGGTAGTGACCCTGTCTCCACAACTAGCGGTCCTGGGTTCAAATCTCGGTACCTAAGGGTAGTATTTGTTCCTTCTTGGATGTTTGATATCTATTTGTGTTTGTTCGTTTATACAAGTATGTTCATCGCTGCCTTAGTAACCGCACAAGCCGAGAGTTTACTTTGGGACTATTAGGCCTATTTATGTGTGATCTAATGATTAAGTTGAAAGTAAGCAATAGGGTTTGTCATTAGTCTGTCTCTATTCTACTCAGTAAAATGTAAACGCTTTTGAAATGTTATCGTATTATCAACGTTATAAAAGCTCTTATTTACTGGACGCCGAGTCAAAAGCAGTTATGTTGTATCCAATGGAATTGAAACCCTGGGGCCTAATATGACTGCGTTTATCGTTTGACAAAATGTGGATAAAATATCGGTCCGTCACTTTTTGACACGTATCTATAGTATAAGTACGAGAGTGATGGATGCTTTATATCCACATCTTGTCACGCGATAAACGCCACCATACTAGGCCCGCATGTCTCGATAACTATTGATGAACGACTATAGAAAAGAAAATACAGAAGCTTAAGTACCCGAAACCGACGGGCGTGTATGACTCGATGTATGAATGTGGAAGAAGCGAAAGAAATTTGTCAAGATCGTAGCAAGTGGAAAGAAGTGGTCTCTGCCTACCCCTCTGGGAAACAGGCGTGATTTAATGTATGTATGCATACAGTCGGCGAGAAAAGCATGTTTGTAGTAGGTAATGTGCCGTATCTATTCATAGTGAATCTACGAGTTTGATTGTTAAGCTTGCCGGAGATATAAATTAATGGCGTCTTCGCGTGATATTTTGTGTTAAATGTGTCGCAATGATGCATCATATACCATGTCGACCCAAGGCCCCTTGGCGTTTGGCACGTTACCCATGTGAGTGCTCTATTCAAAGTCAAACAACTAAATAAATACATGTTTATCTACATGAATTATGCCTAAACATGAACAGAACTAGGTGCAGATTTTTTCAAATAATTACTTGATTTGTTATGCCATAAGAAAGGCAAATATATACCTACACGCCACTTGGATGCAATATCAAGTGCACATTATTATGCATTCAAACTTCAAACATTTGCAATCACGAGACAGCAAATGCGTTGCCAGCCGAGGACTAAAATGGTGCCTCGATACTGGTAATTTTACCTGTATTTACAATAGGACCCGTATTCTACATTAAAATTACAGTAAAGGGGGCGGAATCTTCAACATGTACGATTGAAGTAGAGGTAAAAACAAGTAGCGGGCTAGTGCGAATGCCTTTACTTTGCGCATTTTGTCCAAGACCGCACGCATCGGAAATCACTTAGTTATTTACTCATAACAATCAACTATAACAAGAAGTCCTTGCGAAACGCCATATCGGCCTTATTGCCTTACCCGTACACGCCTTATGGGCAATATGCCTTATGGGCGATATGCCTTATAGGCGATATTTCGTGGTTATGAGCGCTGCGCCAAAACGCAAGCCCCCAGCGCGCCCACGTGCGCCCGCGCATGATGGACGCGCCGATACAGGTCTAAGGGACTTTAACAGCATTGCTTACAAGTATAATGTGAGCTATAAATTTAATTGTGAATAATATTTATATCTGTAATCCTAAACAGTAATGGAGTCTGCCGTTTATAAACGTTTAGAGATATTGAAAATTAGAGAACACTGATCCGAATTGGTCCCAATGTCACACTAACCGGGCTGAACTACGTATTAGGTTAAATATTGATTGTCAAGTGAGTCCCGCAGGAAACCAACTATTGGTCCGTTAAGACCGGTTCATGGTAAGAAGATTAGGTTTCCACACGATCATATCATAAATTTTAAGCGAGGATTGGATTTTCGATAACGCCATTACGTGTCCAAAAATCATAAGACAGTTAATCCAGAATCTTTAATTATTATCTTACTCTACCTAAACTTTACGAGCATTAACGAGACCTTAGGACAACTTTAGTTTGCCGGTTAATGTCACGCGCATATTCGCTCATTCCCGAAATACCAGTATATCAGAATCTCAAAACTAAGCATACAAATTAGGATATTATTTATTATCTTTACACAATATTTCGAATCTATTTTTTTGAGAACCTGGTAAAAAGAGTAGTTTGGTATTTTAAAATACTGGTATTTTGGGAATGAGCGACATGTTTGTCACTGAGATCTTTAAGGGATACAGTACCGAATAGCGTTACTATGAGCTGAAAAAATCTGAAAAATCCAGGCATTGAATATGAGATATTAACTATAAGACTCATATATATGCCGTTGAAATGCGCTCTTTGCGTAGTAAATATGTGTGGTGTGAAACTGATTGATAGAGTAAGGAATGAAAAAGTCAGAGAGAAATGTGGAATAAAAGAAGATGTATTGACTAAGATTGAAAAGGGCATGCTTCGATGGTTCGGTCATTTGGAAAGGATGGATGAAAGAAGATTGACGAAAGAGATATACGGATCGATAGTGAGTGGACGGGTCGGAAGGGGCCGCCCTAGGCGTACTTTTTCGAGTCAAATCGGTGAAATACTGGAAAAGGGCCAAATCTTAAGTACCCGAAACCGACGTGCGTGCATGACTCGATGTATGAATGTGGAAGAAGCGAAAGAAATTTGTCAAGATCGTAGCAAGTGGAAAGAAGTGGACTCTGCCTACCCCTCTGGGAAACAGGCGTGGTTTAATGTATGTATGTATGTAATGTTATACAAAATCATCATTTGGCAAACTGTAATAATTTTAGAAACTTTCACTCCCGCGGTCCCGCCCCATTATTTTACATTTTTTGTGGTCAAAACTTAACCTAACTTAAAGTATTTAACAAGCCCATGTATCTAACCTATGTAATATGAAATGGTTTAAGCTCAAACAAGTATAAGTGATATGAAAATTTGTAAAATGATGCGTTCGTCAAACGTATTTTGGTCAGATGAACGACCCCCTTCATATCTTTTACCAACTGGAACTAAGTGGGTATGAACAGTTTAAAATACGGTTTTTATACTAAACGACGACCGCCCTATAAATCCTTTCAGCTAGAGCCATTAAACATTTCAAATACCTCCGATTACCCTGCCAATTGCCATCTAGTTAATAAATTCCTGGTGAATTTGCTTACGTTGGAATTGGCGTCTTAGTAATGCGGCATTCCCTTCCAAATGAGCCCCATGTTTGATTCCCACGATGGGCAAGTATTTGTCAGATGAAACGGGATTTAAACCACCTGTAAGATTTACAATAATTACAATTACCTACTTGCCAAAATAACATAGATACATACACTCATGGCTTCATTCCCAGAGAGCGGTAGGCAGACGTTGATAATTCTGTAACCACGTTTTGCACAATTTTCCATAATAAGGCCATATACATATATGCATATTATGTTTACCAGCCTAAATAAATTAATGATAAAGATAAACTACATCATTAATATTAAATTCGTTTGTTTTTTATTGTTTCTTATGACAGCTTCAACATGTTTGTACTAAAAGACGAGAGTAGTGGTATAAGTAAGTGTAAGTATCAGATACATTAAGGTATTTGAAATTGAACATCGACTCATTTCGCAGACTGTACCCACATACTCTGTTGCTACAATACTTACTTACTTACTTACTTACTTACTTACACTGTATAAGAGTTACGGACTGCTCTTAGATATGTTGTACTTATGTGCATACTTAGAAAAGAAAGTGAACCCTTGAATAGATATGTTTACCATTTGAACATGTCGTCTCATCGTGAAAGTGTTTGCATGCATACTAAGTATATTTTACACCTATATATTCATGTTTAACGTGTTTACGGATTTAAATAAAGCGACAAACTACAAGTGGTCTTTTACTTATGATGAACTGTTCTATAAGTTGAATAGGAGGGTCTTACAATTCATAAGATCTTTATTCTCATTTAGATGCAGGTTTTAAATCCCGATCTACTGGGTCAATCTACACCAATAAATAAAATTATAGTGTCTGTAAATTTATGTAACAACTATTATTTATACGATGCGTAATAATAATTGTCTGTTTTTAGATTAATTGTCTATACTTATCTTAATGAAAGTTTGTCTCGGCTCGACGAATTTCAAGATAAGTTCACCGAAGCGAAGCTAGTTTCTAATAAGAAATAACTAACGACTAAAGACCTAGGGAACCTACCCTTAATAACTATTTATACAACATAATATATATAATCATCTTAACACTAATTAAATTTAAAACCTAAACAAGTGCCAAACTAAGAATTATCACTCACGTTTTACAACTCGTTAATATGTTTAACACCTCCAAAATCCATTAAAAAGCATCCAAAATAGATTCACTTTTCACAAACACAACACAATTCACAATTCAGTATTCACAAAGTTCTTTCAAGTGTCAACTCGCTTGAATTTGGCGCGAATACAGATTGTAAACTAAGATGGCCGACGCCTTGGGCCAAGGCGCGAGCCAAACTGCCTCTGCTGTCAGGTGCCACCGCGGTGGGCCGCCGCCCACCGGCTGATCTCACATTTGCGCTGCACACAGCCTCCGCAGTGAATGTTGTTAATTGAGCGAAGCTGGCATCATTGCATAAACTGGAAGTTTAACAAGATTTGCACGGCAGTTTTTACATTAATCAGATATACTAATTAATAGCTGGCCGGATCAATCTTATCTGAAGATCTTGCACTGGAATACACCGAACCTTTTGTAATAAATTATTAATCTAGAATACCTCATACAGTCGGCCAAAAATATGGTCTACCACCCTACGGCTGAAATTGATTTGCACGTCATGATACAACCAGATCGAAATTCCCTTGCAATAATATTATGACCGTGACAGTGTCAACCTTAGCGATAATTATATCTCGCGGAAATTTTTGTCAAACTTATAGACCACTTTTTTGGCAGACCTTACACGTATTGTTAAAAAGTAATAAGTCGGAAAACATTTACGATTCTTAGTAATTGTACTCTGTAAACCGTAAATCATTAGCACTTCGTTTTTTCTGATGTTTCCCGTTATAAATTAGTAGTCAGTGCATAGATTACTTACAAACTCGTATCTGGTATAACTAATTGTTAACAGTGTTCGTGCTTATTCATGCGTTTTACATATGTTTATAAATTTGTGCCAATTTAGGTATATCTGATGCATATTAAGGGCACTACAGACTAACGGCCCCACGGAAAAAAGGACCGACTTAATTGTCTCTTCTTTGAGTACGGCGGATCCAGTTAGGTTGCGGCTCCACTGTGGCGGAGATGAACGGAGTGGAGCGGAGCTGTGCCAATATTAACCAATAGAATTTAAACTAACGTGCGCCAGGCGCGCTTGACGTGACCGCAAGCGCCTTCTATTGGTTAATATTGGCATAGTTCCGCTCGTCTCTGCCTCAGTGGAGCCGCAGCCTAACAGTCCGTCGGCCGATGTGGGCCTCTATTCCAACACGGTAAGAATCAAATCGTTTTTGACGTGTTAATATAGTATTTGTCAACGTTTTGATAGCTCTTATTTACTTGACAGTAATGGCTGCCGAATTAAAAACAATACCATAATCAGGGCCTCTGACTGAAAGAAGAAAAAATAATTATAACACACACTTGACAGTAATGGCGGCCGAGTTACAAACACATATCCTATAATCTGTGGTTACAAACAATACCTCAACGCGTCAAAAGCAATATTGTTTAACGTCGTAGAATAGAGGCCCGGGTCAAACGACGATACGATTTGGATTTTATCACCCAGAATAGAGGCGCATAACACAGACTATATGTCTAAAATCATACTTCAAGCACACTTTAGCTATTACGCGTGAATGAATAAGAGTGTTACTGTTTAAAAAGGGTTATAGTTATTACTAAAAAAATGCGAACCGCTATCCTAGACACGGGATACATTTTGATAATACCACGAATCATGATACCTTAATGTAGCTCTGTACAGGTACATTCATATACATACAACGACCCCACCTAGTCAGAAAGATAAATCGTTGAACTCTATTTGGTAAAACATTTGTTTAATTTCGGTTCACTGGCTGTGCGTCATCGAATGACCTGCTCATCCTATTGCCGCGTAGACGGGTAGTTGCCGGCGCTATTGATGATGATGTCAGGGCTGACGAACATCGCACGCGCAGCGAGTTCGCAGAAAAAGAAATAGGTCCCTCAAAATATGCACTAATCCATATTCCCGGTGGTGTCATGAGCCCTGAAATTACTATTTTGGCCCAGGCGGGTTACCAGGGTATGCTTAAGCAGTTCCATTTAAGTTGAGAGATACGGGCAGAGCTGTGGCAGTTTGTTCCAAATACTCGTAGTTCATTAAAATGCTTATTTACGTCATTGGTAGAAACAATTATTTTGTACTCTCTTAATTGCTAGTCTCACCTTTAAAACAAAAAATAAAGTAGAAAAGTTGCAAATAACATTTTTGAAAATACTAAGTAAACGAAAATAAAATTAAATTAAACACGATTCTTATAAATTATTTAAATGATACAAAATCCTACCGGCAACCCTTAGATACAAGTACTTACTGGCAGTTAATCAACATGGCAATCAAGAGATTAACTTATCACAATTGAGCCAAGAATGGAACCACCACCCAGTACCAGGTCAGTAGCCGCTGGTAAATATGTTGTAGTGAGCAATTATTACTGATAATTTGCCTAAATTGCTTCTTCCCGTTCGGTTTTATCTTGGTACGCTTCTGTCCCCTAACCTTAAAGCTAGGTAAAATTCCATCGCGCTGCTATTTTTGCTCGCATTGGTCCCAGTGTGTGTCGCGCTGCTGCTGTTGACACGTGTTGACACTCGAATTGGTGACGAATCTCTAACTGTATTATGTTAACTGATGATCCGGCCTCATTAGACTAGCTAAAAGTTGTTCTATGTCAAACAAACAAACTCATGACATTTATTCGACAAAAACTACTAGAACAACAGATATAGTCACAGATAATAAATAAATAAATATATAATTATAATATGAAGGGACGATCTCACACAAATTGACCTAGCCCCAAACTAAGCTCTTGTGACTCTTGGCTTAATATGGGGGTACTAGACAACCATTTAAATACCTACTATTACAGTATAGTACCTATATCAAAACCGGTCTAGTACGAGTCGGATGGACGGACGGGCGGTCGGACAGCGTAGGTATTTAAATAGGTCCCGTTTGGCTACCCTTCGGATACGGAACCCTAAAAGCAAGATAACACGGGCACGGCTCGTGCGGTCGGCCTTGTAAGTACCTAATTATTGAATGGCAAATCAAAAGGCAGAACAAGTGAAATCAGCCCTTTTGGAAGATGTTAATTTGGTTAGGCTCATCTTGCTTTTAGTTTATTAAAGAGCTGTCATGGTGTAACATTATGGTTGCAATAGTTAAAACATGGGCTAAACCAAAAAACCGGTAAATGAGAGTTGGACTCGAGCATGAGGGTTCCATAACATTTTTTCTCGTTAAGTAATTTTTTTCTAAAATCTTTCATTACCTACTGATATTTAGACAAGGTGATTTGTGTCTTTAGGAATGCAGGCAAAAACCTTATGATCCTTCCCTGTATACGTAACACCAAGTTTACACGTCGAGCGGTAGCCCGCAGAACAATGGAAAGGTCAATGTTTTATGCAATGTCGCATAGCAACACACGTAATTTAGCATTTGAATTTGAATCTTCATTGGCCATCGGGTCAACAGATCAAAAACATTACCCTCCTTCTGGGTCAGTCGGGTAAGAATTAAGACTAAGAAACCCACGATGGTGCGTCCCGCCATTCTTAAAGGCCTAAATTGATAGCTGTCAACTCAGTACCTAAGCGTTTGAGCATGTTTGAGCTTATATTGTTGACTACGTTGATAGCTGTCAGAACGGACCTCAGAACAGCGCGACTACACCATCCATGCGTCCTTTTGACGGTCGGTGACCACTTCTGGAGAGCTAGAGCTATGAGCTATAGCTGAAGAGCTATGGAGCGAGCGATACTGGGCATTTCTCTTCGCGACCGTGTTAGAAATACAGAAATCCGAAGAAGAACGAAGCTGCTAGACATTGCCTTGGTCGTAGCTCAGAGGAAGTGGAGGTGGGCAGGCCACATAAGTCGTGCTACGGATGACAGGTGGGGTACAGGAGTGCTCGAGTGGAGACCTCGTACCGGCCGAAGAAACGTTGGGAGGCAACCAATGAGATGGACTGACGACCTTGTTAGGATAGGGGGGAAGGACTGGAGGAGGAAAGCTCAAGATCGAAAGAGATGGCGTGCATTAGAAGAGACCTACACTCAGCATTGGGTGGCGACAGGTTGAAGAAGAGAGAGAGAAGAGAGAGAGAGACCACTTCTGGATTTGACCACTTCTAGATATGACCACTTCTGGATTTGACCACTTATGGATTTGACCACTTCTGGATTTGACCACTTCTGGATTTGACCACTTCTGGATTAGACCACTTCTGGATTTGACCACTTCTGAATTTGACCACTTCTGGATTTGACCACTGCTGGATTTGGCCACTTCTGGATTTGACCACTTCTGGATTTGACCACTTCTAGATATGACCACTTCTGGATTTGACCACTTCTGGATTTGACCACTTCTGAATTTGACCACTTCTGGATTTGACCACTTCTGGATTAGACGATGTGTGCCTACTGTATTTTATCAGTATACAACTGATAAAATACAGTAGGCACACATCGAAAGGTCTCGTCACCAAAATACATTTTTTTCGTATCAACATTTTTAATTATCTTTCTTGCGATTCTCGAACAAAAAAATATTATTTTATCCGTAACTCCATCTTCACAAATTAAAAATCCTTCGCCCTAACCCCGTGGAACACATACGTCTTAAACCAATACAAAATCCAGAAGTGGTCAAACCCAGAAGTGGTCTAATCCAGAAGTGGTCAAATCCAGAAGTGGTCAAATCCAGAAGTGGTCAAATCCAGAAGTGGTCAAATCCAGAAGTGGTCATATCTAGAAGTGGTCAAATCCAGAAGTGGTCAAATCCAGAAGTGGCCAAATCCAGCAGTGGTCAAATCCAGAAGGGGTGACCGACCGTCAAAAGGCCATGCGTATCCGCCGGGTCTTCAGTAATTAAGGTATCTTTACACAATAAGGAAAAATAAATACTCACCATTCGTTGTAAGAACCAATTTGTTATAATAAAAGGGCAATTTACATTTCAAAGCGATATGACAATATAGAACTTAAATATTTCAAGATAAAACACGTGGTAACAACGGCATCTAACGGTGGGCGGCGGAACTTGGTTGACACTTTGTTAGCGACATCTAGCGTCGAGTAGCGCTAAGCTTGCGCGGCGTCCGGGGTGGGCATGTAATCGAAGAGAACCGCCTTCTTGTCGAAGCCGCAGCGGAGAAGGTTCCAGGCGAGTTCTATTGGAGAGTCGCCGGTCTGGTGGTCGGAGCAGTTCTCCAGGACCTGAGAAAATAATATATTACTAAATGGGTATTGAGAAACAACTTTATCTACTACAAACCGATTTCTATATGTATAATGCTTTAAGAGCTACAACCCTTATACAGACTTCCTTAATCTAGCTAATAATTATCTTACATGTACAGTCAACTACAAAGAGATGTATCCACTTCTTAACCTAATTGCATTGTAATGTAATAAGGTCTAAAAGTGGATACATCTCTTAGTAGTCGACCGAGCCGAGTCGGTTGTACATGGTAGCAAATAAATGATTTCATTTCATTTCATTAAAAAAAAAACTACGGTGCCAGTCAGACTAAAATACCAGAAAAGACTTTCTTTAAAGTCTAAAACGAGCATTTTTATTTTCTACGTAGAGTCTTTAAACCTCAAGTTAATCCGACCTCAAGCTCTAAAGCAATATTTAAAAAAAAATACTGACTGCTGAGTTCCTTGCGTTTGTTCCCAACAGTGTCTCGTATTGAGAAGCGTGCGATTTTACACGTATTCTCGTGGTCCTACTATATTTATCTTATTGCACATAAAGTGGACCTAGATTTGATCACCAAATACTAATTGTGGTTGTAAAAGTAGGTAGGTTAGGTTCGTTAGGTATTTTCAGATGCCCGAAGGGCAAACCAGCCAAAAACTGGAGTCCAAAGGCGTTGCTCCGCCGTAAGTCAGTAGGACAAATATACCTAATAGAACCACGAGTAAACAGCCAAGATTTTAGACTTGTAAAAGTTTCCATTTAAAAAGGAATAACCATCACTTATCTTTTACATTGTCCGAAAGCCTCACCTTAGTGATGTTCTTCCCGTCCCCCCTGACCGCCACCTTGCCCAGCACCGCGTTCTTCTGCAGCTTCCCCTCCTTGCTGATCAGCTTGCACTTGAGCAGGATGCAGTACACGTGGGCCTTCAGCGCGGGGTCGTCGGTGAGCTCCCCGCGGCACATGGCCTCCACCAGGCCCGGGTCCACGCGGGAGGTGGGCAGGCACGCGTCCGAGTGGGCGCGGAACATCGCCTTCTCCTCTTTGCCCAGGGTCTGGTGAGGAGGAATAGGTTAGGCTGGGTTTCTACAGGACTTTACAGCCAGGACAAGTTGTATTTCCTCGCTTAGTTCTTTTTTACAGACTAAGTAGGTAATCACCAGAGCCTGGAATTTTCGCAGCATTTTTGAGCCGTCATAGGGACTTCTCGTTTATCAACTTTCGATATACATATTTTATCGATACAATAAAGAACACAACATATTTAAGACGATTAAAAGTAGAGGTAAACCACAGGCGGTGTTATCGCTAAAGAGCGATCATTTTAAGATAACTTTTGAATAGTTGAAAATGTGAAATAGAGATTTGTAATGAAAACAATCGATAGTATTTCTTGTTGCCATTTATTTCGAAAAATATTTGAAAGGCAAATAATCCACAAACTATTTATAAGGAACCATAAAATATTTTTATTTTTATTCTTAGTTAAAAAGTCAGTAAGTATCCAAAGATTATCTCGAAGAGATCGCTCATTCGAGATAAGACTCCTGTTGTTTACTTCTACTCGTAACCATATTTTAAATATTGTATCCTGTATATATTCTATTCTATTCTATTCTATTCTATTCTATTCTATATTGATATACATAATATGTATATCGGAAGTCGATAGACAAGAAGTCCCTATGACAGCTCAAAAATGCTACGAGAATTCCGGACTCTGGTAATCACTAACGAACTATATGCAACTTGTGCTAGCTGTCTTAGGGTCTCCCCAGATATAAGCAAATAAAATAATTATACATTACAAGATGATTCCACTTACCACGCAATTCTTACAACCCGCGTTAGCCTGAAAATACGAAAAGTAAAAATAAAATACAGTAAGTGAAGTAGGAAGGTATGTATTGAATGAGTTTTGCATTGAAGAGGAAATTACAGAAATCAATATTATAATCCCCAATAGATTAAAATTCGTAACTTCAAAACTTCACTTCTTCTCCCACACTAACCGCCTTACTTATAAACGTGGAATTAACCGTGGGGTAGCTAAACCACGCTTTGTCCTTATCTATCATTGGACATTTGAATTTGACAGATAAGGACAAAGCAACATACAAAAAATGTATACAAGTCCGAATAGTCAGAAGACTATAGAGGAGACGTTTCAACCAGATACCTACAACTCATCCATCAAGGTTCAAGAAATTATTTGGGATAAATATAATTAATTTATGCAAAAAGAAACCGGCGATCCCACGGACCGCAGGTTCATAATTTTTTAACAGCGAATGTGCACTCAGGCCTCCTGATGGTGAGTGGATCTGTGAACCATAGACATTTGCATTCTCAATATGAACACTAGTATGAAATGGATCTATGCTCGTAATTTATAGCGGTCGTCTTATCTCCACACCAGACCACAACAATGCAAACACTGCTGCTTGGGGTTAGGTTTAGGTATAAGGTGGTGGTAGCGGTCCGCAAGGATCCTGCACCAGGCCCTTACCACCACTAAAATCCTCGGCAAGTGAAAATTTGTGTTGAGATGTTTACGAAGTATTTCGATTTCTATATCACAGTACAGTTATAATATAATATAAATATAAATATAAGGGGACAATCTCACACCAATTGACCTAGTCCCAAACTAAGCTCTAGGCTTGTACGGTCAGCTGCAGAGAAAAGTGACCCCCCCTGCATACAAGTTTCCTAGCAAAGGTGGTTACATTTCTCTGCAGCTGACTGTACTATGTGGGTAGTAGACAACTATATAAATATTTATATAGAGAAATATATACTTAAATACAGAAAATATCCATGACTCAGGAACAAATATTCGCGCTCATCACACAAATATCTGCCCTTACCGGGATTCGAACCCAGCACCCCTAGCTTCGTAGGCAGGGTCGCTACCTACTACGCCAGCGCGTCGTCGTTGTCTATTTAAAAGTCTAAAACTTGCGACTAGGTGAATTTACGTATAAAAAAAAATACCTGGTGCACACTGGCCACCATCCCCAAAAGCAGCACCACCTTCGCCATCGCCGAGCTCGTTATCTCTCCCATGTTAACTGACTTGGTCTCGTGACTTTGGTCTTGGTACGCCGAGCGACTCGAGCAGTCAGTAGGAGATGACGTCGGTGGATGACAACTTCTCTTCGATCAGCTTGCAACAGATGCACTGACAGCCGCAGCAGCAGGTCAGCCAAGAGCACCCACAGCAACGCTTGCACGAACACTCGCCGCGCGTGTGCGCCTTCCGCCCGTGATATATGCGCGCGCGCATCCTGCCCCGCTACCACGGCACCCGCGCCGCGGATCAAACACTCGACGATCTTTAAAAACTTATATTTTTTTAGCAGTCTAGCGTCCCGACAAGGTATGACGAGTGCGAAATAAACGTATGGTTGGTTCTTCGCTTAGTTATCAAGAAATAGTCTAAATTATTGTGAAAAGTAGGTACATGAGAATACAATGAGTAGGTACTTTTCGATATTAGCGGTAACATACATACTCGTATCTAGCTATACAGAGAGATCAATACGTAAGTGCAAGAGTGATGGATGCTTAGGATACGGGCCCTGTATAAATAAAAAAAATATATAGTCTGTGCACTGTGAATGATCGTGATAAAAACCAACCAGATTAACCTTATGATTACATTTTATTGGTGAATAATGATTGTATTTAAGTAGTATGTTATTATTGTATTATTAGAAACGATTTCAGTATGTTTGCGTTTCTGTTTTGTGCTGAAGTAATTAAATCATATACTGTACTAGCGATCCACCCTCGCTTCGCTTCGGTTTATGAGAGTTTTCTGTAACACCCGTACATAAAACAGTATTTATTATACATAAAAACCTATCACTCTACCTATTACAAAAAAATCGCATCAAAATCTGTTGCGTAGTTTTAAAGATCTAAGCATACATAGGGACAGACTATAACTTTGTAGTGATTATGACTATTGAGAAATAAATAAATATGATAGCTTTACAAAGGCTGTTAAACTCTCTTTTTGGAGAATCGGATCAATAAAGAAATGCATACCTGTTTTCCGATGTTAGAACATCGAGTGTCTTGAGTACAAATCAATCCTTTATTATTGCTGGTTACACTCCAACAAATATCCTGCAAACACAACATATGTATACTCTAAATGTTATCTAATTCTTAGAAGGCAGTAAAACGGTTTAACTGCCTTCTCTCGGCACTCCATTTCGCATGAGTGCCCTTCGGAATGAGATTTCAAAAGAAGATTGCATGTTACAGGAAGGCATGTCAGGATATAGTGATCCATTTCATTTAAGAGGGTTTTAAAGCGGTCTGTAGTACTGTTAGGCGTGGGCTTGCAAACTGTCACTATTTTCACTAATACACTGGTTAGCCTGAATGTGCAAAATGTGGTTATAGAATAATCAAAAAAATTTTTAGAGACGAAATTATGGCTATTTGTCTAAAAGGGGCGTGTGGAATAATAAGTTTCTGCCAAACAAAATTTTGGGACAAGCTTGTGTTGCCGACTGTACTTTTTTACTTATGCAAAACGATTCTCACGAGGTCTAATACGACGGGTTTATTATGTGTAATGTAGGAGTATCTATGGCCTCCCTACGTCTCCATCATCAGACCAACTCGATGATCCCATACTACATAGGTATTAGTTTTTTTTTTTTTTTATGGCATAGAGATGACAAACGAGCACACAGGCCACCTGATGGTAAGTGGAAACTGTGACCCATAGACATTCGCATTCACAAGACTGCAGAGCAATCCTAAGACTGCAAATGCGTTGCCAACCCTGAGGACTAAGATGGAATGCCTCTATGCTAGTCATTTCACCGGCTGTCTTATCCCCAAACCGGAACACAACAATGCGAACACTGCTGTTTGGCGGTAGGTTAATGGATAAGACGGTGGTAGCGATCCGGACGGATAGTATACGAAAATTCAGCTCAATCGGTTTCCGGGAACTGACCTTACACGATTTGACCCGAACATAACATACATACCTACATACATTGCAAGTTAATAAGCAGCTTGTAAAACTAGATATTACGCCAAGGTAAAAGCAAAAAGAATTCTACATAAAAATGTCTTCTTTAAAAAAACACACTATCATTAAAGTGGTAATCGTGGTAGGGGGGATGTTGTGAGCCTGACAACGGCATTGTTTGTTCAACACCGGGCTGCGCGCGCATCCGTCACTCTCCCAGGCAAAACACGCCGCTGTTTACTCTCTCACACCTATCGCTCACACGCCGTTGGAATACCACCCTCGTGCCACTACCATACGGTTGGAATTGGAATCATTTGAACATGGAATGAGAGGTTGGTAAAGTTATGCGTATGCGCAATGGTAGTGGAATTGATTGTGTTAAGTACAATCAAATTAAACATGGTATGAAGCGTATTAATGAACTGATCTTGGCTGAGCTACCTGCCTGGGATTATTCGCGTTTGTAACCTTTCTTTGGATGTTCCTTCAAAGGAACTATTGCTTTTTTTATCGCACTACTTTCTTCACTAGAGATGAAGGACGTCCTGAGACGTTTTTCGTCTTTGTTCCTTTACAAAAACTGATGGTACTACTGCGAACTTGTCCCAACGCTATGCTCCCCTAGTGGGTGCACAGGTTTTTTTTCCCCCGTAATCCCAGTGTACTATACAGTGTGTCCCTGGATAAAGTGCACAAACGAATAGGGATGAAACTAGACACAATTTTATCGACAAAAAAAATAATAAAAAAAAATTACCACCTTTATTTATTTTTTTATGATTTTTAAAAAAAAGTCATAGTACGCAGAGGACCTCATCGGAACAAATCAAGATATTTTGGCTCCTGTGGGCTCTATTGATTTGAAACAAACGGAATTATAATCACAAAAGTTTATTTGTGTCAATGAAAATAGAAAAAAATGAGAAAAAATGACATAAACCCTAAAAATAATGACTTTTCCTATGAATTTTGTGTTTTTTTTTCTCGAATTTTTAGTATTTACTCGATTTACTCAAAATTATGCCCATCTTACCTCATGTTATTTTTACCAGTAATGGTTGTGTATCTCATTGCCTTTTATTTAAAAAAATAACCAAGTGTCTCGCACAATTACAAGATCCTTAATGAGCGGCCAAACAAAGACATTGCGTTTACACTTAATTAGGTAGCCGCTCAGGTTGAAACCCTTAATGGAGGATTAGGATTACATTTTGGGTATGGGATTATAAAATCAAACGAATTATGGAATTTCATAATTACTTATTTAATGTAATAACTGTTCAAAATGCCCACCCCGCTCTTGCAAACACAATCCTGCACGTACTGCTATTTGTTGAGTTGCTCGACGTATCATTTCCGGGTTATTTTTTATGTAATTTACACAATGGACAATTCTGCCACGCAATTCCTCTTCTGTGTTGATAGGGACGCTGTATACCCTCTGTTTCATTGTGCCCCAAAGGAAATAATCCAGTGGTGTCATGTCTGGTGAGCGTGCTGGCCACGCCACTGGCCCTTGTCGGCCAATCCAACGATTAGCATAAGAGGCGTTGAGAAATCCCCTTACGTCAAGTGCGTAATGGGCCGGGCATCCATCCATTTGTAAATACATTGTTCTTCTAGTCTCCAAGGGCACATCCTCCAATTCAAGGGGCAGATCTTCTCTCAAAAGTTCTAAAAATCTGGGACCGTTCAAAGTTCTGGGGAGAAAAATAGGGCCAATGAACATGTCACCAATTAGTCCAGCCCACAGATTTATCGAAAACTGCACTTGAAATTTTGACGACCTTTTGAGGTGAGGATTTTCTCCCTTGGGGTTCCATTCATGTAGATTCCTGCAGTTTGTGATCCCATGTCGTGTAAACTGACTCTCATCCATCCACAGAATTTTTTGGGTGAATTCAGGATCGTTCCTGATCTGCCGTTGAATCCAAGAAGACAGCACACATCTTGGTACCCTGTCTACGTCGTCGTGTAGATGTTGAACTCGTTGGTAGTGGTATGGGTGAAGACCTTCTTTTTTAAAAATCCGCCAAACCGATGATTTTGAAACTCCATGCTGCAAGGCCAACCGCCGAATACTGGTCGTCGGATCAGCAAATAAACTTCTTAGTATGGCTTCCTCAACAGCTCCATCAATCACTACTCCTGCTTGTTCTCCGCGATCTCGATCCAATCGAAGTCCATTCGACAATCGTCTGTGAAGTTCTTGAAAATTACGAGCAGACGGTACAGGTCTCCTGTTCGGGAATGCTGCCATGTATAATAAACGAGCAGCTCTGGCATTACCTCTCGCCATTCCATAATAAAAGTGGATGTCGGCGAGATCTCTGTGCGTGAACTCACTTAAACGGGGCATTTTATGAAATCCTGATAGTAGAAGTAGTTGTAACTGAGAATAAGTAACGACGAATGATTCGAAGTAACTGATGAACTAAACCTTATCTTATCACTATTTATGCTAATCCTAACATGTATTCCCCGCCCCACCCCAAATAAAATTCAATAAAGAGACACTGAGACAATAATCTACCTGGGCGACAACCTAATTAAGCGTAATCATTATGTCATTGTTTGGCCACTCATTAATAATCTTATAATTGTGCAAGAAACCCAAAATGTAATCCTAATCCTCCATTAAGGGTTTCAACCTGAGCGGCTACCTAATTAAGTGTAAACGCAATGTCTTTGTTTGGCCGCTCATTAAGGATCTTGTAATTGTGCGAGACACTTGGTTATTTTTTTAAATAAAAGGCAATGAGATACACAACCATTACTGGTAAAAATAACATGAGGTAAGATGGGCATAATTTTGAGTAAATCGAGTAAATACTAAAAATTCGAGAAAAAAAAACACAAAATTCATAGGAAAAGTCATTATTTTTAGGGTTTATGTAATTTTTTCTCATTTTTTTCTATTTTCATTGACACAAATAAACTTTTGTGATTATAATTCCGTTTGTTTCAAATCAATAGAGCCCACAGGAGCCAAAATATCTTGATTTGTACCGATGAGGTCCTCTGCGTACTATGACTTTTTTTTAAAAATCATAAAAAAATAAATAAAGGTGGTAATTTTTTTTTATTTTTTTTTTGTCGATAAAATTGTGTCTAGTTTTATCCCTATTCGTTTGTGCACTTTATCCAGGGACACACTGTAGTTTAAACTTATCCTTTTCAATCCACCAGTGCCCGTGGGACCACGGGTAATTCCTCAAATAATTTCGTTCCTGGTAGACCCGCTGATCTGTAAGTTGGTTGCCAACTTTCTCATTTTGCCGACATATGCCCCACTTGACAAAAAAACGTGCCAGTGGTGGGACCACGGGTAAAAGGCAGTTTTGATTCAATTACCCGTAGTCTAGTGCAGTGGGCCTACGGGAAAAAAAACCTGTGCACCCACCCAATTGGGGCATAGCGGTGGGACCACGGCTAAAAGGGGAAAAATTCACCTATGAATGTAATTATGTATGACTAACCTTAAATTTTGAACAAATTTCCTGTTTCTGAAGATGTTCGCGAAACAAAAGTCCGCGTCTTAAGCGCGATAATATCCAATTTGACGTTAATTTAGGTTTTTTTTTTTTATTTAGAGATGCTCTATAGCTTTCCGAGGGAGTCCTGCGGCGGGGGGGAGGGCGGCGGCGGCGGCGGCGCTCGCGGCCTCGGCTTTTGTACTATCGCACCTCTTTTTCTGAGAATCATAAACAAAATCGTCACAACACAGCAAGTGGCAAGTACCCGAATTTACCGTGACACGCTAACCAGGCATTCACTGAAAACCAACGCTGCAGCATAGGTCCCGCAGCGGGCTCCAACACTTCTTATTTAAGGTGGTTTTTAAGGTTTCCGTAACCAACTGGACCCTATTTCTAAACCTCCACTGTCTGTCCGTCCGTCGGTCAGCGGGGTTTTTATATACCTAGCTGCTTAAATCCTTTTAACGAGTTGTATAGATACTGTGGTGTGGGCATTACCTGATACAAAGAGTTTAGATATATTGGAGCAAAAGGCAAACGGATATTTGCAGAGGCAATCAATATACGCAGTGACAAACTCGAAACTATTTAATGGTGGCGGTCTTGTTAATCCTTCGTATAACAACAAATACTGTATGCGTAGATTAAAAAAAAAATTGTCTTGGATTTTTTAGTAAGTAAATGCATGAATGCAGTAGGTATGTATTGTTTCCAAAAACGTAAGTAAATTTCCTTGTGTAGAATTTGCTATTTCCAATATAAAGGCTGCGCACGCGTTAGATTTGTTGTCGAAGGGCCGCCCGCTGCCGAGCGTACCGACAGCACTTTACTTGGTTGCTGTTTCATTTGCAACTCTCTCAGAAAATGATATTGGCAAGTGAAGTGCGTGGGTGTGTGGTGGTTACTCGGGGCCCTTGTAGCGGTGCATGCACACGCTGGAGGGCGGGCGCGGCGTGCGCACCGGGCAGGCGCGCTGCACCACGCACGGCGTCAGGACCGCCGCCGCCAGGGCCGTCAGCGCCAGGTGCATCACCACCGCCCACTGCGGACAGGGGGATGGAGACTATACCTACCACACGGACGGGACCAACACGCCACTCAACCAAGGTAACGTCTTCTCAGATCACAGACCACTTACCCTATAGACTCCGCATACAAAGGCGCCCTCGTAAGCCATGCTTATGCTCACAGAACACTCATTGGTTGCCATGGTTCTATTGGCGCGCACCCCGACGCGCACACTTGATTATTCGTTGACTTTGAACTAGCCAATCACGGTGCACTTTCCGCCCCCCGCGCCCCGCCATTTTGGCTTAATGAGATAGGTACTAGACAAACTGTTCCGAAGCGGAGTCTATAGGGTAAGTGGTCTGTGTCTCAGATACATTCAGTTTGGCTGTCAAACTGACGTCTTCAAAGAAGGAAAACTTGAACTTTGTTTGGGTTGCGTGATCATACCTGCTCATTTCCAAAATACCAGAATTGTAGAACACCAGATTCTCAATATATCTGGAAACCCAAAACTAAAAATTTTAATTATGGTATCTTTAACTTTAGGCATTAAGTTTTTCGAATCCGGTATTTGGGAATCTGCTAAAGAGAGTAATCTGGTATTTAGGGAACCAGCGGTTGCTCCAACCATGTAGAAATAGGTTTAAGCCACTCAGTTTCACAGACGTTTCAAGTTCGCCAAATAATTAGCCAAATATCAAGAGTGAAAGGTATGGGAATCGCAGTTCGTTTAACTTGCGCCTTTGCATAATGAAACTAACTCCGTGCGTGCGTCCTACAGCCACTGCTAGAAGACTGAGCGCATTTTGAAGCGCTAGTTGCATTTGGCGAAACGGAAATTCTGTAAACGTAAGTTCAGCTTTCCAACTGGCCCGACGATGTTGACTAGGTAACAGGTGCGGGGCCAACCCTTCGACAACGTGTTTGATTTTATAACGCCACAATGAACGGTTTTAACTGAGTCTTTTCATATTAATCCTATCACGTATGATGCACCAGAAGCACCACCTAAAGTTCAGGTGCTTCCTAAATTGACCAAATTATTTTGCAACTTATACTTAGGTATAGCTTGTAACCATCAATTCGACGGCGGGCAGCCATAATTCAATGATTGTGGCCGGGACAGGACAGAGTGGAAGCAGTTGGAGGAGGCCTAGGTTTTTCGGAAGGAGGGTGGTGAAACTGATGAAATTGCAGAATAATATGAATATTCTTACTTTGCTCCCTCATGAATAATTAATAATTGTTATATTGAGGTAATTTGTATTGTAAATCATTCTATCGCTTTCATTCACTTCGTGGCTGGATGTATACCTACATCAATACTTTTCAGCAAATTTGTCATCGACTCGTCTTATAATGTAAAAAACGAAATAGTCACTATGGAGCATAGTTACCCATAAAGGAGAAAATGAGGAAAAGGTATTTTACTGCAGTTCACTTTAAGCCGAAAACCAACTGAGACAGAAGGCGGCACATTGTGGCGCGTTCCTAAAGCGTACTTAGACTATGGGAACGCACCGCAACGCCGCCGTCTGCGTCCTCAGTGCCGCTGTAGTTTGTATAAGCACCCCACGAAATTAGAGGCTACGACTCTTACCTGAAAGATCATTACTTATTTTTCAGCAGCCTGGAACACTCGGAATTCATAATAACTATTGATATTCGGTGGATGTTGAAGCCAGAACATATTTTCCCTCGGAGAAATTTAGCCGGAAATAATTGAAGAATGTTGAAGAATAAACTAGAATTATACGAAATCACTTGCTGTCACATTGACAAGAGAACTTCAGATGTAAAGTTTATTTTTAAAGTCTTCTGGCCGCCGTTCGTATTGTAACTAGAAAGTTTGCATCGGTAGAAACCTCCTTTGTTGCAGGGACATCGTCTTGCAACTCTCGCAAGACGCTTGAAAATCCTTGAATAAGTAATGATACAAACCTATAGCCGTACTGCAGCTTGCTACCTTTATACAGGGTGGGCCATAAGGGTGTTGGCGGTTTGAAAATTAAATTAAAAAAAAACTACTAATTGTACAATATTTTTATTACTATTTAAAAAAAATAGATTTTTTGGAAATTTTATGACTTAAAAATAATGTTGTCCAAATGACGTCCATCCGTGGCTTGGCACTCCTGAAGGCGGAGTTGCAAATTCTGGTAAATTCTGCCAAAGGTTACTCTCGGGATATTGTTGATTTCCCGGATAATGTTCCTTTTGAGTTGCTCTAAATGGCTTGGATTATTCTCGTAGACTACTGATTTCAGGTAACCCCACAAAAACCAGCTTTGCAAGAACTTCGAGGCGATACCTCGAGGATGTGGTTCCAGCAAGATGGAGCCACATGCCATACGGCTAATGTGTCAATAGGGCTACTGAAAACTGTTTTTCCCGGAAAACTCATTTCCAAAAGGGGTGATATTGAATGGCCGGCACGCAGCCCTGATCTCTCCCCATGTGATTATTTTTTGTGGGGTTACCTGAAATCAGTAGTCTACGAGAATAATCCAAGCCATTTAGAGCAACTCAAAAGGAACATTATCCGGGAAATCAACAATATCCCGAGAGTAACCTTTGGCAGAATTTACCAGAATTTGCAACTCCGCCTTCAGGAGTGCCAAGCCACGGATGGACGTCATTTGGACAACATTATTTTTAAGTCATAAAATTTCCAAAAAATCTATTTTTTTTAAATAATAATAAAAATATTGTACAATTAGTAGTTTTTTTTTAAATTTAATTTTCAAACAGCCAACACCCTTATGGCCCACCCTGTACTTTAGAAGCCACCACACGGGATCCATCTACCACTCTACACACAAGTTAACTTCCATAGTGACCCTACCTACTACGTGAAGCGGTCCCGAGTTCGATTACCAGTCAGAGCAGATATTTGTGTGATGTGTAGGAGTATTTGACTCCATGTCTTGGGTCTTTTCTATGTATACAAGTATTTATTTCTCTATACCTATAACCTATAAACATGTTTATCGGTGTACCTATAGTACAAGCCTAGAGCTTAGTTTGGGACTAAGTAGGTAAATTTTTGCGAGATTGTCCCCCTAATATGTAGTATAAGGGGGAAAGAAAACAAATTTTTATATTGATATTGGTGTTATCTTGACTAACTCTCAACTAGTTTTGTGAACAAGGCCTTTCATTAGAAAAATTCCATGGGTGGAGGACGAAGATTTTGGCGACGACAGACGGACCACCGGCCGCCTACACGGACAACAAAGCCATCTAGGAGGGATTTCTAATACATAAGATCCTGTACGTCGAGATACTTCAAGTTCTTTACAACAGATAGGGTAAAGTCACCAGTGTCAACCAGAGACTTGTAGTCGGCCTCTGCCTATACTTTGTATGAGTGGGGAGAGTACGAAAAATATATTTCCCATTCTTCGCACTGCTGGCTGACCACTGGTGACTATACCCTACGATTCGTTAAACTAACTGAATAAGGTAAATCAATAAAACCAATATAATGTATGTTAACAGTAAGTATACATATATTTGGCTATAAAATACTTTTCAATATTCGAGTTCGCATTACGCAGAAGTTGACCATTCCTAAAACAAAATATTTAAGCACATCTTTATATAAAAAAATAGGCCTTTATCTTATGATATATTATCTTCTTTTACCCAAAACTGAGTAGACCTTAATAATTATCTAAAAGTAACTGTTTATTTTAATAAAATTATTATTAACAGTACTAATCAGTTTCATCATGACAGTCATTCGCATTTATCAGAAAAAAAACTTCTCTTTGTGACATTCGTACCGACCTCAGTACCGACAGACCGACACCGAAGTCTCGCCATAAGGGTTCCGTTTTTACGATTTTGGTACGGAACCCTGATGATGAATGAGCCTCCAGTGGGGCCCTCATCACTACCAAGTGTTTTCTAATAAACTAAATAGTTTCTTGAACTCGAAGACTGGTTCATTTGGTTGTCCAAATAATAAACAATTTCAGATTTCTCCCTTTTCCCGTTAGGTTAATTACACGAAGGTTAACAGTTATTAGTCTCCTTTTGCCCTTTCGAAAGGGGAAAAGGAGAATCGCGAAAGGGACGAATCGCGAAAGGGGCGAGGTGCGACAGAGGGAATTATATATGACAAAAACAGCAAATACTCACTGTTAGAGGTCAAGAAATGATTGTACTTTTTTAGAAAACAAGAATAGTAATGGGGCGTCATTGTACACGCGGCGTGTGCGCAGCAGTCTTAACACATTACACATACTGTATTTTAATTTGTCTATAATAATATTCAAATCAATGTTTACATAATACTGAATACAAACACAGTACAGTATGGGATATAGACATCTACTGGGAATTGCCTAAGAAATACATAATATTAAAAATAATTTTTAATTAAATAAAACATTTTTGAGCACAATTTAAAGAATCATTATCAATTTGTCATTATCATTATCGTTGTATTATTTTTTCAAGTTTGTTTAGAACAATATCAAATTTATCCAAAGCTAATCTTTGGTAGTGTTGGCAAATTGAATATGCTTTTGTGACCTTCATACGAATGTTCATTCATTCAATGTCAATATTACTTCTCAATAAAATAAATAAATAAAGTCGCCTGCCGCGTCCGTCCGGGTTACGTTCGGGTCTGGCGGTTTATTTTCACATTCGTGTTTTCCCCTTGCGAGGTTTATCCAGTCGCTTTTTTTCCTAGCATGTTATTTTCACTGATGTGTTTTTTCCATTCCAAAAAACTTGACAGAGTCGACGGAAATTTGCTGTTGTGGAGCTTCTATATCTGGATGCAAAACTAACATAACCGAAACCATTACATAAAAAGTGAGACTGGGATAGAAGACTGGGAAAGTCGAACGAGAACAAAAG